>CM038219.1:114781233-115099306 GCA_021442155.1 Cymbidium sinense | reverse complement strand
GTTTTAGAATTTTATGAAATAAATTAAGGGGTAATTAGTGAATTAACCCTTAATTAAAGATGGATTAAGGAAGAAAATGGAGTTTAGAGAATATCTCAAGGAAAGTATCCCAAAATTATTCCCTAAAACTCACATTCACTTAATCAAACTTAATTGACTCAATCAGAGGGTTAAACCACTAATTTTCCATTAATTAAGCTTAATTATATTAAGGGAGTGATTACGGAATGAAATAGCAATTCCCTTAATTAAGCCACCAATAAATCCCAAGAAAATTAAGGGAGGTAGGAGTCATCCCCTAATTAAGCTAAAAAAGGTTTGAGATTAATCAAAAGAATAATTAAAGGGTAATTAGCAAAATAACATTCCCATGAAAACCCAAATTCATAGAAAAATACTATTCAAAATCCATTGAAATTAATTTTAGAATATTCCATGTTCAATTATATTTCATAAGCAATTTATTTCATATTTTTTTATTTCTTAGATATGAAATTTAGAATATTTGGTGATTAATTAGAAATTAAATATTCCTTAATTATATTATTAATCCCATCGGTGCCATGTGTGTCGCTAACGCAACATGCACTTTACATGTGGCACAACGGGATTGGGTACTTAACCCGTCACATGGTAGCACGTGTGGCGGTGGTGCTACGTGCTTTCTCCTCAGTCGTCCAATCAAGGATCGGATGGCTTAGATTAAAGCCACAAATTTGAAAGAGGAAATTATGGGTGCTACGCAAATTAATTGGCCATCCATCCAAAATGAGCGGATGGATAGCCAAAGATTCATCCTTGCCGCTCTCTGTAAGCCATGGAGACCGTCCATGTTTCATGCCATGATTCGAGCTTGATTAAGCTCAGATTAGAATGAAAATCAGCCCACACCATCTAAGCATAAGTACAAGAACATCTAACAACTAGATCAACCTAGGATTGAATTTCACTTCACAAATGACCAATATACATTGAACTTAAGCTCAAAAAAATGGCATACCTCACCAGAGGTGATCATCGATGCTTGATTCCCTTGGAGCTTCTTCTAGTTGAGATAAAGCTTTGCTGAAGTTTGGAGGCTTTGAATTTGAGTGGATGCTTCTATGGGTCAACTCCTCCTTTCCTTGAGCTCAACCTTGATCGAATTGGATCCTCCCTTTCCTTTGGAGCTTGGGAAAGTTTGAACTTGGTCCTCTGATGGAGCTTGAAGAAGGAATTGGGTTAAAGTTTAGTGTGGAGTAAATTCAAATTTCAGTCAAGCTCCCCTATTTTCAAGTGATGAAAATCGAGAAAATCAAGTTTCAAACTCTCTCTAGGAAGCTTGGGAAGACTCTAAGGTATTCAATTTGGTTTATGTTTGAATTTGGTTCATATGATTTCATTTAGGTCAAAAGGGTCAAGTTGACCCATTTGACCTATTTGAGCTAGGCCATGGGTAGGTTTAGGTTTCGTTGGTCATATGAAAGGGATATGTATCTTTTTTTCCAATCAATTTTGGTTATGTTTGAATTTGGCTCAATTTGACCCTTTAGGTCAAATTTGGTTCATGGTCAATTGGGCTAGGTTGGGTCTAGTTAGAATTTGGTCAAGTTCAACAATCATTTTGGAATGAACTTGACCCATTGGTTTCAATTAATTTGGCTTAGATCAAGTTTTGACACATTTTGACTTTTTAGGTCAAGTTGGGTCAACTTGGGTCAAGTGGCCAATTGGGCTAGGTTAGGCTCAAATGTTGACTTAGTCAAATTCAAATATTGATCATGAATGAACTTAGATCATTGATTTTAATCAATTTGGCCTATGGTGGATTTTGGCTATGTTGGGTTTCATTTTGGCTAAGTGTTGACTTGGTCAACCCTTAGGTTTGACTTAGTTTGACCCAATTTCAATGATTGATCATCTCATGATGATTGTTGATCATGATGAGAGGCATATGTGAGTTTGATTCAATCAAATTTGGTTAGGATTAAATCATTGGGTACTTGAGGTCACTTTGAGTCAAGTGAGCCTAAGTGGGTCAAATGGCTCAAAGCTTGATTTGAGTTTGATTGAACTCACATATGGACTTATGATTGAAATATAAATCCATTTGCAAGTGGTTTGAAGTTAAATGAGTTTTGATTCATTTGACAATTTCAAGTTCAAAGGGTGAACATGAAATGGGATTTGGCTTGATTTTTTGATTTAGTTTTGGCTAAGTGATTGAAGTTTGTATTTATATTTGGATTCATGATTGAAGGATTGATTGAATCATAAAGAAAAATCAAGAGTTGGCTTGATTTGAAGTTGATTTGGCTAAGTTCAAGAATTTGACTTGAAAGGCCTAGGTTGGATTTTGATTGAATTTGAGTTTGATTTTTGGAGTTGGGTTTGGTTGTTTGAACTTATATTTCATTTATATATGTGAATATAAATGAGAATATAAATGGGTTATGAGAAAATTTCATTAGTTTGAAGTGATTTGAACATGATCTAGGCTAAGTCCTTAAGAGAAAAATAAAGTATTTATGAAAGATTTGTGAATTTGGATTTGACTTTTAGATTTAGTTTGATTGATTTGAAATTATATTTCATTTATATATGTGAATATAAATGAGAATATAAATGGGTCATGAGAAAATTTCATGAGTTTGAAGTGATTTGAACATGATTTAGGCTAAGTCCATGAAGGGAATCAAAGGACTTAAGAAGGATTTTGAACTTGGAATTTCAATCATGGATTTCCATCATGGGTTTCAATCATGGGTTTCAATCATGTGGCATTGATTTGGGTTTGGAGAAAATCAATTAGGCTAGAATTAATTTAGGTTTGATGTTGATTTGATTTGGAGTTTTACTTAAAGGAAGGAAGTAAGGAATGTGGTTCTAGCTATAGGGTAGGTAAATTTTCCTAACACCCTTGAGGCATGACCTATTCCTATGGCTAACTCTTCTAAGTCTCTAGGGCTAGGTTGAGTGTCCACCTAATCACTAGATGTGTCTTAAGACTAAGGATCTCTTAAAGTCTAAGAGGATTCCTTTATCTAAGATGGAGGGGTTGAGAAATCATCCTAAAAATGAGGTTAACACTTAGCAAGAGCATCATATTGAGTGTTCTTCTCTCAAAGTATGTGAATGATTTGATGTGTCTTGAAATAGGCAATAAGTGACCTCACCAAGCTGAGGTATTATGCTAGCTGGGGATTATGGGCATTAAAGTCTTGTTGACCTCACTTTTGGAGTGAGCTCTCAACGTCCTTATCATAGATCTAGGACTCTTGTAGATACCAAGAGCTCCTTAGTCTTAAGACACTTCTAGTGATGTGAACACTTAACCTAAGCCTAGAGACTTAGAAAGATTAGCCATGAGAATAGGCCATGCCTTAGAGATTTAGGAAGACTTGCCTACCCTATATCCTTAATCCCAATCTTCCTTCCTCAAACCAAACCTCAAATTCAAATCCAAGATCATAAATCCAATCCCAAATCAAATGATTGAAACCCATGATTAAATTCAAATTCCAAATCCCTTCCTAAGCCCTTTGATTTTATCTTATGTACTTAGCCTTAACCAAATTCAAATCAACCCAAATTCAATTGATTTTCTCAAATATCAAATTCAAATCAAATCCCAACCCAAAAATCAAATCCAACTCCAAATGATTGAAACCCATGGTTAAATTCAAACACCAAAACTCCTTTGTAAGCCAAATGAACCACCTTCATATGCTTAGCCAAAATTCCCTTTAAAACAAATCAAACTTGGTTGATTTCTTTATAAATCAATCATTCCTTCATTTATATTCACAAATATAAATTAAATCCAAATTCCAACCATTCAAATCAAATCAAACTAAATCAAACCACATCAAGACCTTTCTTAAGCCATCTGGACCCACCTCTATAAGCTTAAACAAATCTCAATCCAAATCAACCCAAACTCAATTGATTTCCTTATAAGTCAATCATTCCTTCATTTATATTCATAAATATAAATGAATCCCACCCTAATGACAAAAAATAAATCAAACTAAATAAACTCTCTACTTAAGCCTTTTTTACCAACATCCTTAAATTTGGTCAAATTTGCTTCCAAATCACTCCAAACTCAAGTGATTTTATCATGAAGCATTTATATCTTCATTTATATTCATAAATATAAATGAAATATAAATCCAAATATCCAAAACCAAACCAAATCAAATCAAATTCTCAATTTTAGCCCTTTTAGCCAATTTCTGGAACTTGGCTAAATGATATCCAAATCAACTCAAAACCATGGATTTTCTCATAATTCAATCAGTCCTTCAATAATTGTTCCAAATATAAACACAAACTATAATTATCAAACCAAACCCAAGTCAACCTAAGTCAAGCCCATGTTGACCCATTTTGATTTGAAATTATCATATGAACTAAAATCCATTTGACTAAACTAATTGCAAATGGATTTATATCTTCATCGTAGGCTCATATATAGTTCAATTAAACTTGAATCAAGCCAAAACCTAACCAATTGACCCATTTAGGTCCACTTGATCCAAAGTGACCTAAAAGACCTTTTTGAGCCAAATTCTAATCCAACCCAAATTGGATTGAACTAACCCCTTTCAAATCTCATATCATGATCAACAATCATCCTAAGGTGATCAACTATCTTGAATCAGTCAAACCAAGTCAACTTGGACCTTTGACCAAGTCAACCTTTAGCCCAAATGAAACCTAAACAAGACAAAACCCACCATATACCAAATTGATTGAGACCTTTCATCCAAACCAACTCATAATCATTTATTGAACTTGACCAAAGCCATGATTGAGCCCAATTTGACCAATTGGTCAACTTGACCAAACGTAGCCCAAATTGACCTAAAAGGTCAAATTGGCCAAAATCTAAATCAATTCTAAATTAAACCAAGCCAAAATTTGCAATCATTTTCAATTAACCAATTGAATATGAACCAACGCTTAACCCATCCCAATTTGGTCAAATTGGTCAAATTGGTCAACTTAGCCCATTTGACCTATTTGAATCCAAATGAGCTAAAATCAAACATAAGCCAATTAATCAAAACCATGAACTAAAAACTCTTCAAATCATCATTTAAACCTAACCCATATCTTAGTTTGACCCAATTTGACCAATTGGTCAACCCAACCCAACCTAGCCTAAGTGAGCCTATTTTGACCATATGAAGCCATATCACCCAAATTCAACTATGAGGCCCTAGTAGCTGGACTAACCTGACCCAAACCAGTCCTAACTCATTCCCAAACAAACCCAAATCCATAGTGGGCCCCACACAAGCAATGAGCCATTGAACAAAGCTTCTTTCCATTAGATCTTCACATTAACAAGAAAAGTTGACTTCTTCATCACCATGGTAGCTCAAGAACCAAGGCACTGACCCATCTAGCTCACTTAACCCCCCTAGGTCGGCCAAGGACCAATGGGAGTTCAACTCTTCCTCATTCAAGCCAAAACTAAAACCCCATGGATTCAAGCCAAGAGATCTTTGCACACGAGCCCTTGGGCAGCCTCCCACAGCTCCCCTTACTCAAGTCGATCCACATGGAGTTGGACATGACCTCTCTGGCGACCCGATGGTGGCCTACCGCACAAAATAATCCAACCCATCCCTTTCATCCTCCACGTATGGTTTTGGGGTATACTCCCCAAATTCGAGTGGGAATTGACACAATCAGCACTGTAAGAGTTATGCCATTTCAAAACTCCTCAAAGCTTTCCCAAGTATTCCGGAAGCCTCCTTGATCAGATTTCTTCTCTACATGCAAAACTGAAATAAGACAGCCTTCTCTCATTCAATAATCCCTCTATACTCAATCAAAACTCAAATGTTTTTACATATACCTTCACTATATCCAATCAAAGCTAAGCGGATCATTTCCAAAGCTTCTATGCCACCAGAGATAGGAGTTCGACCAAGATCGATCACCAAATAGGAGGAATTTGGTCTATCAAGAAATCCACCTCAAATTAAGCTTGTGTGACTCAATAAGGCTTCATTTCTACCAAACAAAGCTTCCTCAACCATTGGAACCACCAGACACAAGCTCCGGTGAAGTATGCCATTGAAACCGATCCTTGTATAAAAATAACTTGGTCCTTTTGTGAAGGAAAGTTCCACTCTATGAGGCTTTCACCGTTGGATTTCCTTGTTTTGCTTCCCTGAAGATGTGGGATCGATTTGATCTCCATTTGAGCTCGAGTGAGCTAAGATCATGAAACGATGGACTATCTCTCACGCCAGAGGAGATAGATCACAGGCTGTCCATTCCACATGATCAAAACAGACGGCTGTGATCAAATCTCAGATGATCCATCTTTATTTTCCTCTTAACTGTGGGATCTGATCATTGTTGTTCGATCTGAGATTAGACAATCCACGGGGAAAGCGCGTTTGCTGTAATCTCAGTTAGCATTTCAACGTGATAACTTAAATGCCCAATCTTGTCACGCCATGTGGAAAGCGCACGCTGCATCAGCCGCCACATGGCGCCAACGAGATTATGGGTTAATTAGGGCTGTTTTAAATTAATTTTTAAGGCTGGATCTTCCTAAAATCATAACTAATCCTAGAAAAATTTAAAAAATACAAATGATGACTCATTTTAAAGATATTTCATAGTAGAATCCATTAAAATTATGATTAACTAATTTCAAATAGTAATTTCTACTTAATTAATGTTTAATTAAAAAATTATATAGCCTAATTACTCTCTCATTAGTTTTCCAATTAATTTCAAATTTTCCATAAATGTTTAGGGAGATGATCTCTGCCTCCCCTATTTTTCTTGAAATTTATTGGATAGTTAATTAGGGAAATCAATGGATTAAGCCTTAATTACTCTCCAATCTTAATTAGTGATAATTAAGCAAATTAATAGTGGTTTAATTAATTAATTAAGCTTATTATCTTCTTTAATAGTGGGAAGTCTTAGGGAAGTGGTTTGGGTTCATTCCTTATAACCATTTCATTAAGCCTTTTCATTTGTTTCAAGTTAATTAAAAAGCTTAAATAATTAATTAGCCATTTAATTAACCAATTAAAACAAAAGGGAACCCAATTATTTTAGAGCCTAATTAAGTGTTTAAAATGACTTAGGGGTTAGGATTGAGGCCTCTTCCTTCATCCCTTTCCCTAACTTAGTTTCACCATCCTAATTAAAATATAATCAAAGAATCTAATCAATTAAGCTTAATGAAATTAATTTAAAATCCATTCATTCACAACCTAACTTTGTTTAGCCAATCTTGGGTAGCTCATTGGGTGTTCAATAACCTAAAGAGATAGCTATAAAATTATGCTTAGCTCACATCTGTGAGAAAACCATGAAAGTAATTATGGATTTATTTTATACATCAATCTAATTAAGACATAAAATCAACCTAATTGCTCTTCATTAAACCAAATTAACTCACACATAGGGGTGGGATTATGATTAGCAAACTTTTTTCACATTTCCTAAATTAAATTAAACATAAAGATCAAATATGGTTTTAAGAAATTTTGGTTCATCTTAAATGAGTTTGTTTAATATGATTGTTCTTAGGACTTAGTTGGATTGAATGGAATTACATGCTAATATGTCTTTATTTCTTTTAAATCATGCTAAAATGTTGTATTCCACTTGTATTCATGCATTTATGTATTTCAAATTAATCAAATAAAAATGATTTTCTTTATGTCAATTTGCATGTGTTGATTTAATTAGAAATATGTGTGGCTATTATTATTATTAAACCTCAAACATATTTTCAAAAAGCTTATTAATAAAAATAATATTATATATTATAACTTTAGTTATATATATACATATGAAATGCATGTAAATATAAGTCTAGTGTATGAAGTAAAATATTTTTCTTATATTTATGTGTTGATTTGTATACGTAAGAATGTTAGTGGGTATATTAGTTTGGACATCTCAGGGACGCATGGCTTTAAGTAACCCTAAGGAGGTTCCTACCTCATTTCCTTGGTGCAAAATAATGGCGACATACCTGCTTGATTTCATTCTTATGCATTTGGAGATTAGGATTTAGATAAAATTTTAATTCATTCACACAAATAAATCAAATTGATTAAGTATAACTTTTACATGGGTTTATCTATTCTTATAGTTGTTTATACATCCATATGTATCTAAGGATAGCAGGTATATTAGTTTGGACATCCTAGGGATGCAAGACTTTAAGTAGCCCTAAGGAGGTTCCTACCTTGTTCCCTTGGTGTAGAACAATGACGACATATTAGCTTAAAACTTTTATACATATGAATGTGTACTTGGCTAATGAATGAAAACCCCTTTTCTATTAAAAAGACATGCATTCATACCTTGTTTAATTGGTTAAGTTGATTAGTCATGTGATTTAAGGTTCTTTCCTTATGCTTTTGCATGAGAATTTAGATAGAGCTTTAAATTAATAAGACAAAATCGTTCAATCAAATGAAATGTTAATTCCAAATGCATTTACTCACATTCATCATTTAAGTGTGTTAAGATATAAATTGCATGTATAGCTATGCTTAGGATATAATCAAATGCATGATATACATGAAGGAAAGAAATGAACAAACGCATGTTATGTGATAGTAATTCATTCCAAATAATCTTAAGATGTCTTTCTTATTGAATGAGTTTATTTAAAGTGAACCTAAACTTAAGACTAATTAAAACATGTAATAAGTCATTCACTAAAGGGAATTTATTAATTAATTTGCTTTAGATGTGCCTTAAGGTAGAGATAAAATAGAGTGATCCTATCTTTCTTTCTCTTCATAAAACTTAGTTGTTAAGTGTAGGTCAAGTGAAACAAAAGAAAATAATAAGTAAAATTTACAAATTAATTAAATTATTTAAAGTGAAACCACCATTTATAATTAAATGTTCTTCATACTTAGAAAATTTTAACTCTAAAACCTTAGACATACCACACAAGCCCAAATACACACATTAGATTAAGTCACCACTAGCAGGTTAGCATGGTTTTGATGTATGTTTAATTGTAATGTAAGAATTAGATGAGGTGCCTCATAGATGATGTTATGTGATTAGCCTAATCATATTTTCTGCTAGGCACTTGAAATAAATAAATATAAATGCTCACTTTGTAGCTTGCTTAACCCCTAAGCATAATCTACATCAGTTATTGTACCCATGCTGCTAAGTCCAAATTATTTATATAATTGCTTGGGTTGTATGGTGTGTTTAGCTAACACTTATTTTGCCTATGTAGTTAGATTTACTTTTTCATTTTTTAATGTAATTATGCATTAGGGATTTGGCTAAGTGTCATGGATTAAGAATGAACATTGGGTTTGATCCTAGGGTGCCATAGAAGCCAAATCAAATCAAATAGAACAAACCAAATGAAGAAATAGAGAGAGCATGAGTACTTGGAGATCCTCGATAACACATATCATTTTATAATTTGTAATCATTATGTCATATACCGGGATGTATAAGGGTAGAACTCGGCTACCCATTTTTTTTGAGTTTTACGGCGATACCCGACCGTACAGGCCTGTTATTCTTTCACATTGAGTTTATAAATTAATTGATGATTTATTTACATTGTGTATTAGAAATGGTATGTATTTTCATAGTTTCTTCATGTATGATGATTTAATGTGTGGCTTGGATCCGCTTAAGCTCTTAGGAAAAAATAAACTTTTTACCCCCATCACAACTCATAACTAAATTTTCTAAAATAATTCATAACATCATTTAAAGCTTAGGTATTAAATCAAGATAATTAAAAGATTTAGTAACCCCTTAGTTGTATGGTTGTATGTCTAATACCATGCATGCATCTTCTATCACTCTTGTAAAATGAGGGCCCCCGTTCTTGCACATATGGGAAATGCTTGACCTATGAGAGCAACTCCTACTGACAGGGCTTCACCCTCTTCTTTTTGATTTGGCCCATAACTTATTTCAATATATATTTAGGCATATAAAATCCTATGACCTATGTCAAAATAAAGAGTCAAAATTAAATAAAATTTGATAAGATTTACATTAGACTAAGCCATAATTCATATCACTCATGCTCTAATCTCAGGGAGTGGGTTTAAGGATTTTAATTTTCTTTTAAATAATAATATCCTAACCATCTTGCAAAATATATGACTTGAACACAAAGTCTTAAAACATAGGAGGAGTTAGCTAGCCACTCAAGGCGGTTATAAGTTCAACACTCGGGTGGTTTACCCTCTCTTGTGAAGGTAAACAATATACCCATTTTCGTCTTAGATTTAGGTCATGCTTTGGCCCTTGTTAAAGCTCCTAGATTTAGGATCCAAGTTTGTTGTTTCCCTTTGAGGCTACAAGCATAAATCCTCACCTCTTTGGTATTTTTATAATCTTGTAATGTTGGATTATAAGTCCTAGATTTCTAATAAGTTTCAAGTCAAATATATAACTCCCCTCAATTTCAAATATATAAAGCCCAACCATAGATAGTTTGGGATGCTCACTAGGTTTCTTATTATCATGAGCATCCCCTACTCATCTCCTTTTGGCTTCGATAATAAGTCCCTCCTTTTGATTTATCCCACTTAATTTTTCAAACATAGTTAATTTATTGACAGTCCTATCTTTGAATTCTTTGGAGATAATAATTACCTACTTTAATCAAGAGTATTTCCAAAGAACTCACCTTCCTTAAGATGTAATTAACTATGGGGGCTTGCCCCCTATAGGGAACTTTAGAACCCGATTTAAATAAACCTTACTTTATTCACCCATGTAAAGTAGGGAAAAATATTTGGTATATTTGAAGACCCATCATACCTTAGGAGTCTTATTAGGTGATTAGGTCCATCATAGGGTAATGATTTCTATCTATCGATATAGTGCACTATTCCTTGATGTCATTCCCGATCACCTCAATAAGTACATCCTCGACGTGGTGTCCTCCCCCCCATATATTCACACACAACACATACTCAAAAATAAACGCCACAAGTCTCCATCAACTTGGGAGGCGACAAGCTAAGAGTTAATGTAGATCATTAAGTTTTGAGCTTTACAATCGATAACAAGCCTTAATCTTATTATGAGAGCCTCATATTCAACCACATTATTAGTTGTAGGGAATTTTAAGTGAAGTCCATACTCTAAGGTATCTGGGGGAAAATAAGTAAGATTCTTGCTACACCAAGATTCAAGCTCCATCAACATAGAGGGTCCATTGAGGAGATGAAAAGGGTGTAGTAGATAGCTCATTTGGAGTAGGGACAGTGCACTCAACTATAAAGTCTACGAGTACTTGAGACTTTATGTTTGGCTAGGGTAGAAAATGAATATTAAACTCTCCCAATTATATGGACCACTTGATTAACCTTCCAAACACCTCCAATTTATGTAGAATGGCCCTGATAAATGGTTATAAACATTGATGGTGTGAGCTTAGAAGTATGGACACACTTTTTGCGCTGAGAAAACTCAAGCCAAAGCCATCTTATTTGCTAGTGCATAACAACTTTCTATATCAGAGAGAATTTTGCTAACATAATAGATTGGTCATTGTATCACATTTTTCTCTCACACTAAAACTAAACTTATTATGTGGAAGGAGACTACGAGATATAAGTATAATATCTCTCCTTGGATAGGTTTGGATAGTAAGGGTGGAGATGCTAAATATTCCCTTAGTTGCTCAAAAGTAGCTTCACACTCATCAGTTCATTGAAAATTAATATTTTAAAGAATGGAAAGTATTTATCTCCGAAATGAGCTAAGAAGTAGGATAAAGCAGTAATCCGTCCATTCAAGTATTGAACTTCCTTGATATTTTTTGGAGGAGCCATATCTCTGAGCACTCTGATTTTTCTCAGGATTATCTTCAATCCCACGATGGGTGACCATGAACCCCAAAGATTTTCCTAACATAACCCCAAATGCACACTTGATTGGGTTGAGTCACATGTTATACGTCGAAGAAGGCTAAGTCATATTTCTAATTCTGAAATATGTTGTGATTCTTCCAAGCTTTTCACCAACATGCCATTCATATATACCTCCATTATGTGTCTTAAGAGGTCTTTACAAACCTTATTCATGAGGAATTGATAGGTAGCACCAGCATTCTTTATCCTGAACGGTATAACTTGGTAACAATATAAACTTTTATCTGTTTAGAAAGATGTGGCTACTTCATCCACTGTGTTCATTTTTATTTGGTTGTAACTTGAGTAAGCATCTAAAAAATTGAGAATTTTATGCCAAGATGTATCATCAACCAATTGATCAATTTGGGGAGGGAAAACTATCTTTTGGGAAAACTCTCATTATCAATCAAAATTCTCTTAACATTATAACATGGGTCATCGATCCCCACATCGATGACGAGTGGATTTTGATGTAGAACTTAGACTCCTTCTAAGTTTGAGTCATTAAAAGTGATGGAATGATCAATATGAGATTTTTTTAACTCCAACTCTTTAGAGGTGGCGATGAAGACTTGATTAGATAGTAGTGGTCCTCCAATAATTATTTCAATTTCTCTGACTATTTGGTGACTATTTTATTATTTCTGTGATGATTGTCCATGTTGCCCCACAATTGAAGTTATGTTTGCTTAAGTTGACTGATTTTGCACAAATCGACTCAGATATCCTTATTGAATGAGCCTCCCAATCTCTTCTTTGAGTTGTTTACACACCTCTGTAGTATGTCCACGACTTCAATGGAAGTGACAATATTACTCCTGATTTCTTGAATTTGATTTCATTGGATGTGGCCACTTAATGGCCTCTTCATCTCGAATGGCCATCAAGACGCTAACATGAGATGTGCTCAGTGGTGTGTATTCTTTTTATGGTCGTGGTTCACATTGTTAGTGTGGGGGTCATGGAGGGAGATCCCAACTGCCTTGTTGCTTTTTTCGATGGGATTGTTGATCAATGTTCCTTGGGGCACTCTTATATTTTCCTATGGATTGTTCAAACTATTTTCAATGGGCTTAATAGCCTTGTTGACCTCACTTTTGGAGTGAGCTTTTAACTTCTTCATCTTATACATAGGACTCCTCTAGACACTAAGAGTTCCCTAGTCTTAAGACACTTCTAGTGATTAGGTGAACACTTAACCTAACCCTGGAGACTTAGAAGAGTTAGCCATAGAAATGAGTTATTCCTTAGAGGTTTAGGAAGATTTGACTACCCTATAGCTTGAACATAAACCTTGCTTCTCTCCTTCAAACCATTCCAAATCAATTCCAAATCATCCAACTCAATTAATTTTCTCAAATCATAAATCAATTACAAACTTAAGGGAAAATTTTATAAGATGGTGGTAAGACCTGCAATGACTTAATAGAATGTTGGCCAAAAAAAAAGCATAAGACTAAGTTATGTTATAAAAGGATGCTCGTGTGGAGGAGTGGCTTTACTCTAGGATATAATGCAAAATGAGTATGTTCAGAAAATTGGAGTAGCTGGTAGATAAGATTAGGGAGAGTCTCCTTAGATGGTTTGGCCAAGCGTCCAACCATTAGAGAGTAGATGCATTAGATTGCTCATGTTAAGAAAAGGAACCTAAAAAGTCTTGGTTAAGATGTATAAAAAATGATCTTAGTATACTTGAATTAAATGAGAATTTGACACATAATAAGACACAATGGACAATTCATGTAGACACCTAGTGGGATTAAGGCTTGTTGTTGATTGTTGTGTAAATCAATTCTAAATCAAATTATCGAAAGTCATTATTGAATTCAAATCCCAAAATCTTTCCTAAGCCCTTTGATTTCATCTTGTGGACTTAGCTCAAACCAAACCCAAATCACTCCAAACTTAAAAGATTTTCTCATAACCCATTTATATTCTCATTCCAAATTGATTGTTGAATTTGACCAAAGCTTCAATTGACCAATTAGACCCAGCCTAGCCTAATTGACCATGAACCCAACTTGACCTAAAAGGTCAAATCAACTTGAAATCAAACCAAACTAAAATTGATTGAAACCAAAGCTTGCAATACATTTCAAATGATCAACCAAGCCTAAACCAACCCATGACCTAACCTAATTGGATCAAATGGGTCAAATGGGTCAAATTGGTCAACTTGACCGATTTTACCCAAATGAACCTAAATGAACCAAAACAAAATCTAAACCAAATAGAACCAAACCAATGACACCCATAGGCTCTAAATGATTATTTGAACTTGATCTAACCCATGGTTTGACCCAATTTGACCAATTGGTCAACCTAACCCAATTTGACCCAACTTGACCTAAATAGGTCAAATTGAACCAATTCAAATTAAATGAACTCCAAATCACTTGAAATTTGGCCCAACCCATTTTCAAATCTGCCCAAATCAAACTCATGACCAAATGACCACTTTGCACTTAGACCATAAGGTATCCTATGACCAAATTCACTTGGAATTTGGTCATTTATTTCTCAAGGCCACTTGGCATCCTTCTAGTGGTCCACATGAACACCAAGGAGGGTGGTGAACATGACCCAATGTGCTTGGTTGGCCATGACATAAGGCAAGGCCAAACTGACCTCTCCAATGACATTTGAACACTTAGATCACCAAATGCACTCACCTAACATATGCATCCACTCTCCATTACTCCACTACCCAAAATGACCCATGTGGGGTGTTTTGTAGCTCAAACTGTGCCTCCAATTCATGCCATTAATAAAAAAATGGCAAAATAGCCTCTCACCGTCTGATCCAAGGGGGGGAGATATACTTCCCCTCATTCCCACTCAAATGACAATCAATAATTTCTAGAGCTTGAGAGATTGAATAAAAGCCTCCCCAAGCTTTTCCAAGCCATTCTCGAGCTCCTCCCATTTTTCCATTCTTGGTTTTACTCAAAGTCGAAATAGAGGAGGTGAGCTCAAACTCCAACTCATTCAATTCTCAACCAAAATCAAATTAACCTTGCACACACCATCAGTAGAGTTCATCGAGCTTAATCAAATCATTTCCCAAGTCTCCAAGCCACGGGAAGCAGCACTTCGATCAAGGTCGACCACCATTGAAGGGGAGCTTGGTCAACCGATCAATCTAATTCAAATCAAGGCCGAATTCTTTCAATAGGGCTTTATCTCTACTAGACAAAGCTACCTCCTCCGTTGGAAGCACCGGTGATAGCCTCCAGTGAGGTAATTACTTGAAACCATAGCTATAAGAAAATTTGGTTTCTTCCTTTTGGAAATGGTCACCCCTTAAATCTTGATCTTGGATGTGCATCCCCTCCTTCAAGGTGTGAGATTTTGATCCCAATGCTAAATTAGCTGAATTGAACAAAGAGAGATGAACAGTGATCATCTCTCATCACTCGTGAAGGAGAAGGATCATAAGTCATCTATTCTATGTGATTAGAATGGATGGCTGTGATTAGATCACGCTAAATATCCTCTGATTTATTTCTAAACCGTTGGGTTGATCTCGACCATCCAATTTTGATAATGACCCAGAGAAGATGCACCACTAGACTTAGTCTGATGTATAACTTAAATAACCTATCCCGTCATGCCACTTGGAAAGCACACCACATCAACTGCCACGTGGCCCGATGAGATTAAAGGTTTAATTAGGCATAATTAATCTAATTTTAATGATGAAACTTCCAAAATTCATAACTAATTGTAGAAAAATCCAAAAAATGCAAACTCTGGCTCATTTTGAAGATATTCTAGAGGAGAATCTAGAAAAACTATAATTAATTGATTTTTGAATAGTGAATTTGGCTTAATTAGGGTTTTATCCAAAATATAGTTTGCTTAATTACACTTTAATTAAGCACTCACCAATCCAAATTTTCTATTGCGTTAGGGGATGAGCCTCCCTATTTTTTTTTGGGATTTTATTGATTTCAAATTATTTCATGAGTATAATCACTTTCTAATAAAAAATTAATTGTAATTAAGGGATGAATAATAGCTTGATTAATTACTTGAACATAATTATCAAGTTAAATAGTAAGGAAAGGGAATATGATTGAGGACATTTTTCCATTTTATTTCCAATTATTCTTTACCTTTGAAAATTAAATTAATTAATGGGTTAATGGAATGATTATTTGAATCAATTATATCTTCAAAATGAGAATCAAATCTAGTGGAATGATTGAATGATTAGATTAGGATTGAGGCCTGCTTTGATCCATTCTCTGTAATTTTATCATTTAAATCAAAGCATAAATCAAAGCATTTAATCAATTATTTAATGGCTAAAATAAAAAAAAGTTAAAAAATCAATTCACCAACTAAACATCCCCTTAATTTGTCTATTTTTCTAGTTCAAAAAATCAAGATGAGAGATAATAAAATTATGATTGGCTCACATGTTAGAAATAATTAAGTAAGATCCTTAATTAACTATTAATCAAAAATTGTATTAAACCCCTCAAGAAAAATTTACTTTTCATTTTGCATATCATATATCCTATTATTAATTAGTTAATTAACTTAATGTGATATAGATAAGGGATAATTAATCATTTTAATTCATACCATAATCTAAATAAAACATAAAATCAACCTAATTATTTTAAAATTAAACTAAACCAATTCACACATAAATATGTTATCATATTATTTTAAAATTAACTAAACCAATTCACACATAAATGGATTAGGACTAACAAAACCTTCTCACATTTTTTAAGTCAAATCAAATTCAAAGTTAAAATCTCCGAAAGAATAAATAATCTATTTTACATGATTGTCCTTAGAGTTAATTAGTGACTAAGTCATGCTTACATCCCTTTATTTCTAATCATGCTAAATATTATTTGCACATGAAATCAAACATTCATTTCTTTAAAATTAATTAAATAAATGTTTACTTTTATGTCAACTTGCATGTTTTAAAATAAAGAATATGAGTATTATTATCACTATTAAAATAAAAATTATTTTCAAAACCTATAAATCAAAGATTATAAATGAATTGATGCTTTTATAAAATTTATATTTTGCATGTAATTATATAAAAATGTATATTATGAAGTTCTCTTGCTCTTAATATGGATTCACATAGGATTTGCAAAAGTGTAGTTCATTTGAAAAGAACACAAAAACTTGTTTAAATCTATTCCATGCATTTCTATAAAGAAGGATCTTCATAATACATAATTATACAACCAAATCAAACATAATCTGCATGATTCTTTATCCATTTGGTTCTTTTTGTACATTTAAATGAAGAAAAGTGGTATAATATTGGACATCTTCTATGAGATTATTAAGTAATGCCTTTACCTTACATAGTCTAGAAAATAATGGTGCCATACTCACTTATAACTTTATACATGTGGATGTGCATTTAGTTAATGGATGAGAAATTCCTTACATAAAGGCATACATCAATGATCATTAACACATGGAATATCCAAAATTTCAAATCATATTCTTAGCATTCATCATCAAAGTGTTTAAAATTTGCATGATGTATGGGTATGCTTTTGATTATTTATATGCATGGTATACATGATGGAAAGAAATAAACAGGTGTGTGTTATGTGGTTAATCCATCCTAACTAATCCTAAGATGTCTTTGTTATTAAATAGAGATATTTAAAGCAAATATAAACTTAGGGTAAATTAAAACACATAATAAACCATTCACTAAAAAAAATTCATTAATGAATATACCTTAGAAATGCTTTAAGTTAGAGATGAAAGAGAGCTCTCCTTTCTTTTCTTCTCTCATAACATTTAGTCATTAAGTGTATTCTCAAACCAATCAAATCATTAACTAAAATTGATAACCAACTAAATCACTTAAAATGAAACCAATGAACTTCCTTTAAAATTTCAAAAAAGATAAGATATGCCACATTAAATGGCACATATTAGTTAAGTCATAACTGCTCTATGTTAGATAAACATGGTTTGATGTATGATTTTTATTTTATTACATAATATTTTAATGTTAGAATTCTTTTTTTTTATTTTGTGCTTATAAATGTTTATATAATAAAATATAAATTCTTTTTTTATGTAGATTGCTTATACAAGCATAATCAACAATTGGTTACCCATGTGGGTGCTAAGTCCAAATTATTTATATAATTGCTTGGTATGTGTGGCATGTTTAACTAACTTTTGTTTTCCAGATTTAGTTAGATTTACCTTTCCCAATTTGATGTAAATTTTGCAAATAATATTTTGAATAAATGTTATGGTGGATTAGGATGAAAATTAGTCATAAGATAGTCTTATATACCATGAGTCTTTAGCAACCATATTCCATTCTAAGAAAGAAAAGAAAATAGCAAAATGAAGAAATGAAGAATGAAGACCCCAATAACATGAATTCCTTCTTTTTTGTAATTATTCATTTGTAATGGTTGTAAGGTAGAGCTCTGCTACATATTTTGGTGATTGGTTTAGCATTCTCTTATTCTTTGCACTAATTTTATAAATTGATTGATATTATGTTTATGATTCTAATTAGAAGGCAAGATTTTTCCTACCTCTTAATTATTGGTGATCATGGATGCCTGGATGATTACTTCCTAGGGAAAATAACTATCCATAATTAATTTAAAAATTAAATAATTCAAAACCCTCATTAAAATTAGAACATAAATCAAGATAATAAAAAAGATTTAGAATCCCTTATTGGATGTTGTATGTCTCATAATGCATAAATCATATTATTTCATCATAATGGAGGCTTCTACCTTTTGGATGGCTTGTTTTGAGAGCCATGGTGGAAACACACATTCTTCTTTTGATTTTGGCCCAAATTTTCTCATACATTAGGATGAACCCATCCTAATAAAATGTCAAAATCAAAAATAAAACTTGACAAAAATTGCATTATTTGTCATTATTTATGCCCTTCATGATAGTCTTGGGAGTGAGTTTAAGACTTAGTCTCCTTTCTAAATAAAAATAGCTTAGCCATCTAAAGCATAAGACTTGCCTATATGTATTTAAAATCATAGGAGAGTTAGTTCACCATAGAAGTCCAATAGTTTTGATTAATTCTAAAGATAAACTATATACCCATTTTTACCATAGATTTAGGTCATGCTTTGGCCCTCACTAAAGTTCTCTAGATTTGGATTCTTACTCATCTTTTTATTTGATAAATCTTCTTTTGATCATCCACTTGATATCTAAAAAATAACAAAGGTTGATAGCTATCTTGAAATCTTTAGAGAAATGATCATACCTTAATCAAGGTATTCTTGAAGAATCTCATTCCTTAAGATGTATTAACTATGGAGGCTTGAATTAAGATAACATAAAGTAAACCCTACTTTTTCCATGAAAAGATCTGTACATGAGACATTAGATGAGTCCTTATTTAGGTGATTGGTCCATAGAATGTAACTTTTATCTCGATAGTACATCATTCTTGAATATCACAATCACCCTAATGAGTACATATGTGATGCTGGTGTCCCTCACATAAACACACTCTAATAACAACAACATCAAAAATATACACAAGCCTCATCGAAAAAAAAATTTCAACGATGATCCAAGTAAAGATACAAGTGGTAAAATCATGTGATGAGTTAAAGTGTGATGGAGTCCAAGAAAACTCCTCATATTTTGAGTCCACCGATACTTGGTGATTAAGGAGAACCTAAAATATTTAAGTGAATTAGAATGTAAGAGATGGAGAGAATCTTTAATGATCCTCTAGTTTGTAATAAAGTTCTAAGAAAAATGTTTTGTTAAATGTATGGAAGATCTGGGAGTAGAACCAAAAAGAACTTTGAAGGTGACCAAAGACTTGACTAAGTAGAAATAGATCTCTTTATGCATGATAATTCGTAATGGTTGATGTGTTTATACTTTCCCTCAGATAGATACTAAGCTTGAAACTTGAATGGGATGTGAGTGGTAGTGATGATCAAAAACTAGTGAAAGATGTCAAGTGGTGTGGTTGGTATGCGTGATGGTGAGCGTGGCCAATAGTGGTGGTTGGCTATGATCCGATGTCGATGGATGGCGTGTGGCGGTTGGCGATCCGATAGTGGATGGCACTGACGGTGATGGCGATGCGATGGCTCACAATGAGGCGGCCGATGGTGGCGGACGGCGGTGATGACCGATGGTGGTGGCCTACGAATGACGATAATGGTCCATCATCTGCGACCGGCCCGATTATGCTTCGAGATTCTTCAAGTCTGAGAGTTCTCTCTTTTCACCTTCCCCTCATGTGAAGAATGAGGGTCTATTTATAGATTATGAGACTGATAATTCTATAAATACAAGAAAAATCCAAACCACTCCATGGGATGGCTTAAAATGATTCCTTCGATCATCTAATGTATTTTAAGTATTTAAATGCTCAAATGAAGTCAGAATTAAGAGATCTTAGGCTTTTTAGATCTGGCTCATCAAGATGCTCGATTTGACTATAGACATTCCATATTTATGAGCTATTTAGAGATCCGACTGATATCCCAAAGTTTTTAATTATATTTGAAGTGCTTGATCTAGTCTAGTCTTGACACAAAATTATATTACTTTCGATATCAAGATTCATGCATCAACTATGAGAGTTTTCAGTGACATATCATTTATATAAGAGAAATTATTAAGTGTGAAATTCAAATATAATTTTTATGCTTGAATTTCAATAGCATAGATATAAAATAATCATTTTTAATATATAATTATTATATATTAATTATAAATTAATATATATTATTATATATTGATGTATATATTATATATTATCATTCATATATAATAATTTATAATTATAATATAACAGCTGAATGTTAACTTAGAGTAATATATCACTATATAATTGAAGTTTACATACGAAATCCTCAGATAATATCATCTCTTAAAATACAAAGCTAAAAGAAAATAAAGATACATCACTAAAAAAATAAGCCAGAATACATCTTCAAACGGAATGAATTCTGTTGTTCGTTTCTGTAGTGAAACATGAATGGCTGCTAATAATTATTTTTTTTACTACCTCTAATTGTTTTAATTCCACCCACATCAGATTCTAAATGTTCAGGTTTCTTCTATTCCATAAATAACTTTAAGAGAGAGAAGCCAGTAAACTTGAAAATGGAAAGTTAGCTAGCGATGCTGCTTCCTCTAAACCAAACTCAACGTGGATAAGCGAGAGAGTGAGAGGTGTGAATTTGCTTTTTTTTCTATTTGGACTCGCAAATTAAGCCTTTCCACACCTTATCACTATATAAATAATAGCCCATTAATTACCTTCCTCACCCTTCACTTCTCTCAACACAAGCTTCTTTCTCACCTATCATCGATGGAAGGTATATTGGAAGATTCATGTAGTGAGATGGAAGAGAACCAAGCGAAAAGGCTTTATTTTCATGGTGATGGATGTATGTGAAGTCTTCATCGACCTCTGTGGAGTTCTCTCTGATCACAATTGAGGAAGAAGACATGGCTAATAACCTTATACTTTTTGCCCGAGGTGGCATAAGCCAAGAGGCCCAGAACCCAAAGCAACAAAGGAAGCAAGCACCGCCATGAAATTTATGAACCAACAATTTATAGAGGTTTCAATCATCACCAGCGGTAAGGCTAGATTAGACGTCCATGAGTGCAAGACTTTCAACAAATATTTTCCTTCCTTTCGTGCACTCATCAGCCATAAGCAAATCAAGCTTGATCCCTTCGATGGAAGATGAAATGAAGTGGTGATAAGTGATGATTAGATTAGATAAGCTAACTCATTCTCTTTGAAAGTCATGGCAGAAGAATCCATGAGTGTTCAATCAAAGGCCAAGTTCACTTCCGGCTCTGCACATGCTGGCACCGCCCTTCAAATCCACGTGAGCCATGAATAAGGGGAATTTGAATGGACTTTCAAGATCTCAATCTCCTCGCGATGATGATGACGATAAAAGTCATCTTCCTCCATTTCACCGACAAAGATGATGCCTTTCTTTTGGCGAAAACACGACTCGTGTTGACATCTTCCCTCCTTAATTATTATTACTAATCAGATTCTAACGACACATGTCAAGTTAATTTCTTCCCTCCTAGGTTTTTATTTTATTTTTATTAATTTTTTATTTTATTCATCATTCATCATCAGTTTCATCTAAACATAATTGACCTCTGTGAATTATATGAAGTTTTTCACCATTGTTTAATGATTTTTTAAATTTTTTCAGATTAAATTTAGTTTGTTCCATCGTTTCTCCTATGAAAGCTGCTTTCTAGGAGAAAATATTACATATGGAGTCCCGGCGTAGCTTTATGTCCGGATGCCAACCGATCTCAACATGTCCACTTTAATATATATATATATATATATATATATATATATATATATATATATATATATATATATATATATATATATATACACTATATATATATATATATATATATATATTTATTTATTTATTTTATAATGCGGCAACGATGTCGTTAACATTATTCAGACTCGACCCATTAAAATAGTTGGAGAAAATATTACAGACGACGTGGACAATGGATTCTCGAGCCTTAGAAAATTTAGGTATTTTCATTTTTTGAACAAATTTTCTCTCACCGCTCTCTCAACGTGCATCCGACCTTCCCCGAGAGTAATGCTAAATCTCAGACATTAAAAATCGAGGTATTATATCATCTTCTCCGTTTAGGCTACTCCATGAGGTTTTTCTTCTTACATTCTTGAATTTTAAAGATTTAGGGTTTTCATATTTGTTCTGACCTTTGAATAGGAGCACATTTGAGTTCTTTAAAGGAGACTTTGGGGGGTTTTGGAGCTATTTTTAAAGTGTAAATTATGTACAATCATGAGTGTGCACATTGTTTTTCAATTGTTTTCAACTGCGAGGCTTGTCATATGTTTAGTACATTCTATATTAAGCTATTTGGAGATGTTTCATGGAAAATTTGAGGGATTTTTGGAGATATTTTTGATATGTACACCCTGTACTCTCATGAGTGTACGCCTCATTTTTTCAAATTTTTTTAAATATGGGGCTTGCCGTATGTTTAGTACATTCTATTGTAAGATGTTTGGAGATATTTTTTTGAAGAATTTAGGAGATTTTAGAGCTACTTTTCATGTGTACACTCTGTACTCTCATGAGTGTACACCCATTTTTTCAATTTTTTTCAATTGTGGGGCTTGTCATATGTTTACTACATTATATTGTAAGCTGTTTGGAGTTTAGTCCTAGAGAATTTGGGATTTTTTGAGCTATTTTTCATGTGTACACTCTATACTCTCATGAGCATACACCCTATTTTTTTAATATTTTTCAACCGTGGAAATTGCCATTTTTTGTACATGCTAATTTAAGATGTTTGGAGTTTAGTATTGGGAAATTTGATGATTTTTGAAGTTATTTTTCATGTGTACACTTTGTACTCTCAAGAGTATGAACCCATTTTTTCAATTTATTTCAACTGTAGGGCTTGTCATATGTTTAGTACATTCTATTCTAAGATGTTTGGAGTTTATTCTTGAAGAATTTGAGAGTTTTTGGAGCTATTTTTCATGTGTACACTCTTTACACTTATGAGTGTACAACTCTTTTTGCAATTGTTTGCAACTGTGGGGCTTGTCATTTGTTTTATACATGCTATTGTAAGCTGTCTAGAGATGTTTCTTAGAGAATTTGGGAGTTTTTGGAGTTGTTTTCCATATGTACACTCTTTACACTCATGAGTGTACACCCCTTTTTTCAATTTTTTTGCAACTATGGGGCTTGCCATACGTTTACTACATTCTATTGTAAGCTATTTGGAGATGTTTCCTGGAGAATTTTTTGTTTTTTGGAGTTATTTTTCATGTGTACACTCTGTACTCTCATGAGTGTACACCTCTTTTTCATTTTTTTTTCAACTATGAGGCTTCCCATATATTTAATACATTCTATTGTACAATGTTTAGAGTTTGGTCTTGGAGGATTTGGGAGTTTTTGGAGCTATTTTCCATGTATACACTTTGTACTCTCATGAGTGTACACCCCATTTTTTAAAATTTTTTCAACTATGGGGCTTGTCATATGTTTAGTACATTCTATTATAAGATATTTGGAGTTTAGTCCTAGAGAATTTGGGAGTTTTTGGAGATATTTTCCATGTGTACACTCTGTACTCTTATGAGTGTACACCCATTTTTTCAAATTTTTTCAATTGTGGGGCTTGCCATATGTTTAGTACATTCTATTGTAAGATGTTTGGAGTTTAGTCCTAGAGAATTTGGAGTTTTTGGAGCTATTTTCCATATGTACACTCTGTACTCTCATGAGTGTACACCCCATTTTTTTAATTTTTTCAACTATAAGTTTGTCATATATTTAGTACATTCTATTGTAAGATGTTTGGGGTTTAGTCCTGAAGAATTTAGGGGTTTTTGGAGCTATTTTTTATGTGTGCACACTACACTCTCATGAGTGTACACCCCATTTTTTCAAAAAATTTTAACTATGGGGCTTGTCATATGTTCAGTACATTCTATTATAAGATGTTTGGAGTTTAGTCCTAGAGAATTTGGGTATTTTTGGAGCTATTTTTCATATGTACACACTGTACTCTCATGAGTGTACACCCATTTTTTTCAAATTTTTTCAACTGTGGGGTTTGTCATATGTTTAGTATATTTTATTGTAAGATGTTTGGAGTTTAGTGCTGTAGAATTTAAGGGTTTTGGAGCTATTTTCCATGTTTACACTCTGTACTCTCTTTAGTGTACACCTCATTTTTTCAAAAATTTTCAAATTTGTTCAAATATAGGGCTTGCCATATGTTTAATACATTATATTGTAAGATGTTTGGAGTTTATTCCTGGAGAATTTGGGGGGTTTTTGGAGCTATTTTTCATGTGTACATTCTGTGATGTCATGAGTGTACAACTCATTTTTTTTCAATTTTTTTTAATTGTGGGGCTTGCCAAATGTTTAGTACATTATATTGTAAGATGTTTGGAGCTTAGTCCTGGAGAATTTAAGGGGTGTTTGGAGCTATTTTTTATGTGTACACTCTATACTCTCATGAGTGTACACCTATTGTTTTAATTTTTTAACTGTGGGGCTTGCCATATGTTTAGTACATTATATTGTAAGATGATTGGAGTTTAGTCCTTGAGAATTTGAGAGTTTTTGGAGCTATTTTCCATGTGTACTCTCTACTCTCATGAGTGTACACCCCATTTGTTTCATTTTTTTTTAACTGTGAAGCTTGCCATATGTTTAGTACATTCTATTATAAGCTGTTTGGAGTTTAGTCCTAGAGAATTTGGGATTTTTTTTTGGTGTTGTTCTCCATGTGTACACTCTGGGCCATTACGGAGATAATGTTCTCATTAATTCACTTTTCATTTTGAAGCTTAAAATGTCTTGAAAAAGGATAACTTCCAAATGCAGGCCAACCACGATTAGAGCAGTATTTGATTCTATTTTAGCTGCTTTACTTATGAAGTACTTATCATTTTAAGAAGGCTACATGTGCATCAATTCATTAGAATGAATGCAATTCAATAAGATTCGACTGCCATCACTTCAATCATGTCCTGCTGGAATATAGAAAAGCAAGCATTCTACATTAGTGGCCAATGCATTCCTTTCACCCATGATGAAGTTGCATTAATTGTAGGGATGTCAAACAGAAGGGAGAAGATCATATGGCAAAAATTCCCACTTTCCAAGTCCAACTTAGTTGATTTTAAGAATAAAATTGAAAAGTTGGTTCACTCATTGACCGCAGCATAGTTTGTACAATTTTACATATAATTTTTACTTTCAAATCTTTTTTTATATATATCATAATTATAGATTGGCATCATATTTGATCTCCTACGCTAACTACATAGAGATATTGGTTGATTATAATTGTCCAAAAGCCATCTGGAGCTTCCTGGTTTCATAGTTTGATGGTATTACATCAAAACTTTTGATGCAAAAGGCACCCGGGTACATGAGTGACTTTATCACTCTTCTGATGGTATATTTTACATCTTTAGATTTATATTATTTTATGCATTGAAGCTAAGTTATGTAAATCTTTATTGCATATCTGGGCGGTAGAGTGCATAAGAATCATATGGCCACTCGTTCATTCTGCAAAGCTACGTATGTTACGATGACCAAAAATAATGTTTGGAGAGGAGTCCTTTAGTGGTTTGTAAGGACACTAGGTGATGCGAAATAAATTTACTTCATTTAACTCAAAATGTATTTATTCATATTAGAAATTATCATATTTTATCATTAGTTTAGCATAGGTCTTCCTATCATTTGAAGACATATCAGAGGAAGAGACCTGGATCTTTGAAATAATGCCCCCTGTCCCACAGCCAACCCACAACGAGCCCCATTGGAGCAAGCCCCAAGTGGATCTCCATACGTCTATCCTCGATATTCTCTTACTTTTCTATGTATCTAACCTGCCATTTACTACTACCCCTCTATAAAGCTTTGCGATAAATAAGGTACTTTCAGGTTTCAAGGTCCTAGAGGAAAGAGTATCATTTTTAAAGCTTCAATAACTAAGAGAGCTGATGGTATTGATTCATGGCTAGCTGCCATTGAGGCGATGGTTGCTAGACAAAAGGGTCCAAGCATGGGGGAAGCTCCTGAGGAGGCTACCACTAGACAGAAAGATGCTGCTCATCCTTTACTGAGTATCATATAATGTGGTGTGAAGGCGAGACAGCTGAGGAAGAGGAAAGCTATCTCATCCCCATTCACACAAGTGTATAGGAAGACACACAACACAACAACTCCTGTTGTTATTGCCACACAGGATGTACAAATAGCAGAAGAGGTATTTCTTAGCTTTCCTTTTAGTTTAATCTAATAAAAGTTGATTTTAGTGATTTATTATGTAGGTTAACAAAGAGGTTCCTTCAGCACGGGATGAACCAATGATTGCTGTCATAGCGGTTGAGAAGCATCAGGCAGAGGTATTCTTTATCTTAGAATATTCGACTTTAATTCATATTGAATCTAGCACTTAAACCTTGTTAATTTTTTATAACTAGTTGAGGCACATGATATTATAGATTTCTCATCAAGAGATGCTCTATCAAGGCCAATGCTACAGTTCATTGACACTTCTTGCACCCGATTCAAGGACAAGTAAGTCATTACTTAGTCCATTTCATTCAGTATACATAAAATCACCCTTTAATTTAGTAATGTTCACATTCCCATGCTTCTCACATGCAGGAGTGATAGAGTATTCTCGGCTGGGAATATCATTATTGTGAGAAGCCAAATTGATGAGTTACTGACATATTAATATCTTTCAAATGCATATATTGATGCCTTCGCTTATTTGCTGGCCAAGAAGAATAAGATCTATTATAGGCTATATGTCCCATATCTATATATCTATATGTTTCATGCCTACACTGGGTGAGTTAGTGCACGAAGGCTTGGGTTAATATGATGCCTTCAAAAGTTTTGATAATTATAAGCTAGTAATTTTTACCTTTTCTTTGAATTCTTACAGAGATATGCAAAATATGGCATAGCAAAAGAAAGCAAAATGTTCATCCAACATGTTACTGCAGATAGTCTTTCAATGGTTGATTTACTCGTACTTCCAGTTATCAATAATATACATTGGACACTATTAGTGGGGCATATTAAGAAAGGGGCTTAGTACTTCTATGACTCACTTCCAAACCCAACCCATAAGGCCATTTTTTGATATTGAAAGAATTCTTGTCATTTTCAGTTCGTCTCAAATGCAAACTTTGTACCTAACTCTTTACCTTTTATACCTAACTCTTTAGATCAAATTACTCATCCAAGATGCTAGCCAGGCTTTTGAGAGCAATCCTCAGGAATGGCCAATCAAAGTGATCGAATATACTAAGAAAATAGTGTTGATTGTGGCATGTTTGTGTGTAAATACATGAAGGTAGTTGTCGGCAAATCTCCATTAGGCTAGAATGAGCACCAAGATTGGCTAAAGAAAATGAACTGCTTCAGAGCTGAGTTTGCTGATGCTATTTTTTGATTAAATATGAAATAACTAAGCTGTACAATGTTGAATGCAAGAAGGTTGCTATTTAGATGAATAGTATTTGGAAATATAAATGTAGATCATCTCTGTATTATCTATGTTGTACATGCTATTATACTCTGTTTGTACATGTTATTGTGATATGTTTGTACATGTTATTGTAGATCATCTCTTTAATTACCTGTGTTATACATGCTATTTTAATCTGGATTTACATGCTATTTTATGATGTTTGTACATGATATTGTAGATCATACCTTTATTTATCTGTCTTTTACATGTTATTGTAAGCTCTTTGGAGTTGTTTCTTGGTAATTTGGTACAGTTTCTCCATTTTTTAAATTTTTTTCAACTATGGGGCTTGTCATATGTTTAGTATATTCCATTGTAAGCTGTTTAGAGTTTAGTCCTTCAAAATTTGGTGATTTATAGAGCAATTTTTATGTGTACACTCTATACTCTCATTTGTGTACACTCTAGTTTTCAAAATTTTCAGCTATTCTATCGTGTTTATCAATTATATGTTTAGTAGATACTATTCTAAGCTATTTGGAGGCTTTTGGGTGAGTTTTAGGATCAATTTTTAATGTGTATACTCTATACACTCATGAGAGTATACCTTATTTTTTCAAATTTTTTCACCTATTCTATCCTGTTTTTCAATTATATGTTTAGTAGATGCTATTATAAGCTATTTGGAGAATTTTGGGGTGAGTTTTATATCAGTTTTTAATGTGTACACTTTGTACTCTCATGAGTGTACACCCATATTCTCAATGTTTTTCAACTATTCTACCCTGCTTTTAAATTATATGTTTAGTAGATGCTATTTTAAGTTGTTTGGAGACTTTTGGGTGAATTTTTGGATCAATTTTTAATGTGTACACTCTGTACTCTCATGAGTGTACACCCTATTATTTTAAAAAATTTTCAACTATTCTACCATATTTTTTAATTATATATTTAGTAGATGTTATTCTAAGCTGTTTGGAGGCTTTTGGGTGAGTTTTTGGATCGGTTTTCAATATGTACACTGTCTATACTCATGAGAGTACACCTTATTTTTTCAAAAAAATTCAACTAATTTACCTTATTTTTTAATTATATATTTAGTAGATACTATTCAAAGTTGTTTGGAGGCCTTTGGGTAAGTTTTTGGATTAGTTTTCAATATGTACACTCTGTACTCTCATGAGTGTACACCATATTTTTAGATTTTTTCAACTATTCTACCATGTTTTTAGTATATACTATTCTAAGCTGTTTGGAGGCTTGTGGGGGAGTTTATGGGGCTATTTTTCATGTGTACACTTTGTGAACTCATGACTGTACACCCCATTTTTTGAAAAAATTTCAGCTATTCTACCCTATTTTTTAATTATATATTTAGTAGATGCTATTCTAAGCTATTTGGAGGCTTTTGGGTGGGTTTTTGGATTAATTTTCAATGTGTATATTTTGTACTCTCATGAGTGTATACCCCATTTTTTCAATTTTTTCAACTATACCCTATTTTTCAATTATATGTTTAATAGATGCTATTCTAAGCTCTTTGGAGGCTTAAGGGGTTTGTATTTTTTATGTGTACACCCTATACTCCCATGAGTGTACAACCCATTTTTTCAAAAAAAAAAAATTCAACTATTCTACCTTCTTTTTCAATTATATGTTTATTAGATGCTATTCTTAGCTGTTTGGATCAATTTTTAATGTGTACACTCTATACACTCATGAGGGTACACCTTATTTTTTCAAAAAAATTTCAGCTATTCGATCCTATTTTTCAATTATATATTTAGTAGATGCTATTCTAAGCTGTTTGGAAACTTTTGGGAGATTTATGAGGCTGTTTTTATGTGTACACTCTGTACTCTCATGAGTCTATACCCCATTTTTCAAATTTTTTTATCTATTCTACCCTATTTCTCAATTATATGTTTAGTAGATGTTATTCTAAGATGTTTGGAGGCTTTTGGGTGGGTTTTTGGATCAATTTTTAATGAGTACACTCTTTACACACATGAGGGTACACCCTTTTTTAAATTAAACCACTATGGGGCTCGTTATATATTTAGTACATGCTATTCTAATTTGTTTGGAGGAATTTGGCAACTATTTGTAGCTCTTTTTGATGCATACAGAGTTAAAATTTTTTTAAAAAGGTTGTACACTCATAAGTGTACAAAGAGTACACATAAAAAATACCTCCAAAAACCCCCCAGATTCTCCAGGACTAAACTCCAAATAGCTTACATTAGCATGTATAAAATATATGAGAAGCCCCACAGTTGAAAAAAATTTGAAAAATAGGGTGTACACTCATGAGACTATAAAGTGTACACTTCAAAAATAGCTTCAAAAACCTCCAAATTCTCCAGGGCTAAACTCCAAATAGCCTACAATATAATGTATTAAACATATGGAAAGCCCCACAGTTGAAAAAAATTTATAAAAATAGGGTGTACAATCTTGAGTGTACAAAGTGTTAACATGAAAAACAGCTCCAAAAACTCCCAAACTCTCCAAGTAATATCTCCAAATTGCTTACTAGCATTTACAAACAATGCAGCATACCTCACTGTTGAAACTTTTTTGGAAAAAAGAGTGTACACATCAAAAATAGCTCCAAAAAATCACCAAATTTTTGAAGAAACAACTCCACACTCTATACACCCTCAAGGAATTTTCAATAAATTTTGGTGTAATAACCCAGACTCTATTTAGAGAAATTTTTAGTAATTTAAAGTACAAAATATCAACAGTATATTAAAAACATAAGCATCATAAGTTGGAGTACAAAGTTTTCCTTTAAAGTACAACATATTAACTACTGATTGACACACTTTCAATCAAATTGACATGAAAGTCTATACATTTAAAAAACACATGATAAATGATATCACACATTATAATGTTTCCTGTAATGATATCCATCATCAACTTGGTGTATCTTTCAGCCTACTAACTGATTATTGAGCTTGAGTTAAATTTGTAATATAGAAGAACATTATATCAGTTGCTAATATCTAACAGCAGGAATGAAGTGTTATACCTGCATACCTCTGAAAGTACTTTGACATAGCAGAAAAGGTGTAATGGGTGACCCTTTATGTTCTCCACCTCTCGCAACTTGTTCTTTTATCTTTATAACATTAAAGACATAATGGTTTAAAGTTTAATAGTAATATTTGAAGAGTATAAATTTATAGATAGGTAGAAAATTACTCTTAGCTTTCTTATTTATCTCCCAATATCCTTTCATCCTTTCATTGGAAACACCCTTTGGATGCTTCTTAATTGGATCCTTTAGTAAGTCAATTCCTATATATGTTATAGTAGACTTCTTTTTAGCTATTTTGTCAGTTGGAGGTGAATTCTCACATAATACAGAATCAACATTATCATATAATTTCTTAAGGAATCCAACATATATTCCTCAGCTTTCTTATTACCTTATGCCCTAGTGCTTATTTGATATGCATATTGACTTATGAGGTTCCGAAAAGTAATGTCCATTTCATTTCCATCATTACCTTGCACATCTTGTAAATTCTTGTAAAAACTTTCAAAGTAGATATCCCTCTTTGCTCTTGTTGACCATCGCATAAGAAGATACTTCTCTAGAATGCGCACAATATCTTCCTAACTTAAAACTCGGATGTAATGGGCACAAAGCATCCCCATCATTTCCAATTTTTTACAACTACAAGTTATATTTAGGCATATCTTGTCAAAATGGACAGTACATGTTTTGGAAGAACTCTTATTCTTTAAGTTTCTCACCAAATACTCCATGGGATTGTCATCTGACACATTTGATGCTAATCCACCAACTCCATGCAAAAATTCTTCTTCAAACAATGTATAAAGCTTTCTAGTATAAAACATAGTAACTTGTTTCAATATTGAACTGGTTTTAAGAACATAAACAATTGCTGATTGGCTACACTTGAAATTTTTGTCATATAAATTCCTTCTCCATGTGTCCATAACCTTCTCCAATCCCACTAAATAATTGGTGATAGAACTTGTTGGTTTAGAGATTCCATGACATACATTATTCGTGGCAGTAATGCAATTTTGATAGCTCTCGTCATTATCTGATCTTGATCAGTGAATATTATTATAGGATGTCTGTCATTCATTAACCAAAGAAATATTTTGAATTGCTATGTGAATGACTCGATTGTATCTTCTGATAGAAAGGCTACTCCAAATAAGACATTTTGCTAGTGATGATTCACTTCAAAAAAAGGTGCATAGACAAGATTTTATCTATTGAGTCGATAATTTATATCAAAAATTATAATATCCCCGAAACAATCATATTCTATTGACATGCCATTGCTCCAAAAAAATTGACCAAGCTGTATGACTCATCAACTTGGACATCCCATGCAAACATTCTATCCTCCACTTGCCTTTCCTTGAATAGATGTATCAATGCATTACTATCACCACTCGCAATCCTTGTTCTTTTTTCTTTTTGGATGTAATTGAAAGCATCACTTTTTGTAAAGCCAATATTCTCCACGCCACCAACTTTCTCACTAAAAAGCTAAATGCATCAGTTGCTCTAATTCCAACCTCTATCATTGACTTCAACACAACTGACTTCTCATCGCTGATGTCTTTGTATGATTTGAGAAGATGTAGGTCACCTGGCTTTGCCAATGAATGATTATGACTTTCTATATATTTTTTAACTTTCCAATTCCCATCTAAATCAATAAAAAAATTAATCATGATCCGACAACCACTCCTTATATCTATTTTTTAAAATTTGACTGAGCAGCTTAGATTGACACCTTTTTTCAAACCTGCTTTTGCACATAAAAAATCTTTTGATTTCAAATTTTTGAGTTCGGACAATAACTAGTATGATCCTTCCTAATACTAAATCTAGTTTGATGTGCATAATCACAGTACAGTTTATATGCCTCATTTTCATTATGAATAGTGGCACTAAGGAGTTTGCCTACAATTGGTTCATGAGACATAACGGCTTCATCATCGCACCGATGATTAACCTCATTCACCTACTCAGATAAAAATACATTTTAGGAGTACACATGAAAAGTTGCTCCAAAAATAGCTCCAAAACCCCCTAAATTCTTCAGGTAACATCTTCAAATAGCTTACACTAAAATGTACTAAACATATGACAAGTCTCATAGATGAAAAAAATTTAAAAAAAGGGTGTACACTCATGAGTGTACAAAGAGTACACATGGAAAATAGCTCCAAAAGACCCCTAAATTCTCTAGGACTAAACTCCAAACTTCTTACAATAGAATGTACTAAATATATGACAAGCCCCACAATTAAAAAAAATTGAAAAAATGGGGTGTACACTCATAAGTGTACAGTGTACACATGAAAAATAGCTTCAAAAACTACCAAATTTCTCAGGACTAAACTCCAAACAGCTTACAATAGCATGTACAAAATAGATTGCAAGCCTCATAGTTGAAAAAAATTGAAAAAATGGGGTGTACACTCATGAGAATATAGAGTGTACACAAAAAATAGCTCCAAAAACCCCCCCAAAGTTTCCTGGACTAAACTCCGAACATCTTACAATAGAATGTACTAAACATATGGCATGCCCCACAATTAAAAAATTTGAAAAAATAGGGTGTACACTCATGAGAGTACAGAGTGTACACATGAAAAATAGCTTCAAAAACCACCAAATTTTCCAGGACTAAACTCCAAATAGCTTACAACAACATGTACAAAATAAATGGCAAGCCACACATTTAAAAAAAAAATTAAAAATGGGTGTACACTCATGGAAGTACAAAGTATACACATGGAAAATAGCTCCAAAAACCCCCAAAAACTCTCTAAGTAACATCTCCAAACTACTTACTAGCATTTAAAAAAGATGTAGCATGCCTCAGAGTTGAAAATTTTTAGAAAAAAGAGTGTACACTCAAAAGTGTATAGAGTGTAGACATCAAAAATAGTTCCAAAAAAAAACCACCAAATTCCCCAGGAAATAACTCCACACTCTATACACTCTAAAGGTATTTTCAATAAAATTTGGCTTAATAACCCAGACTCTATTGAGAGAAATTTTCAATGATTTGAAGCACAAAATGTCAACAATATATTAAGAACATAAGCATCATAAGTCGAAGTACAATGTTGACCTTTAAAGTACAACATAGTAACTACTGATTGATACACTTTCAATCAAATTGACATGAAAGTATATACATTAAAAGAACACATGACAATTAAATAATATCATGCATTATAATATTTCCCTGTAATGATATCCATCATCACCTTGGTGTATCTTTTAATCGATTGATTGATTGTTGAGCTTGAGTTAAATTCCTAATATAGAAGAGTATCGTATTACTTGCTAATATCTAACATCAAGAATGAAGGGTTATACATGCATACCTCTAAAAAGCAATCTGACATAATAGAAAAAGGTGGTGTAATGGGTGACCCTTTATATTCTCCACTTCTCGCAACTTGTTCTTTCATTTCTATAACATTAAAGACATAATGGTTTAAAGTTTAACATATTTGAAGAGTATAAATGTATAAATTACTCTTGGCTTTCTTATTTCTCTCCCAATATCCTTTCCTTGCATTGGAAACACCCTTGATTTTCTTAATTGGATCCTTTAGTAAGTTAGTTCTATATTTGTTATAGTAGACTTTATTCTTAGTTGTTTTGTCTTGAGGTGAATTCCCACATAATATAGAATCAACATTATCGATAGTTTCTTTAAGGAATCCAACATATATTCCTTCCTTATTACCTTGGTGCTTATTTGATATGCTTATGGATTAATGTCGTTCTAAAAAGTAATGTCAATTTTATTTCCATCATGACCTTGCACATCTTCTAAGTTATTGTAAGCACTGTCAAAGTAGATATCCCTCTTTGCTCAAGTTAACCACAACATGAGAAGATACTTCTCTGAAATGTGCATAATATCTTCCTAACTCAAAACTCGGATGTAGTGGGCACAAAGCACCCCATCATTTCAATTTTTTTATAACTACAAGTTATATTTAGGCATGTCTTGTTAAAATGGACAATCCATGTTTTGAAGAACTCTTATTCTCTAAGTTTCTCATCAAATACTCCATGGGATTGACATCTGACACATTTGCTGCTAATTCACCAACTCCATGAAAAAATTCTTCTTCAAGCATTGTATAAAGATTTCTTGTGTAAAATAAAGTAGCTTGTTTCAATATTGGACTAGTTTTAACAACATGAACAATTGCTGACTAGCTACACTTGAAATCTTTGTCATATAAATTTCATCTCCATGTGTCCATAACCTTCTCCAATCCCAAGAAATAATCGATGATAGAACTTGTTGGTTTAGAGATTCCATGACATACATTATTTGTGGACTCACTATATTGCGTTGATAAGAGTCCCATATAGAATGAGTTTTTACAGAATGCGGTGGACTACTTGCATCAAATTTTATATAGCTCAGACAACCAAGCATGATCATGCAAATTACCTTCTTCTAGCTTGGTAGATCAAGCTTGCTCAAACTCTTCTTGAATCACTCTTACTCATGCATGTATAAAAGAGACTTTGTATTGTCTTATTATTATTAAATCATGTACCTTTGAATGATCTTCCTTATAAATATGTCATCGGCACAACCTATGGCTAGTATACGGTAATGTAATTTTGATAGCTCTCGTCATTGCCTGATCTTGATCAGTGAATATTATTATAGGATTCATATCATTCATTAACTGGAGAAATATTTTGAATAACCATGTGAATGACTCAATTATTTCTTATAATAGAAAGGATACTTCAAATAAGACATTTTTCCAGTGATGATTCACTCCAACAAAAGGTGCGCAGACAATATTATATTTATTGAGTTGATAACTTGTATAAAAAATTATGACATCTCCAAAAAAATCATATTCTATCCTTGACATACCATTGCTAAAAAAACTACCAAGCTATCTGACTCATCAACTTGGACATCCCATGCAAACATTCCATCCTCCACATGACTTTCCTTGAATAGTTGTATTAATGCATTACTATTACCATTCACAATCCTTAATCTTCTTTTGTTTGGATGTCATTGAAAGCATCTCATTTTGTAAATCCAATATTCTTCATGTCACCAACTTCCTCACTAAGAAAACTAAATACATCATTTGCTCTAATTCCAGCCTCTATTATTGACTTCAACACAGCTGCCTTCCCATCGCTGATGCCTCTATATGATATGAGAAGATGTAGGTCACCCAACTTTGCCAATGAATGATTATGACTTCTATATATTTTTTAACCTTCCAATTCCCATCTAAATCAATAAAAAATCTAATCATGGCTAGACAACCACTCCTCATATCTATTTTTTGAAATTTGACTGAGTAGTTTAGATTGACACCTTTTTTCAAACCTACTTTTGTACATAAAAAATCCTTTGATTTTAAATTCTTCGAGTTCGACCAATCACTAATATGATTCTTCTTAACACTGAATCCAGTTTGATGTCCATAATCACAGTACAGTTCATATGCCTCCTTTTCATTATGAATAGTGGTGCTAAGGAGTTTGCCTACAATTGGTTCATGAGACATAACGGCTTCATCATTGCATCAGTGATTAACCTCATTTACTTGCTTAGACTTAAATACATTTTTGGAGTACACATGAAAAATTTCTCCAACAATAGCTCCAACACCTCTCAAATTCTTCAAGAAACATCTCCAAATAGCTTACAATATAATGTACTAAATATATGATAAGCCTCATAGTTGAAAAAAAAATTTAAAAAAGGGGTATATACTCATGAGTGTGCATAGATTACACATTAAATAGCTCCAAAAACTCCCAAATTCTCCAGAACTAAACTCCAAATATCTTACAATAAAATGTACTAAATATATGACAAGCCCCACAGTTAAAAAAAAATGAAAAAATGGGGTGTACACTCATGAGAGTACAGAGTGTATGATGTAGGACACGGGTGCTTTTTATGATATGATGTTTATTACACCGATAATTCTTAAATCCTCACAAAGAGTAATGATAAATGCACACTACTATTGAGCACATTCATAATATTATGAATTTAGTGAAGTTGAAAAGATCTTAGTTAAAGTTATGCAACCACACTAGAGATCTCAATCTTATAAGTGCAAAAGAAATAATTGAAAAGTTATGAACGATCTAACCTATAGCAGATTTAAAATAACCGCAAGGATAAGTTGAAGTCGACCTCTACAAATAGTTCATCATTGTGGAGATCAGGTTCCTTCCTTAGAAGTCCTTCTAAGGGTTGTGAACTCACACACTCAAGTTCCACTCAAGAGGAAAGCACACAAAGAATAGTAAAAAAAATTTAAGAAGATAACTTTCATTCCAAATTCAAGTACAAAGCATTACAAGAGTCTCCCTATTTATAGAAATGAAAGGGAGAGTTAAGAATACTCAAACCTAACTCCAAACTCAAACCTAACACCATCATAACTACACCTACCACCATTATCAAACCTATCACCACCTAATCAAACCTACCACCATTATCAAACCTACCACTCATTCCATACCTACTAGAATGACTCATGGGCCATGACATAAGAATAGCCCAATATATAAGCTCAACACATATACAAAATATAAAAGCCCAATAATAATGACTCATGGGCCATGACATAAGAATAGCCCAATACATATAAACTCAAGACATATATAAAATATAAAAGCCCAATAATACATAACTTAAATTATAACAAAAGGCCAAATCATTCATTTAAGCTTTATGATGATCGATGATGGTGACGATGATGCCCTCGTGACAAGACTCCACTTTAAAGGATTCTCCTGGAGAATGAAAATCCAAGTACTCTTGTAATAATTGTGAGTCTAGTTGATGTAACTCATCAAATGTAAGCCATGAATCTTCAAGTGGAGAAAGACCTTTCCAACAACGAAACCTTTGAGTGCTCCATCGATGTGATGATAATGGTCTTCTAAAATTTGATATGATGAATGTGATCTTATAGATGGTATAGAGTCGATGATGAAGTATGAACCCGCATGTCGACTATTTGCAGAGGGAATAGTATCATCCATTTGCCCATGGTACAACGTTAAATCGATACATTAAATATTGGAGAAATTCATTCATTGGAAGATCTATTTCAAGCATTATCATTTATCTTCCTTACAACTTTATAAGGACATCTCTTGAGAGTTAATTTCTTAAGAGTTCCATTGGAAATATCTCGTCTAACTTTAACAAGAACCAAATCTCCTCATTAAATTTTACATGCCTATGTGCATCAACATTAGCTTTATATTTATCATAACTTAGAGTAAGTTTTGTTGAATTTCACGATGTAAATCATGCATGCTTTGTGCAAATGAAGATGCAAATGCACTAGACCTATATGTTACGTGCAATTCAACAAGATCAATTGGTTTTCTTGGATCATAACCTTACAATATGAAAAGGACTCATACCGGTATTAATTGAACGTTATAAGCAAACTCGCTAGGAAGAACTAGGTCCCAACTAGTAGTATGATCGGTCACTAGACACTTAAGTAAATTTTCTAAGCTTCTAACTTCAGTTTGTCCATCTATTTGAGGGTGGTAAGCTGTAGAAAATAAGAGTTTTGTGCCAAACTTTTTTCATAAAGTTTTCCAAAATAGCTCATAAACCTTACATCACGATCGACACAATTGTCTTAGGTAGTCCATGTAACTATCTCACAAAGAAAATCGCTATATGTGAGGCATCGATGTCTTATAACATGGAATGAAGTGTGCCATTTTAGAGAATCTCAACAACTACTAGAATAGAGTCAAAACGTTATACTTGAGGTAATCCTAAGATGAAGTCCATACTAAGATCTTCCCAAGGTTTGTGGGATTGGGAGTGCTGTGTATAGACAAGAATTTTATTTTCCACTTTTGGTACTTGATAGATACGACATTGGGCAATGAGCAACATCTTTCTTAAAGCTAGGCTAAAAGAACCTATCCTCCATTATGGCTATTGTCTTATCACGACCAAAATGACCAGACACATATCCTAAATGAATTTCCTCAATAAGAAAATTGATGAATCGGGGATACATTGCTAAAAAAGATAGCCATCTCGTATTTGATAATCGGACTATTAATTGAAACATCAAATTTCAAAGATTCAAAATTTGTTGAAAATATTTACAATTAGGATAATCATCTTTAACCTTTCAATCCGAACCTTCACACTCATGGTATTTAATAATGTACATCCTACTTAAGGCATCTGAACTTTGTTCTACATGATTTATGTTTAAGAACAAACGTATATTCTTGAAGAAATTGAACCCATTTTGCATGATGAGAACTAAGTTTCTTTTGGGTGTTTAGATATTTAAGCAGATCGAATAAAGTATAAATTCTTGAAAGAAGAAAATGCCAATAACGTAAAGTTTGGATGACGATCTCAATATGTGGAATATCGCTGACGTGTTTTCATTTAATTTTTTTCACTAAAGAAAGCAATAGATGACCTTCTTGTTTAAGAACATCTCCAATACCAACTCGAAGCATCACATGATACCTCAAATACTTTGTTAAAATTTGGCATTTGTAATATTGTGGACTTGTTAAAAGTTCTTTAATTTTAGAGAATGCATCAGCAGATGCCTTTGTCCAAACAGAGTCTCCTTTTTTTAGACATTGAGTTACCGGGGCCATAATAGTGCTAAATCCACGAATAAACCTTCGATAAAATGTGGCTAACCCATGAAAACTACGTACACCATGAATTGTGGTTGTAGGCCACTCTTGAATAAATTTTAATTTTTTCATAGATCATAGATGCCGTCACAAAATAATGAATCCTAAGAAGACATAAGATGTCATAAATGAGCATTTTTTTAAGTGAACATATAGTCTTTCTTCATAAGCACTTCAAAGACTTATCGTAAATGTTTCTCATGATCTTTAGTTTGACTAAAATTAAAATATCATCAAAGTACACAACTAAAATTTTCCAATGAATGTAAGATATGAGTCATCACGCATAAATGTACTTGGAGCATTAGTCAATCCAAAAGGCATTACTAGCCATTCATACAAACCATCTTTTGTCTTGAATGCGATTTTCCATTCATCACCTTCTCTCATATGAATTTGATGATATCCACTTCTAAGATCAATTTTAGAGAAAACTATTGATCCAGCCATCATATCTAACATGTCATCAAGTCTAGGTATGAAACCATACTTAACAAAGGATTTTATTTATAGAATTTATTATCTACACATACACCAACTACCATCTTTCTTTGGGGTAAGAAGAAAGCAAGAATGGAGATAAACTTTCCAATAAACCCTTTTATAATAAATCATCAACTTGTTGTTTTAGCTCGCATGTTCATTTGGGTTCATACGATAATGTGGCAAATTTGGGAGTGATGATCCGTGAATTAGCTCTATGGCATGTTGGATTCTTAATGGGGAAGCTCACTGGGAAGTTCTTGTGATAAATATCTTGATATTCCAATAAAAGTTCACACTTGAGAGAATGATTTAACACAAGGTTGATTTTCAGAGGTTAGACAACTAATAAAAATGATATTCCCATTAATCTCTTGTTGAAATTGATGTTTATTAATAATATGTAGGGATTTCTTTTCATGGAGAAGAATTTTGGGGTTGAAGTGGAGTGACCTCTTTAGGCTTATTTTTTTAGACAATTCTCTTACCTTCAAAACTAAAAGCATATGTATTAGACGCCCATAATTTGTGACATCCATATCAAAAGCCAAGGTCTACCAAAAGTATATGAGCAACATCCATGGAAGAACATCACACCAAATTTTATCACTATATTCTCCAATTGAATGGGTACAAGACAATGTTGAGATATAGAGATAGGTCTTATCTACCCAAGCCTTATAAGGCGTGGGTGGGTCTCTGAGCTTCATCCTAGCTAAAGCAGGTATAATAACATTTATGCAACTTCCACCAATGTGATTAACTTACACGTCTTTTCACCACTCTTAAAATAAGTGTGGAAAATTGATGTGCCTCCAATCATTATTAGCTCGTGGGGTTGCTAACACACAACGCATAACAGCTATATGAGACTCATCTAATGCATCTTCTACATCACTAGCTTCTTCACAAGGGTCAACTGCAATTTGATTATCATTATTTTCATTTTGTTGATCCTCATTTTCATAATCTAAGTGTAAGTTTCGACGAGGACAAGTACTTGCATAGTGACCAATTTTACCACATGTAAAACAAGTAATGCTAGAAGTCTTAGAGCTAGATGTTCCCACTAAAGCTTTTCCTTTTGTTTCACTGGGTCCTTTAGGAACTACTAAAGTAGGAGGGTTAACACGTGATTGAGAGTTATTTGTAGATGAAGTTGTGAATCGCTTATAAGGTTGTGATCTAAGATATTGTTCAATTTGAGTCGCCACTGAAATGCATCCTCAAGAGAATAAATTTCTCGAAGTTATCATTTCATTATTAATATCGCCAGTAACCGCATCTAAATCTAGAGATTGTTGTGCGGTGATCCTCTAACATCACAACGGGTCATCAATTCATCAAACCGTGTCATATACTCAACAACAGTTAAAGATCCTTGTTTAAGCGTAGTCATTTCATCCATAAGTTGATCATGAAAATTTAATGGTACATATTTTTGCTTTAAAATTTCTTTCATTTCATCCCAAGAAGCAATAGGTGGTTGTCCTAATCGTTGATATTTTCATGTGAGATTAACCCAATAAGTCTTAGCATGACTAGTTAGTTTCATGCAGGCAAAACGAACTTATCTTTCTTTTGACATGGGCATCCAATCAAAATATTGGTCCATGTCTACTAACCAATCTAAGAAAATTTTAGGATCAAGTCGACCATCAAAAGTAGGTGGATCAATTTTAACCCTAATAACATCATCATCGTTCTCTAAGTGTAACGCGGGCAACAAAATTAGGTAATGGCTCTTCGTAATGTCAGGATAATGCTCATAAGGAGTTCGATGTGCATAACCTTCATCTCGTCTTAATTGTCTTCCTATTCGATGAGGTGGGTGAGGATGTACCTCATCAAACTCAGGATATTCATTAAAGTTGTTCCTAGGGCGATAACGGGGTCTAATAGGAGAATGTGGATGAGGTGGGAGAGGAAGAGGAACGGGATCAACATGATGACCTTCTCTCTCTTCAAGTTGGTGTTCTAAGATTGGGTTAGTTTCTGGTGAATGTGTTGTAAGCCTACCAACTTTTTGTTCTAAGGCTTCAAATCTTTTTTGGAATTCATTAAAGGTTTGTTGGTGCATAAGGGTAAGCTTTTCTATTTTTTCTAGTAAAAATTCATAAGAATCATGTTTTTCATCTAAGGATTGATCTTGATATCTATGACCACTACGAGTTGACATGATGATATTCTTTTAAAAATATTAATATAAATAAATACTTAATTAATTTTTTTATTTTTTTTAAAATGCAATGTAAATCAAAGACACGATTAAAAGTAAGTAAATGCTCTAATTAGATAAAAATTTTGTATGATTTTTTTTAACAAGGAATTGCAAGATTACTCTAATGCAAAAATAAAATAAAACTCAATACTAAACAAGATGTTCCCAAAGAAACATACTTGCTCTGATACCAAATATGATGTAGGACACGGGTGCTTTTATGATATGATATTTATTACCGATAATTCTTAAATCCTCACAAAGAGTAATGATAAATGCACACTACTATTGAGCACATTCACAATATTATGAATTTAGTGAAGTTGAAAAGATCTTAGTTAAAGTTATGTCAACCACACTAGAGATCTGAATCTTATAAGTGCAAAGAAATAATTGAAAAGTTATGAACGATCTAACCAGAACAGATTTAAAATAACCAAAGAGTGGGGATAAGTTGAACTCTACAAACAGTCATTGTGGAGATGCCTTCCTTAAAGTCCTTCTAAGGGTTGTGAACTCACACACTCAAGTAGTCCGTCACTCAAGAGGAAAGCACACAAAGAATAGTAAAAGAAATTTAAGAAGATAACTTTCATTCCAAATTCAAGTACAAAGCATTACAAGAGTCTCCTATTTATAGGAATGAAAGGGAGAGTTAAGAATACTCAAACCTAACTCCAAACTCAAACCTAACACCATCATAACTACACCTACCACCATTATCAAACCTACCACCACCTACTATCAAACCTACCACCAATATCAAACCTACCACTCATTCCATACCTACTACAATGACTCATGGGCCATGACATAAGAATAGCCCAATACAAAATATAAAAGCCCAATAATAATGACTCATGGGCCATGACATAAGAATAGCCCAATACATATAAACTCAAGACATATACAAAATATAAAAGCCCAATAATACATAACTTAAATTATAACAAAAGGCCAAATCATTCATTTAAGCTTTATGATGATGGCGTCGACGATGGTGACGATGATGCCCTGCATCAGTGTACACATAAAAAATAGCTTTAAAAACCATCAAATTGTCCAGTACTAAACTCCAAACATCTTACAATAGCATATACAAAACATATGGCAAGCCCCATAGTTGAATAAAATTGAAAAAATAGGGTGTACACTCATGAGAGTACAGAGTGTACACATAAAAAATAGCTATAAAAACCCTCCAAATTTGCAAGGACTAAACTCCAAACATCTTACAATCGTATGCACTAAATATATGGCAAACCCCACAGTTAGAAAAAATAAAAAAATGGGGTGTACACTCATGAGAGTACAAAGCATACACATAAAAAATAGCTTCAAAAACCACTAAATTCCTGAGGGCTAAACTCCAAACAGCTTACAATGGCATGTACAAAAAAAATGGCAAGCCTCATAGTTGAGAAAAATTGAAAAAATGTACACTCATGAGAGTTTGGAGTGTACACATGAAAAATTGCTCCAAAAACTCCCAAATTCTTCAGGACTAAACTCCAAACATCTTATAATAGAATGTACTAAACATATGGCAAGCCCCACAGTTGAAAAAAAATTGAAAAAATGGGGTGTATACTCTTAAGAGCACATAGTGTACACGTGAAAAATAACCTCAAAAACCACCAAATTTTTGAGGATTAAACCCCAAACAGCTTACAATAGCATGTACAAAATATTTGACAAGCCCCATAGTTGAAAAGAAATTTTAAAAAATGAGGTGTACACTCATGAGAGTATAGAGTGTACACTTCAAAAATAGTTTCAAAAATCCCTAACTTCCCTAGGACTATATTCTAGATGACTTGCAATAGAATGTACTAAATATATGGCAAGTCCCACAGTTAAAAAAATTGAAAAAAGGGATACAGTATACACATGGAAAACAACTCCAAAAATTTCTAAATTCTAGAAATCTCCAAACTACAATAGCATGTACAAAACATATCAAAACCCCAGTTAAAAAATATTAAAAAAAGATGTACATGAGTGTACATAATTAATGAAAAAAATAGCTCAAAATCTCTAGTCCTCTTGCAAAGAACTCCAAAATGTTGGAAATATATATTAAAGAATTTCAAAGAATATTACCGACAATTTCAAAATAATCATAAAATGAGAAAATTTATTGATGCATTTATATTTAAGATATCATCGCTAAATTGGTCGTAATAGCTACAACTTTCAAATTCATTCTCCATCTTGCTTTTTTCAAAATTGAAATGATATTTTTTTGATTCTCATCTCTGAGCTCAGTTTGTCTGAAAAAAAAATCATATTATGCCCTAAATCTATATATATATTATTTTAAATTTCTCTCACGCATTCAAATGGCGTCCAGCCACGCCCCTAAATGACGTTTCTCCAGCTGTTTTAATGGGTCAGGCCGGGGCAGGTCTGAATAATATTAACGATATCATTACTATGTTATAAAGTAAAAAAATCATATTTTATTAGTAGACATGTGTTGAGATCCGAATTGCATCCCAATGTAAAGCTACGTCCGGACTTTGCATGTAATATTTTCTCGCTTTCCAGTGGGTGCATCTGTATTGTCAAACTTTTTCATTCAATATACTCAAATAAATAAATAAATCTTCGATTCCTGAAACGTGAAGAAGGTCATGACGTACAGTACCTCGAGAGGAAGACGAGGTAGACAATTCTAACTATGGGGAAGATTAAAGATCAGCGTTAGTCAAGATGCGACCAGAAACGTTGATTAATTTTGCCGCATATTGTTCTTCTTCTTTAATTACCATCACTTAATGGTGATTTGTGTGGTTTTGTCTTATGCTAATTGCGTACTGTAACGTGTTATGGTTGGGTGCGTGAATAGAAGCAAGGCATACAGTAGTGTGTTCAATGCTGCTACTTGTTTTTTGTGGAAAAAATTAATTAGACAGTTGAGTTGAGTATTAATTTGTTTAGTTTTATTAATTAATTTTTTTTAATGACTTCCAACACTTAGATGTGTTAATTTCATTAGAACAAGATTTTCTTTTGAAGTAAGAACTACTGCGGATGATAGTTATTGAGGATGGTTGAATAATTTATAAGACGTGCTCATTTAAAAAATCAGTCATTACATATATATATATATATATATATATATATATATATATATATATATATATATGTATAACTAAAACTCACACTTCCTGGATCTCTATAAGAAGACAGAGAGAGAGAGAGTCTTTTTAAAATATTAAGCAAGAATGATCATAATTTTGATGAGGGTGCCTTGAATTTTTTGAAATTTTTGTTTTTTATTTTGTTAATACCAATGAGTTGAGAAAATTTATCTTGAAATAAGAAAATCAAAATGTTACCCTTACCGCTCAAATTTTATAACCAATATAAATATATATATATATATATATATATATATATATATATATATATATATATATATATATATATATATATATATATATATATATATATGAGAGAGAGAGAGAGAGAGAGAGAGAGTCTTTTTAAAATATTAAGCAAGAATGATCATAATTTTGATGAAGGTGCCTTGAATTTTTTGAGATTTTTCTTTTTTATTTTTTTAATACCAATGAGTTGAGAAAATTTATCTTGAAATAAGAAAATCAAGATGTTATCCTTACCGCTCAGTTTTTACCCTACCCCTCACTAATATATATAGTTTTATTTTTAGAAAATAATAGATAATTAGCAAGATAATATCACTAAATTTCTAAGAGACAATTGTAAATAGATAAAAATGTGAATATTATAGCTTGTAATTTATAGTTTTCTCACGTTCTTAAGATTAAATATATAAATTAGTTTTGCCCAAGATTTATAGATTAAATTATTTGATAATTATAAAAGTTAATAAAATATCAAAATCCTTTTTATCCATTTTTTGAAATACTAAGCACAAAATAATATACATTTTAAATTTATATGAAGTAGATCAATCTAAGTAATTTATGAATTTAATTAACATTGATATTAATTAATATATTCATATTAAATATTTTTAAAAAAATTGTAATATTAATATATTAATATAAATATAATTTAGAAGAGGAATATAACTAACAATATAAAAAAAAATTGATTTAAAATTATTATAAATTTTAAAATATAGTTTATAACTAGATTACATGAGTTAAAAATATTGATTACCTCAGATTACAATAAGTTAAAATTAAATTTATTTTGAGATGTGTATATAATACTATTTGATAATATTCATCTCAAAATTATTCTTATAGTAAGAATTATTTTTAGGATGAGCACAATTATAAACTTCTCCATCTAATTGAATAAAATTAATATTTTTAGGTTGGGCAAATATACAAATTTCAAAATTATTCATCTCATTAAATAAAATAAATATTTTTAAGGGTGGTCAATTGCTGGCCATCACTTGGGTCCACTGATGGTTCACTTTTGTGTGTATATATATATATATATATATATATATATATATATATATATATATATAATTGCCCACCCTTGAATTTTTTATATAATTAAGACCAATTTTGTAAATTTGCCTCCTCTATAAAGGAAAAATATCTCCCTTGCTATGATCACACCCAACGTCATTGCACTCACACATCGCTTCCTCTCATCTCCCTCGTCTGCTGACCCGATTGTCAGATGTTGATGCTTAAAAGCTTTGAACTGTTCACTAGCCAATCCTTTTTCTTTCTTTTTTTTCATTTGTTTTCCTTGAGTTAGTTCGAAGGTAATAAAACTTATTTGCTTTTTGATTTGTTTTCGTGCTATGATCTTTATTTTATGTCTTCACCTATTCAGTTTGAAAAGTTAAGCAACTGATTCGAAATGATTTTGCTATATGAATGATCTTGGCGCAAAAAAAAAAAAAAAAAAAGTTTCAGAGGTTAAAATTACTTAATAATTTAGAAAAAATATTGCTTTGCAAATCTATTAATTATGATTCGAAGATGTCAAGAAAATGCTAATGATTACATTTGTTATTCAATTAAAAATTAAATAGTTTTTAACTAATTTGAGGAATCACTTTTGTCTTTTAAATTTTAATTATATTTGTATATTTGTCTAACTAATTAATGCACTTACATTTGTTCATATCATTATTGATGTGTTGATTTGTTAATATTTTTTATTGCACTAACTCCAATCTTAACTAGAACATTGATTGTTTACCATTATTTAACCAAGATTGTAATTCATTTCTAATAATTGCAATCCTCATATATTTATGTAAGTTTGATTTTTCATTCATAGTATTTGCAATGCTCGTTTATTTAAGGGTGATTATCATTATAAAATTTAAAAAATTAAACTATTCAAATTATTTTTTTAAATTTTTAGCTAATTGTCTACACTTCACTTTTATTTTGACCATTTGGTATATAAACCATAAAGTTTGATCTAGTGAGACAAATAATTTTTTTTGTTATTCTTTTAACTTATATTATTTTTTATGTTGTTCATCTTATTCTCTCATTTGATTTTATTTTTTTAATGCATTAATGATTAATATTTGGAAATTATGAATTAAATATCGTAATTGTTACAAAGAAAATATCAAGAAATAGAGAATGAAATGAGACTAGTGCAAATATTGAAGTATCGATAACTAATGATGAGAAATAATAAATGAAGTTATTTGTTGGATGAAGTGTTATACTTTTATAATATTTTTGTTTTAACATTTGCCTAATACCATATATATATATATATATATATATATATATATAGAATCCATACTCTCACCCTTTTGCCATATGCCTGACTTTTACTTATAATTTGTAAATCAATGAAGGGAGATATACTCAACGAGAAATAAGATCATAACAGGAAATATATAACAAGAATAACTATTAGCTCAATATCATCAAAAGACTATAGATGATTATATCTTTGAACAATTACCTTCTTGAATTTGATAATTTTTTTATATAAAATATTAAATTAGTCATTTATTTTTTCTAAAATTTTTTTTGCTTTTTTATTTTTATTTTTACATATAAATTTATTTATTTCAAAAATTGATGCTGATTCTACCCTCTTTTCAAAGGCTTCTCCAAAGACTTCTGCTTTCATGGGCGGCGACGGTTTCATCGGCCTCCGCGGAGTTCTCTCTGATCACAGCTGAGAAGAAGACATGGCTAATAGCCTTGTATTTTTTGCCCGTGGTGGTCATAAGCCAAGAGGCCCAGAACCCAACGCGACAGAGGAAGCAACCTCCGCCATGAAATTTACGAACCTACAATTCGCAGAGGCTCCGACCGCCACCAACGGCAAGGCTGGATTAGATGTCCACGAGTGCAAGACTTGCAACAAATGTTTTCCTTCCTTTCAGGCGCTCGGCGGGCATCGCGCCAACCATAAGAAAATCAAGCTTTCGATCCCTTCGGCGTTGGCAGATGTAACGAAGACGGCGGTGATGAGCGAGGATTCGATTCAGCTAAGCCTGAACTCATTCTCTTTGCAAGTCGCGGCAACGGCAAGAATTTACGAGTGTTCGATATGCGGCGCCAAGATAACTTCCGGTCAGGCTCTTGCCATTACTGATCAGATTCTAACTGAAATATGACGTTAATTTCTTCTTCTCATTGGTTTTTATTTATTTATTTTTTATTATTATTATTTAATTTTATTCATCATTCATCATCAGTTTCCTCCGAAAATAACTGATCTCTGAATTATTTGAAGTTCTTCACACATCCTATGTGCATAAAAAATTAGTTGAGAGAGAGAGAGAGAGAGAGAGAGAGAGGAATAGTTTAATTATACCAGTTTTAAATTTTAATTTTCCAAAATAACTTTTTCTTATTTATTCTTTGACAACAAAAATTATTTTTTGTGAGATGGTTACTGACAGCTTCATTTTCACGACAAAGCAACCTATTTTTGTCTACTAGAAATTTGATATATTCTCATAGTGAGATTGTAAAGGCATTCAAGACTTTAAGGCAACTAGATGAGAATGGTGTAGAAATGCTAAGTAACATTAGAAATCTTATTGGTGTAGAAATGCTAAGTAACCTTTATGATTAAAAATCATATTGGTGTAGAAATGCTAAGTAATTAACCTTCTCACATAATCTTAAGTTTAGAAAGAATGCATTTCACTAGCAGTGTATTTGGTCTATTTCTGATCCCTTTTTTCATTGTTTCCTATTTTCTAAAAATAGATTATATACATAAATCTCACCTAAGAGATAAGGGCTATGACCTCTTTTTGAAGGGAAGCTTAAAGAACTTATATTTCAAAGACAGGTGCCTATGATCATAACTCACAGTAGCCTACAATTTGAAACCACCATAAAAAAATGTTTGAATTGTACAACTAAAATAAATGTTTATTTTACAGTATTGCAATTCTATACGCTTAAGAATTTATAATGCTCCACAACGAGCAACATTAGAAAAGAGTATATTCTGATACTATATGCTATTTTTAGCTGAAGGAAGAAAATTAAATTCTGTTCGTGACATATGTAAGTTGGCATGAGAAAACTCTTCCATATTTGGAATGCAACTAGAAGCTCAAGAAAATTAAAGCAATTAAAAAGAAATAGGAACATCAAATCAAAATCATATCTTTCAACCTTGATTCTGTCTCTGTACATACAATATAATTAAAAATTGAAATGATTATTCTGTAGATTTATCTTTTCTTCTGGATTTAAAATATTAAGCAAAAATGATCATAATTTTGATGAAGGTGCATTGAATATTTTTGAGATTCTTTTTTAAGCTAATGATTTGAAAACCTAAACCCTAAACTCTAACCCTAAACTCTAAACCCTAAAAACCCTAAACCATAAAGCCTACACACTAAACCCTAAACCCTAAGCATAAACCCTAAAACCTAAAGCCCTAAACCATAAAACCTAACCGCCTAAACCCTAAACCCTAAACCCTAAACACTAAAAACCTAAAAACTTAAACCTAACTAAATAAAACCTAAAAATAAAATAAAAAAAATCCAAACCTAAATAAAATTAAAATATATATATATATATATATATATATATATATATATAATAATAATAATAATAATAATAATAATAATAATAATAATAATAATAATAATAATAATAATAATAAGAGTTACTCTACGAAAAAGTCTTTTTAAAATATTAAGTAAGAAATATCATAATTTTGATGAAGGTGCATTAAATTTGTTGAGTTTTTTTCCATTTTAAATTCTTTATTCTACAATGATTTGAAAAAAAAAATATCTTAAAAGAAGAAAATATTATATTTTTATGAGACACCTTCATGTGCTTAGCCAAAATTCTTTCAAATCACCTCAAACTTGGTTGATTTCTTTATAAATCAATCATTCCTTCATTTATATCCATAAATATAAATGAAACCCACCCTCCAATTGTTGGCTTAATGAGCCTCATGCTCAATCCGATCAATTTTGATGATAACAAACGAATGCTTGGATGTTACAATGTATGTTTTATGTGATTCAGATATATTAATTGCTAATTACATATCCAATACATCTCACAATATGTTTGAGGAAATTACAAGAGTAGAAGAATGAAAGATAGATCAAAGTGGATAATGTGAAGCTCAAGATATAATATTTTAGGATATATGCATTTATAACTATCTTAGAAATTCATATGAGTTCATTTGGCATAAATCAATTTGCTCATAACTTAACATATTATTTTTATTTATTTTAAATAATGATAATGAGGTTAATTTATATAAATCTATATCTAATTAACATTATTATATGTTTCATACATAGCATATGAATTGTCAAAATAATTGTTGATCTCATTTTTAGAATGAGCTATCAACCCCTTCATCTTAGACATAGGACTTGTCTTAGACTTTAAGAGTTCCTTAATCTTAAGACACATTTAGTGATTAGGTGGACACTCAACCTAGCCCTAGAAGACTTAGAAGAGTTAGTCATAGGAATAGGTCATGCCTTAGGGGTGTTAGGAAAACTTCCTACCCTTAGCTTAAATCATTCCTCACTTTCCTTCCTTCAAGTCAAACTCCAAATCAATCTTAATTGATTTTCTCCAAACTCAAATCAACTCCATATGATTAAAATCCATGATTGAAATCTATGATTGAAACCCATGATCAAATTCCTAAGTTCAAAATTTGCCTAAGTCCTTAATCTTGCCTTTCAGGACTTAATCAAAATTATCATTCAAACCTATTCAAATCTTTGAGATCCTCTCACAGTTCATTTATATTTTCATTTTATATTCACATATATAAATTAAATATAAATTTAAATCAATCATATCAAATCATCAAATTAAATTCTCAAATTTAAAATCTCCTTAAGTCATTAATTTTTCATTAATGAACTTAGCCTAAACCATCATCAAATCAATTCAAAGTCACGGGATTTTCTCATAATTCTTTTATATTCTCATTTATATTCACATATATAAATGAAATATAAATATAAATCAATCAAACCAAATTCAAAAATTCAAACTCTAAACTCCAAAAGTTTCCTAAGTCCTTTAAATCCTTCTTAATGGACTTAGCCCAAATCATGATTAACCACTTCAAATCCTTGAAATTTTCTCATGATCCATTTATATTCTCATTTATATTCACATATATAAATGAAATATAAATTCAAACAATCAAAACCTGTTCCAAAAAAATCAAAATCAAATAAACTTAAAATCCAATCTAAGCCTTTCAAGTTGAAACCTTGAACTTAGCCAAATCATTTTCAAATCAAGCCAAACTCTTGATTTTCTCTCATGGTTCAATCAACCCTATAATCATGAGCTCATATATAAATCCAAACTTCAATCACTCGTCAAAAATCAAACCCTAAATCCTTTCATGTTCTTCTTTTGAATATAAAATTTTTAAATGGATCAAAACCCATTTGACTTTAAACCACTTGTAAATAGATTTATATTTCAATCATGTCCATATACAAGATCAACCAACTTCAAATCAAGCTTTGATCAAGCCATTTGACCCACTTAGGCTCACTTGACCCAAAGTGACCTAAAGTACCCTTATGAGCCAAATTTTGATCATAACCAAATTGGACTGAACCAAACTCATATTTTTCTCTCATCATGATCAAAAATCATCATGGAATGATCAATCAATCGAATTGGGTCAAACCAAGTCAAACCTAAGGGTTGACTAAGTCAACACTTAACCTAAAATAAAACCTAACATAGCCAAATTCCACCATAGGCCAAATTAATTGAAACCATTGATCTAAGTTCACTCATGGCTTATGTTTGAACTTGACCAAGCCAACATTTGAGCCTAACCTAGCCTAATTGGCCACTTGACCTAAGTTGACCCATTTTGACCTAAAGGGTCAAAATGTGTCAAAACTTGATCTAAGCCAAATTGATTGGAACAAATGGTTCAAATCTATTCTAAATCACTTATGGAACTTGACCAAAGCTTCAATTGGCCAAGTAGACCTAACCTAGCCCAATTGACCTAAGATCCAACATGACCTAAAGGGGTCATGTTGAGCCAAAATTGAACTTAACCCAAATTGATTGGAAACAAAAATACCAATCCACTCCATATGACTAACCTAACCTAATCCTGCCCTTGACCTACCTCAAATAGCTCAAATGGGTCAAATAGGTCAACTTGACCCATTTGACCTAAATGAAGTCATATGAGCCAAATTCAAAACTATACCAAATTGAATCAAACCAAAGCCTTGAAAATATTTCAAATGGTCATATGAACTTGACCCAACCCTTGGTTTGACCCAATTTGACCAATTGATCAACTTAACTCAAGTTGAACCATTTGACCAAATGGGTCAACATGAGCCAAACCCTGTCAAATGAATTCCAAATCTCATGAAACTTGACCAAATCTAGTTTCTCCATATACCCAACATATCCAAAGTGAAAAAAAATAACAAAATGGCCATCCTACTCCTAGGCCATAGAATAATTTTTGGCTTAATCCGATGAGTGATACCCTCTTCATATTCACTTAAGACTTTTCTAAAGCTCGAGGGGACCTAGTGATGAGTGGTGCATCCAACCCAATTGGTTTGGGTCAACCCATTTGGTCCCTAGACCAAACTAGACCCTATGGTCAAAAATGCAAAATTTAAACTCCCTCTCAAACTCAAATTCAAGCACATGGGAGGTTGGCAATCCACTCATTGGCTCAAACTGACTATGTGCACAGTCCTAACTGATCAAACAACCCTCCCAGTATGATCAATTGGATCAAAATGGTAAGAGAATTGTTGGCCATTCGATCCTTCAAGGGGGAGATATACTCCCCTAATTCAATTCAATTTTCACTTCCCCTCTGTCGATTGAAGTAAAGGAACTTGAGCAATCATCAAAGAGTACTCCCAAGCTTCTTAGAGAGGATTTGAAAATTCCATTTCTCGGTTTTCAAACAATGAAAACAAGGGAGCTCAATCCATTAGCCAACTTCTTCCACACTATAATCCATTGTAATTCCTTTTGCTAGAAACTTAGGTGACCAAGTCGAGCTCACCTAAGTTCATTCCCAAGTTCTAAAGGCAATGCATGATTGAATTGGATTAAAGCCGAGCTCAAGCTAAGGAGGAGGTGACCCATAGAAGGATCCACTCAACCTCAAGTGCTCAAAACTTCAGTAAGGCTTTGTCTCAACCAGACGAAGCTTCTCCAAAGGAATTGAGTGTGTGTAATCACCTCTGGTGAGGTATGGGATTTTCTGACCATTAAACTCAATGTGGTGTGGAGCATTGTGAAAGAAATTTTCACCCCATCGATTTTTGACAGTTGGATTTGGCACTCTCTATCTTTAGATGGTGTGGGTTGAGTTTGATTTAGATCCATGCTAGATCAAGTTTGGATCTTCTCCTTGATCATGGATGGTCTCTGTTGATCAAGGGGAAGAACTTGGGATATCTCAGCCATCCATCTGTGCATTTTAGAAGGACGATTAAGATAATCCTGCACGTTTAGAAATTCCTTTACTCATTTTAAAACCATGAGGAGATCCCTGGCCGTTCAATCTTTGATCAGATCGAAGGGATCAAACTGTGTGAGCTGCCAACCGCCACCTGAGATGTGACAACTTAAGTAATCCCCTCACAGCACGACAAGTGTAAATCGCGCTGACCTCCGACGCCGCGCGTCACGCCATGAGCCGGGGATTAGTTATGGATTACTTAAACTGCTTAATTAATTCCTAATTAACTTAAGGATCTTCCAAAATTTATATCTCCTTCTAGAAAATTTAAGAAAATGTGAAATAAAATTCAATGGAAAGATAATTAAACCTAAAATATTTTAAAATTAATTTTGATGAGTTTTAAAGCTATATTTTTCTCTGAATTTAGGTTCTATTGGAAAGTTTATTTTGCTAATTAATTTTTAAGTAGGCCTCTAATTAATCCCAAATTTCTTTGGTATGTTCTACGGGATGACTTCTGCCTCCCATAATTTTCTTGGGATTTGTTAGAGGATTGATCAAAAGAATTGCATATGGTTTCCTTAATTACCCTTCTTATATAAGCAGATTTTAACCATGATTAGGGTGATTAAGGTCAAATAGTAGTAGAGGTTTATGGAATATTTTAGGGCATTTCCCCTAAGCTATTCCATAAACCCTCTTTTTCCCCTTAATCTCCTCTTAATTAAGGGTTAATTCATTAATTATCCCCATAATCAATTTCTAAAAATTCTAAAAAGTTCTAGAACTTAATTAATCCACTTTAGGTAGATTCTTATGTGTTTAATAGCCTAAGTTCAATCAAAACCTAATTCATAAGTATGAAAGAGTGTTTTGAAATTACTTAAGCTAAAACCCTTAGCTTAATTAATTTTTAATTATGAGCCAAATTGCATTAGGCCTCTTCCTTATTAGGTGCATTACAAATTTAAATTTCTTGTGGGTTTTATGTCATCTCATTGGCTCATAATCATTTGGTTAATTCTTCTAAGGTGGTGGGTAATTAATTACTTAATTCATACCTTAACCTAATTAATTCATAAAATGGATCTAATTATCTATAAATTAAATAAAAATATCAAACACATGTGGAAATGGGTTAGGAACAACAAACTCATCTCACCTTTTTCAAAATTAAATCAAACTTCAAACTAAACAAAAATCACTTTGAATTCACTTTGATTTATTTTAGACATTCTTCTTCCATAGGAATGCATTTAGGATTTAAGTAAAGTGAGTTTGTTTACATGCTTTCATTACTTTGAATCTTTCCCAATATGTTAAGTTGTATGCTATGTGATTTCATACATTCACAATTTTGAAATCAAAATTTTAAAATGAAATTATTTACTTTATGTCAAATTTGCATGTGTTGGCTAAAGTAAAAATATGAATGGCTATTATCACTACTAAATCCAAATTATTTTCAAAACATATAAATCAAATACCAAATCTGAAAGTATTCTACTTATATTTTAATTATGAGTTTGCATGTGATAGATTATAAAGGCATGCTTAGCATAGGTTTCCTTTCTTACTTATGTTGGTATAATTTTGAATAGGAATTTGGTGAGGTGTATGGTTCATTTGAAAAGAACCAAACACTCACCTAATTTCATATCCTATTCATCTCTATGCTACCACTTAAGGAGGGTTACCTATACTTGTACATATAAATTGTATAAAATAAAATGAATCCATTATACAACTTTTGTATTCTCTTTTTCTATTTCATTTCTTTTATACATATGTATATATTTAAGAAAAGTGATATATTAGTCTAGAAAACCCCGAGGTTGCGTGGCTTTAAGTATCCCTAAGTAGGTCTTATACCTTACACCTCTGGTTAATAATGGCGTTGTACTCTCTTATGTCTTTCTTACTTTCATGTGTGTATGTGAAATTTTAGAAAAGGAAAACCCTTTCTGCTTTAGAAAAATCATGCATATTCAACTTCTAAATTTTCTTAAATGGATTACTTAGCATGCATCATAAAGTGTGTTAAATACGCTCATTTGTATGTATAGATATGCTTAGGGTCCATCCATATGCATGTTATATATGTTGGGAAAAAAATGAAGTAATGTGTGTTATGTGAATTTTGATTCATTTTATTTAATCTTAAAATGCCTTTCTTCTTGAATAGGTTTGTTTAGAGTTTATCTAAACTTAAGATTAATTAAAAGATTTAATCAAAACATTCAAAATGAAACTAAAATGTGAATCTACTTTAGAAATTACTTAGTTAGGGAAGGAAAGAGAAGTTCTCTTCTCTTCTCTTCATAACTTAGTAATTAATTGTAGGTTTCACTAAATCAAATCAAAACATGAAATAAAATCAACCCAAAATAAACAACTTAAATGAAACTTCTAAGTTGAACATGTTGAAACCTAAAGCCATAGCTAAGCATACCACACAAGCCTAAAAGCACACACATTAGCCTAAGTCACCACTTCTAGCCTTAGGTTAGGTCATGGTTTGATGTTTATTTTATTTTTTTTGATTTATGTTAGATGGGGTGTATGCTCAGAATGAATGGTAGGACATTCTAGTCTAACTATTTTTTCTACAAGGGATTGTGCTTAAGGGACGCTATCATAAATAAAAATATAAATGCTTTTGATTGTAGGTGCTTTATACCCCTAAGCATAATCCATAGGCTAGGTGGACTTAGTCACCCATGTGTGGGGTGATAAGTCCAATATATATGCTTGGGATTTGTGTGGTTTGTTTTAGCTAACCTTTATTTTGTAGGTGTTAGTTAGATTTCCACTTTTCCTTTTCATGTAAATTTTGATAATTAGAATTTCAGAATTATTGTTATGGGGATTAGGATGAGCATTGGTCATAAGATCCTATCTTATGCACCATGTGAAGCCTTGCAGCACCTTCCAACCATCCAAAAGAAGGAAGAAAAGAAGAAAGAAGAAAAGAAAAATGAAGAAAGAAAGCTTGAAGACTCCCATGATAATGAATTCCTTGCTTAATTATAATTTAATTCATTTGTAATATAGTTGTGTAAGGGTAGAGCTCAGCTACCCATATTTGATACTTTCAGGTTTGTGCGGTGATGCCCGACCATAATGACCTTTTATTATTTTTACGATTAGCTTTATAAATTGATTGATGATTTGTTTAGCTTTTTCATTAAGTGGCATAATTTTCCTAGTTTCTTCCTTGCTTTATGTATGGCTGGATGTGGATTAGGCTCTTTAGAGAAAAATAAATCTTTTACCCAACTTAACAACTCAAAATAAAACTAAACAACTCATAACCTCACTTAAAGCTTAGATTTAAAATCAAGATAGAAGAATTAGCAACCCATTAGCTGGATGAGCATTTCTTTTGTAATATCATGCACAACAACATTTTATTTCACTCTTGATTGGAGGGATTTCACCTTTGCGAGAGAAACATGGCTTAACCTTTGAGAGCCATGGTGGAAACTCACCTCCTCCCTTCTCCATTTGGGCCAATAACCTTCTTTCTCATGCATTAGTCATATGAATCATATTAGCCTGAGTCAAAGTAATTGTCCAAAATGAAAATAAAATAAAATTTGAATTGCATTAGCTTTAAGTCATTTGAAGCATGTCCTTTACATGATCTAGTATCTTTAGAGAATGAGTTTAAGGACATAATCTCTTTCTAAATAAATAATAGCCTAGCTATCTTGCATAAGCATAAAGACTTCCCTACATGCATTTAAAATCTTAGGAGGAGTTAGTTGGCAGCAACTACCAGGTGATTGTAAGTCCAAGTTGTCAGGTGGTTTGTCCTCTCTTATGGAGGCAAACCAATTACTCATTTTTACCTTAGATTTAGATTGTGCTTCGCCCCTCAAGCTCCTAGATTTAGGTTCAAGGTTGCTTCACCCCTCATCCATAAACATAATTCCTCACCTCTTAGGCATTTCTTTAATCGTGTGTTAAGGGATCATAAGTCCTAAATTTCTAATGAAAAATGCAACTCAAATAAACTAAATCAATTTCTAAAATGTAAAGCCCAACTATATGATAGTTTAAGATGCTCGCTAATTTTCTTAGCATTGTGGGCGTCACCTACTTATCTTTCATTTTGGCTTCGATAATAACCCCCTCTTTTGATCAATCCCATTTGATCCTTCAAACATAAATCAATAGATTGATAGTCCTTCCTATTAAAATCTTCAAAGACAATGATCATTTACCTTAATCGAGAGTTTTCCTAAGGAATCTCCATTCCTTAGGATGTAATTAACTATGGGGCTTTCCCTTGTAGGGAACTTAATGAACCCGATTTAAAATAAACCCTGCTTTACTTTTCCATGTAAAGTAGGGGAAGAATCTCTAGTACATATGTAGACCCATCGTGGAGTCCTTATTGAGGTGATTAGGTCCATTAAAGAGTAATGACTTCTCTCGAGATATAATATTTCCTTTGATGTACCGATCACCAATAAGTACATCTATGGATCTGCATGGCATCCTAAAATGATAAATTTTTATAGGTCTTGCCTTTCTTTCTCTCCACAGATTTGAGGATGACTCCTATGGAAATTTTAAACCAACAAATTTTTTTGGCGACTTCGCTGGGGATGGTTTCTCTCTCCATCTTTGGTAAATGATCATTGTCTTTGAGTATCGATAGTGGATTTGTACTTTGGTATGAATCTGAGACTATACTTCTTTCCATTGGCACTTAACTCATTTCATTCTTAAGTTGAGTTAGCCAACATCTTTAGGTTTTAGGACCGCATTCCTTGTTGGTCTTAAAACCCCTGTTGGGTTCTCCAATGGGTAAAATGAAAAGATCTAAATAAAAAAAGAAACATCTTAAAGACTTCCTCCTTATCATTTTCATGATAGGAAAAGGTTCATTCTAAAATAATAAAGACAAAATAAAATTTTTCATAAAGAACTTTGCTTTTCGAAAGCACCTTTTCAAAAATACACTTAATAAAATATTTTTTTCACAAAATTTTGTCACCCTCATTTAACAATTCACATAATTGTTACATATAGAGATTTTCAAAAATAAAATTAACAAGATTTTCTAAAAGCACAAATGAATGCCTTCTTTCAATTCACTTTGATGGAGATTTCATTTTAAATAAAATGAATGATCATCTTTTTCAAAAATCACAATCATAATCATAAAGTTTTCAAAAAGCACACATGAATCTTTCTATTCAATACACTCACACTTATTGAATGGAAAGTTCATTTCCAAACAAAACTAAACTTTTCAAAAAGAGCACATATGAACACCATCACTTAATATACTCAAATCTATTAAATGAAGATTTCATTTCCCAACTAAAAATAAATATCATTTAGGAAATCCCACTTGAACATATCTCGCATATGTTTTAAGTTGGAATTCCTCTCTTTCAAAAAGCAATAATCACACAAAAAACAAAAATTTCATATTTCAAAAATAAGATTGATCTCCATTCTACATACTTAAATTTGTTGAATGGAAGTCCCCTTTTCAAAAATCAAAAATCAAAAATCAACAATCATAAATTCAAAATTTTCAAATACATTTTGGAACATCATTTAACATACCCAAATTTGTTAAGTGAAGTCCAAAATTTTTCAAACATACATTTGGAACTTCATTTAGCATACTCAAATTTGCTAAGTGAAGTTTCCAAATCCAAAATCAAAAAAATCAACAATCATACTTTCAAAATTCTAAACACATTAGGAACTTCATTTAACATACCCAAATTTGTTAAGTGAAGTATCCAAATCCAAAATTCAAAATTTTAAAACATATTTGGAACCTGACTTAACATACCCAAATTTATTAAGTGAAGTCTCCAAATTCATAATCCAACAAAATTTTTCAAACATACATTTGGAACCTCATTAAGCATAATCAAATTTGCTAAGTGAAGTTTCCAAATCCAAAATCAAAAAATCAACAATCATATTTTAAAATTTTCAAACATACATTTGGAACTTCATTTAGCATAATCAAATTTTCTAAGTGAAGTTTCCAAATCCAAAATCAAAAATTAACAATCATATTTCAAAATTTTCTAAAATACATTTGGAACTTCATTTAACATGCCAAAATTTATTAAGTAAAGTCTCCACGTCCAAAATTCAAAATTCTAAACATATTTTGGAATTTCATTTAACATACCCAAATTTGTTGAGTGTAGTTCCCAAATTCAAAATCCAAATTTTCAAACACCATTTGGAACTTCGCTTAACATACTCAAATTTGCTAAGTGAAGTTTCCAAATCCAAGATCTAACATTTTTAAAAACATATTTTGGAACCTCATTTAGCATACCTAAACTTGCTAAATGAAGTTCCCAAAGTCTAAACAAAAAAAAAAAATAATTCTCAAACACTTTTGCAACTTCTTCCCTTAGCATACCAAATTTTCTAAGGAGAAGTTTCCATTTTTCAAAACCAAAAAAAATCAAAAATTTTGAACACACCAATTTGGAATTTCATTTAGCATACTCAAATTTGTTAAGTGAAATTTATATTTCATAAAACTAATTGGGACTTCATCTTTAGCATACAAAATTTGCTAAAGTTAAGTCTCCACTTTCAAAACACATCAAAAACAAAATGAAACATTTAGGATTCCCTTAGCATACCAAATTTGCTAAGGATCCTACCCTTTTCAAAAAAAAAAAAAAAAAATCAAAACATAAAAAAAATAAAAAACTTAGGATTTTCTTAGCATACCCAAATTTGCTAAGGATCCTATTTTTAAAGATCAAACAAAACAAACTTGGGTTCTTCACTTAACATACCTAAATTTACTAAGTAAGAATTCCAAAATTTTCCAAAAATCAAAACAAAACAAAATTCATAAAAAGAAACAATGACTTTCACTTCACTTAGCATACCTGAATTCATTAAGTAAGTGAAATTCCAAAAAATGATCAAACAAAAACAAAATCATTTAACCCTTACTTTAACATACCCAAATTTATTAAAGGAAATGGTCCTAAAAATCAAAAATTCAAATCCAAAACAACAATGAACCTATTGAAGCATCCTATCAAAATTTTGAATCTATATTTCAACATATTTAAATTTGTTGAAGTTTGGATTCATATTCAAATTCCTCTTTCAATCAATCTTCTCAAATCTATTTAAATGTCACTTAACACTTCCAAGTTGTTAGATGTTAGTTCAAATTTTCAAAATTCAGAATTCAAAATCTATGGAGATAGAAATCTGATACAAGTTTATTTCTCATTGCAGATTCTTTACAGTCAGTACAGTACATTTCAATTTCAGTCTTCTATAGTTTTGGAAATGGCCGATTACCAGAAATTTGTATTCACCTTCCCCCACGGTATGGATCAAGCTTTAAATCAGGCTGACTTCCCCATTTGGATCATACCCACCTGATTCACTTTGGCCGGGGATTTGATTCAGATCACTTGTGGGCATTCCCCACCATACCAAGAACCATGAGGAAGAAGCGGTCCAGGATAGACTTACCTTCTAATTCTGATGTCTCATCAAGAGAAAAGCTATGGCGATCACGACTTGATTGTGATCCGAACAACCCATTGTAGTTTGTCCCAGTTGCTCATGTTGTCCGAGGTGGGCACTACCATCTCTGACTCCAAGGGTAAGGCTCCCTAGTTTGTGGGCTTGCCTCCCCTACATTTGAGTATGGGTCTACCCCTCCTCCTCCTACCCTACCTCAAGTGTAAATAAGAAATGTATGATCAAGTTCCACACTGGATAGCTAGAGGTGAGGCAAGCCGATCGACCATGAGTCTCCCATCATCACATCACCATTGGTTATAGAAAACTATCCTCTCTCTCGGATCGCAGAGAGGATGCTGAGGATCCCCCATCACCTCATCCGTGGTGCGTTAGCCCATAATTTTAGAGTGAGGTCGCACGCCTACCTTTCATGTTGGTAGGTGAAACATATAAATGCTCAGAGTCTGGGACATAGTTTGACCTTCGATTTGTTATCCTACATAGTGTAGGGAGGCAGATTCATCAAGAGAGGGCCCGTGAGGCCCATACATTACATGTTACTAGCAGAGAGCGATGGAGGTTCAGTTGGTCTTCTTCGCTGATTGATTTTTTCCCAGGCTGCGCACATGATAGTATTCTTCTCACTCAAAATAGCCGCCGCAAGAGTGCGGTTCTTATGCACAGAGAGTCAGTGGTGTCTCTACCCCAACGCTCTATCCCTCATCCGCCGTCGCCAGTATAGGTTACAACATCTCCCATTCCATCTAAGGCCATGAAGGCCGCATCCGGGAAAAAGTGCACCCCGTTGGTGATCTGACTATGACCAAGGGATCATACTCCTCCTACACCACCCATTGTGGTAGGGTCGAGCTCTCCTGCTCGACCTTCTGCCCTAGTGGTGGTGTGCAAGGAGTGGTGACCCTAAAGCATCGTGGTCGTTCCTTCACCAACTCAACCCATACAGTCGGATGTGGATATGGTGACAGCTATTATAGATATTCCATGAGTTCAACCACTAGGGTGAGGAACATCTAGCTTGTTACCCCTCTTATAATACCAAGAGTGTCATTCATCTAGTGAGTACAGCAGGATTGACTCCCCAGACAAGAGAGGTCCATGCCTCTCGAACGATAGAATCATTGGTCACCAAACTATTTGTACCTACTGAGTTAGATCATTCCTTAGATGAAATAGTTGCACATTATTTCAGAGAGAAGAAGGAGATCTTGGGGTACACCTGGTCCGATGATGAGAGAGTTAGCTTTGATCCCAACAAAGATGACTTAATGGGAGATTCAGCTAGGATATGCATGGTTGATACTAGAGGATCTCTTCTTATGGAGCAACAGGCCATGGAAGGTGATGAGGTTGATCAAGAAGATAGAATCACCAACACCTCCCAAGAAGGATGAGATTGATAGGATGGCACATAGTGACTTGTTAGTAGCGTAGTTCTTCAAAAATAAGCCCCTCTAATTCATCCTATTACAATCGATGTCGTGAAGTTAGGTAATGTCTTAGACCCAACCAAGACTTTACCTCCCATGAGCAAGGCAGCTACCATAGTGGAGTGGAAAGTACCTCCATATAAGAAAAGAATATAAAATCTATGGTTGAGCAACAAGTAAAGGAAGCTTTGGCTCAAGCCTAGGGAGGATCATCGATTCTAAAGGGTAGACCCTACCCAGAGGAATTCGATGCTATCCAATGTCCCAAGGGTTTCGTGCCTCCTTCCTTCAAAAGCTTTGATGGCAGTGAAAACCCGAGGCAATACATAAGGCATTTCAGGGCTAATTGTTTCAATGTAGGTGGCAACGATGCTTTGCTTTTGTGACTTTTGTGAGATTACTTTTGATTGATATGCTAAACGCCCAGTTTAGTAAAGATATTTTGAGTTAGAGCAACTTTCATCAAGAGGTTTGGAGCTTAACAAAGGGTTATTGTGATCTTGTAGCACAACAAAGACTGTGAGTCACTTGTTGATTATATTCTCCGATGGCATATCCTGAGTATAAAGTGTGAACTGTAGCTATCTGAATAACATGTCATTGAGATTCTCTTGAAGAATATTCATGGCCCAATTGCCTTCATGCTTAAGGGCTTCACTATCAAGATATTTGAGAAGCTAATCAATAAGGCGGCTAGTTTAAGAGGAGAGGCCAAATAGTTAACTTTTCAAGATCAGTTGCCCATGCAAAAGCCACAGAAGGTTTATGAAAAGAAGTTAGGAGTAGTAGCAGTGATTGGCAAGGAAAAGCAGCTAGCTAGAGATCAGTTTGAGAGACCACGACCTTAGCATCCTTCACCTCCTTTTCCATCACCGAGGAAACTCTATCATCCTCCACTGCAGCCTCCACGGACATCACAGTCATTGCTTCAGCCATACCACCACCACCAGAGACATGCATATCTGTGGCCAGGTAGCTATGGTCCATCTACTCTTTTAGATAAGTTAAACAAACCTTATTCTTTTAAGAGAGAGGTAATCAAGAAGATCTTTAAGAATTTATTAAAGAAACTTGATTTTCAGCTACGAGCCTAGGAGACCAAAGGAAGTAGCCAAAAGTCATGATCCAAACGTATGCCTTACCACCGTATGCTAGGCCACATTTTGGAGGATTGCTTCACATTCAAGGATTGGCTTGAACACAGTTTCAAGATCGGTGTTGTAGTTATCCCAAAGGAATACCTTGTGGAACAACCTTGCAATTCCATTAGGGTAATCCTTGGGGATAAAAATGATCCTACCAGAACTACAGAAGGTTGGGATATCTTTTTTGTCTAAAACCTCTAAGAAAATAATTCAGAAGATCAAGAAGCTTTCCTTATAGGTTTCTGAGTCAGCTCAAACCTCCAACACCAAGGAAGGTTTGCAAGTTGCCAGTGCCAACTCTAGGAAAGTTAGAGCTCAAGAAGAGCTAAAGAATCAGGATGGATAGCCTTAGCATAGACACCGACCGTGTCCAACCTCCAGCCCTCAATTGCAGCTTCCTCATCAGTGACTTTTTCCATTTCAACTAGCTCTTTTATTTCTTCGACTAGTAGAACTGTTGTATCAAAAGATAAGGGCATCAAATAGGGGTGTAAATGAGCCGAGCTTGAGTGAATAGAACTCTTATTCGTGTTCGGCTTGTTTGAAATTTAGTTTTGTTCATGTTCAGCTCATTTATATATCGAGCTTGAAATGTTTGTTTATGTTTGACTCGTTACATAACAAGCTGAACATGAGCTGTTCATGAACAAAGAGCTTTTTTGATAGCCCTATATGAGAGAGGATTCGAACCTAGGCCAATCTTTTGTATAACAAAAGTTTTAACCACTAAGCTATGCTTGCATTTGTGATATATAAATGTGTTTGTATGTATATATATATATATAATAATAATAATAATAGTAATAAATAAAAAATAATAGTAATTAAATAATAATAATAATAATAATAATATAATATAATATAATTTTTTATTTCGAGCTAAATTGAGCCGAACACGATCGAACAAATGATTGTTCATGTTTGGCTCGCTTATATATTAAGCTTGAAATGTATGTTCATGTTCATCATGTTTAGTTAATAAACGAGTCGAACATGAGCTACATAACGAGCCGAAAATGAGCTTTTCGTGAATGAGCTTTTTTGACAGCCCTAGCATCAAATCCCTTACCCCACTCATTTTACTTGACTTCTACTTTGTACCCCCAAATAAGTCCAAGAAATTGAGGAATATAGCTAGTTTGAATTACATCTGTGTCACTTCTGATGGGTTATCTTCTTCTATTCCTAACTATAACTCTTCAAGTCTAAATAACTATAACAATTCTAATCTTCCTCTTTCTAATTTAGAGTTGGACTTTCCAACTCTAAATACTATAGGTTCACCTCTTAAGATAGACTTGGAATCATCTGATTCTAAGAGTCCCATAGGAGAATATGTAGGTGAGCCTGAAATGCAGGTAGAACCTTCCACCACCTTGCCTCAAGAGACAGTCAACCTCAGAGTGGCAAGGTTCTACCTCCTAGGTAGCACCTCAAAAGAGGGAAACAAGTCATTGGCATCAAGATCAAGAAGCCCTTCCAGAATGCTCCGATCACCAAGGTGGACTACAATCCTTTCTCATCTAAGAAAGTTGTCATCTAAGCTAAGCATATATGATGCCCTTGTCTTATCCAAAGAGATGAGGGAATCACTAATCAAGGCCTCCTGATCTTGAAATATGCTTAGCTACCGCTATAGGTGAGGAAGCACATTATGCAAAAGAAGCCCAAGGGATCACCTTCACAGATGAAGACCTTCTTTTCGGGGACTTGGAGCACAACTGTCCCTTCTACATCATAGTCAACATGGACAGGTTCAGACTCACCAGGGTTCTTGTGGATTCAGGTGCATTGGTGAATATTATGAGTTTAAAGACCCTAGCCTATTTGAAGATTGACATCTCTATACTATGAGGAGATAGGATGATGTTGAGAGGATTCAAAGATCAAGGCAAGAGCTTTAAGTTTTATAGTGTTGCTTTTGGGATAGGTGACTGGAAGACTGAAGTCAAGTTCTACATCATTGATTCAAATACTTTGTTCACTGCTTTGCTTGGTATGCCTTGGATACATCAGAATAAGATTATTCCATCCTCCCTTTATCAGTGCATCAAGTTCAGGAAAGATGGAATTGAATATCGTGTCAACGGGGATGAAAAACCATTTTAAGTTAAAGAGGTTGAGATCTATGTGGATGCAACCTACTATCTTCTTCAAAACACCCTTTCTCGTGAACTTGGAAAAAATTCAAATGCAAATACAAAAGCAAAAGAAAAGTTAAAAGAAAATGAAAAGAAAAATAAAAGTCCAAGTGAACAAGAAAGGGGTATTGAAGAAGAAATAGATCAGCATATCACATTCAACCCACAGTTCATTCTATCATATGGACATGTGGGTAGATGGCTCAACCTCCACCGTAGAGGAAGGTAGAAATAGAGGCGCTCTGAGGTGGAGACTCTAGGCCCAATAGGTCGTGCTCCAGTTCATAGGAGTACCCCTACTATTCACACAAACTTGGAATCTAGCTCGGAGGATGAGTCTAATGTGATTAGTGTACCAGCCAGCCCCTCTCAGTGAGTTCCATTGGAGATGACTTTTAATCCAGACAGAGATGAAGACTAGGCCTCCAAGAAAAGCAAGGTATTTGAATCTGGTTTATGTGAAACTATTCAGTATCAGTTGGGAATCTTAGCTCTTACCTCCCATACATCTCTAAAAGTTAAAGGTTTAGTAGTTAAGGAAGTCCCTAAGTCTTCTACTAATATGAAATAGAAGAAGTTCTTTTTGGGATCCTCCTCCTTAAGCCTTGAAGTTGATGTAGAGCTTGAGGAAGATACTTTAAAGAATTAATATAATTACCTTTTGAATTTTACTCATCGTGTGTTCAAAATCTTATACAAAAAGGTTTAGTTCCTCACACATGGTCCAAACACAGGTCAGAATACTTCAAAAAGCTATGGAACAATATAGACAGGGAAGCATAATCAAGAGCAGGACTAGGATTCGGTACAGTGGGTCTGGTCAATGATGAAGATTATTGCCTAGTTGCTACTAACCATTTGGAATCTGATAGTTTCTTCTCACACATCCCCAACTTTTATGAGAATGTGTGTTTAAAAACTTTAAATGATCCAGATGATCTTCATGTCAAAGAGGCACTGCCAGAATTTGAAGAGGAGATTCATTCAACAATAGACAAGCTTAAAGAAATCAATCTCAAGATAGAAGAAAATCCATGTCTGACATCTATCAGTTCATTACTGAATAAAAAAGAAACCAATGAGTTAGTTAGACTATTGATTGAGTTTAAAGACTGCTTCACATGGAGTTATGAAGAAATGCTCAGATTATCTCCTGACATAGTAGTCCACAAGCTTGCAATAGACCCTAACGTTACCCCTATTAAGAAAGCTCCTAAACTCATGCGATTAGAAATTGAACAATAGGTTATTTTTGAAATCAAGAAACTGATCGATGTTAGTTTCATCAGGGAAGAAAAATATCCTACCTGGTTAGCTAGTGTCGTGTCAGTTAAGAAGAAGAATTGCTAAATTCACATTTGTGTTGATTTTAGGGACTTAAACAAGGCATGTTCTAAGGATGAGTTTCCTCTACCTATACTAGAATTAATGGTGGACATCGCCTCATCTCATGCAGTCTTCTCTTTCATGGATGGGTCATATGGCTATAACTAAATCAAGATGTCTCTTGAAGATGAAAGAAACACTACTTTTCGAACGATCAGAATCTTTTGTTATAGGGTCATGCCTTCTGGCCTTAAAAGTGCTGGTGCTACATACTAACGGGCCATGACTAAGATCTTCAACGAACTCATCCATCATCAGGTTGAGTGCTATGTTGATGATCTAGTAGTCAGAAGTTTAGAAAAGGAAGACCATTTCTTTAACTTGAGAGTAGTTTTCGAATAGTTAAGATAATATAACCTCAAAATGAATCCTCTGAAGTGTGTATTCAGAGTCACTTTAGGAAAATTCCTTGGGTTTATTGTTCGACACCGGGGAATGGAAATAGATCCTGAAAAGATTAAATCTATCTTAAAAATGCCACCTCCTAAGAGTTTAACTCAACTCAGATCCTTTCAAGGATGGTTGGCGTATCTAAGACTCTTTATCTCAAACTTATCTGGGAGATGCAAGCCATTCTCAGCACTTGTCAAAAAGGATGCCAAGTTCAAGTGGGATGATAAGTGCCAACATGCTTTTGAAGATAGTAAATAGTACTTTATGAAGCTGTTAGTTCTAGCAGCCTCTATCCTGAGTAGGCCACTGATCCTATACACTGCTACATTGGATGACTCTCTCGATGCCCCGTTGGCCCGAGCCAATGATGAAGGAAAGGAAAGCACACTCTGCTACCTCAGCCATTGTCTGATTCCTTTTGAGCAAACTATCCACCTATTAAGAAATATATCCTAGCTTTAATCTTTGCATCCTAGAAGCTATGACACTATATGATTTCTCATAAGGTGAACTTGATCTCTAGAACCAATCCACTGTAGTATCTCATGATAAGGCTAAGGCTTTAAGAATATTTAGCTCATTGTTCCATGATACTCTCACAGTTTGATATCACATTTATACCTCTATGTATAGTAAAAGGACATGCACTAGCAGATTTCTTAGCAGCACACCTACTTCCTACTGATTCTCCGCTTTGTGGCGATCTCCTTGATGAACAAATCATGAACTTAGTGGAGGCTAGAAACTGTCGATGGGAGATGTATTTTGATGGTGCTGCCTCTTTTCTTAAAGGTGAAGCACCATGATCTTTTTTCCCAAAAAAGGCAGGGGTAGGAATAGTTCTTCTAACTCCAAATCACAATGTGATGAGATTCTCATACTATCTATCCAAACCCTTACACCAACAATGAAGCTGAGTATGAGGCTTTGACTGCCGGTCTAGAGTTAGCTATCACTATCAATGTCAAGAGAATCAACATCTTTAGAGATTCTCAATTGGTCATCAACCAGATTATCAGGTCCTACCAGGTTCTCAAACCCAAACTTCATCATTACTATGAGTATACCATGAAACTGTTGGGCCCAGATTCCTGAAGTCACCATCTACAAGGTTCCCCGAGTAGAGAGCATAGCAGTAGATGCTTTGGCCAAACTTTCAAAGAACTGGCATGTTTGGAAGATGATTCCATTTAAATAAGGGTCCAAAATAGACAAGTATTATCCCTTATTGATACTAAACTCATCGAGAGACTTTCCCTTGAAGGGGAGGTTACCATTGCCAAAATGGACAAGGAGTTGGATTGGAGGCAACTGTTCATAGATTACTTGAACACGGGTAAACTACCTCAAAAGTCACAAGCTCATTAAGTAAAACATAGAGCTCTCTCCTGATGGCACCTTGTACCGTTGGTCCTTTGACCAAATGAGCTTACATTGTTTAGACAAACATGAAACCATGGCATTGTAACTGAGGTACACTCAGGTCTATGTGGAGCGCATCAATACAGTCCAAATATAAAAATAAAGATCAAAAGACTTGAATACTACTAGCCTTCGATGATCACAGATTACAATGATGTAGCTAGGAGATGCCATCAGTGTAAGGTGCACAGTGTGGTCCTCCACTAGCCACCCAACATTCTACACCTTAAATTGGCTTCATGGACATTTGAGTGTTTGGGTACCGACATTGTAGGCTCGATCGATCCTCCTTCTTCCAAGGGGCATCGGTTCATCTTAGCTACTACCGACTACTTTTCTAAGTGGGCGGAAGCCATCCACTTAGAGATGTCATAGCTCACCATGTGCTTCAATTTTTCAAGAACCATATCATATATAGGTTCAGGGTGTCTCGATAAATTATATCCAATAATGGTACTACATTCAAAAGTACAAAGATCAACATCTTTTCCAGAAGACATGGTATATATTGAAGATAATCCACCATCTACTACCCTAGGGTTAATAGCTTAGCATAAGCATTCAACAAAACTCTCATCTATATATTGAAGAAGACTCTTGATGGAAACAAATGGGTAACATGACTGATGTTGGCTGTAATATAAGCTCCTTCTCAGTTTGATGCCTCATAAACTAATAGGGTCCATGATAAACAAAACAAATTAAACAAATAAGCAAACAAAATTAATTTTCTTGTGGAATAGGAATTCAAGCCTCTAAAGGGCCCCTTTTCCCAAGCAGACATCCTATCTTTAGGCGGTGTCAGAAAAACTCCCTATAGGAATTGTCTGACTACCTGAGTTGAGATAAGTCCCCAGGTCGACACTCACTCCATAGTCACCCTTAGGTTGGGTTCAATCTATTTTTTCATAAGCAGGTTACCCCGATAATCATTTTGCTTTGGAAGATGTAAGACTATGATGCATTCTTTCTAGCATGATTGTATGGCCAGCGCAGCCACAGGTGGGTTCGATTTATTGTCCAAAGCAATCGATCACCCTAGTGGTCTTTTCTAGTGGAAGATGTGAGTCCCCGAGCTTCTCTTAAATTGATCATTGCAAACCAAAAGGCACTCCTTTGGTCGGATAGTTTTTCCCATCATTTTGAAGATAGTTCTCTTTTTAGGATGATCATCGACACCTCCATCTTGGACGCGGATCCTCATATGCTTAAAATTTAAGAGTTCTTTAGCCTTAAGACACATCTAGTGATTAGGTGGACACTTCAACCAAGCCCTAGATGACTTAGAAGAGTTATCCATAGGAATAGATCATGTCTTAGGGGTGTTAGGAAAATCTCTTATCCTTTAGCCTAAACCATTCCTCACTTTCCTTCTTTCAAGTCAAACTCCAAATCAATTCTATTTGATTTTATCAAACTCAAATCAATTCCATGATTCAATTCCATGATTGAAACCCATGATCAAAATCCATTCAAAAAATTCCTAAGTTCAAAATTCCTAAGTCCTTAACCCTTTCTTAAGGACTTAGCCAAAATTATGATTCAAACCTATTCAAACCTTTGAGATTTTCTCATGATCTATTTATATTATCATTTATATTCACATTTACAAATGAAATATAATTTCAAACCCATCAAATTAAATTCAAAATTCTGAATTAATTCATGAAAATTTTCTTAAGTCCCTTTAATTTTTCATTAAATGACTTAGCCAAAATCAACTCCAAACCTTAATCAAACTTCTTTAAATTCATGCGATTTTCTCAATACTTATTTATATCCTCATTTATATTCTCATAATTAAATAAAATATAAATATAACTCAATCAAATCAAACCCTCAAATTAAATTCCAAATTTAAAATGCATGAAATTCCCTTAATTTTTATTAATGAATTTAACCTAAACTTTGATCAAATCATTTCAAACTCATGAGATTTTCTCAAAACTTATTTATATTCTCATTTATGTGCTCATATATAAATGAAATATAAATATAAATCAATCAAATCTTGTCAAAATTAAATTTCAATTTAAAAATTCTCTTAAATCCTTTAAATCCACTTTAATGGATTTAACCCAAATCATGATTAAACTCTTTCAAATTCTTGAAATTTTCTCATGATCAATTTATATTCTCATTTATAATCACATATATAAATGAAATATAAATTCAAACAATCAAAACCACCTCCAAAACACAAACTCAAATCCACTCAAAATCAAATCTATGCCTTTCAAGCCAAAATCTTGAACTTAGTCAAATCATTTCAAATCAAGCCAAATCCTTGATTTTTCTCTCATGGTTCAATCAATCCTACAATCATGAGTTCATATATAAATCCAAACTCCAATCCTTCAATCAAAACCCAAATCAAAAATCAAACCCAAGACCCCTTCATATTCTTCCTTTGAATATGAAATTTTCAAATGGATCAAAATTCATTTTCACTTCAAACCAGTAAATGGATTTAAATTTCAATCATAAGTCCATATACATGATCAATCAACTTCCAATCAAGCTTTGACCAAGCCATTTGACCCACTTAGGCTCACTTGACCCAAAGTGACCAAAAGTACCCTTATGAGCCAACTTTTGATCCTAACTAAATTGGAATGAACCAAACTCATATATGTCTCTCATCGCAATCAACAATCATCATGGGATGATCAATCAATCAAATTGGGTCAAACCAAGTCAAACCTAATGGTTGACCAAGTCAACACTTAACCTAAAATGAAGCATAACATACCCAAAATCCACCATAGGCCAAATTGACTGAAACCATTGAACTAAGTTCACTCATGACCTATGTTTGAACTTGACCAAGCCAACATTTGAGCCTAACTTAGCCCAATTGGCCCCGACAAGTTGACCCATTTTGACCTAAAGGGCCAAAATGTGTCAAAACTTGATCTAAGCCAAATTGATTGAACCCAATGGGTCAAGTCCATTCCAAATCACTTGTGGAACTTGACCAAAGCCTCAAGGCCAACTAGACCCAACCTAGCTTATTGACCTTAGACCCAACATGACCTAAAGGGGTCATGTTGAGCCAACATTGAACCTAACCCAAATTGATTGGAAACAAAGATATCAATCCACTCCATATGACTAACCTAACCTAAACTTACCCTTGACCAAACCCAAATAGGTCAAATGGGTCAAATAGGAAAACTTGACCCATTTTCCCTAAATGAGTCATATGAGCCAAAACCAAATCTAATCAAAATTGAACCAAACCAAAGGCACCAAAACATTTCAAATGGTCATATGAACTTGACCCAACCCTTGGTTTGACCCAATTTGACCAATTGGTCAACTTGACACAAGTTGACCCATTTTGACCTAAATGGTCAACATGAGCCAAACCCTATCAAATGGATTCCAAATCCAATAAAATTTGGCCCAACCTATTTACTCAACATACCCTAATTGAAAAAATTAGCAAAATGACCATTTTACCCTTAGGCCATAGAATAAATTTTGGCCTAGCACGTGGGTATTTTGATCATACCCTCATCACAATCACTTGAGGCTTTCCTAAAAGTTCAAGGGATGTGAAAGTGGTTTGGTCAACCCATTTGACCCATGGACCCCAATTAAAATTTTTTGAACTCCCCCCTAAGCTCAATTCAAGCACATGGGGAGTTGGCATTCCACTCCTCTGGCCAAACCAACCATATGCAATGATCTAATAGCCTGAACAACCCACTCCATAGGGTTAATTGGATCAAAATGACAAGCTCATTGTCGATCGTCCGATTGCCATAGGGGGAGATATACTCCCCCTAGTTCACTGAAATCACACTTCACTCTTGATCGATTGAAGCCTAGAGAGAATTAGCAATCATCAGAGAGCTTTCCCAAGGTCCTTAGAGAGGATTTAAATCTTGCATTCTTCAATTTTTCACAATGCAAAATAGGGGAGCTCGATCCAATAGTGAATTTTATCTACACTTAATCTCCTTCCAATTCCCCTTACACACTTGATCTAGGAGCTAAGTCAAATTAGTCCAAGCTTTCTCTGAAGTTCTAGAGGCAAGGGAGAGCTCAATTCAATCAAAGCTGCAAAGGGATTGAAGAGGCGTTGGTCCACCCATTCATCCACTTAACCTCAAGTCTTAAGAACTTCAACAGCACTTCATCTCCACTAGATGAAGCTACCTCATCGATCTCAAGCACCGCTGATCACCTCCGGGGAGGTTAGTGATTTTTCAACCACTTAGATTAGGAGGTGTTGGTCCTTTGTGAAAGGAATTTTCAGTGCATGTAAAATCCACCATTGGATTGGCCGCTCTACTTCTCTAGATGGTGTGGGTTGAGTCTTGAATGATTCTATGCTAGATCAGGCTCAAATCTCCCCTTGAATCATGGATAGTTCACATTGATCCTCAAGGAAGAACTTGGCTCATCTCAATTGTCCATCTGTGCATTTTAGATGGATGGTTAAGATTATTAGGCACATTTTATAAATCCCTTATCTATTTTAAGCTACGAGTTAATCCTTAACCGTCTGATCATTGATCAGATGATCGAGGATGTAAGCGCATGCACCGTGAGCTACCCCTTGGATTTGACATTTAAGTGGATGGCTCACAGTGCGATGCGTGTAAAGCGATGTGACCACCACTGCCACATGTTGCGCCTGAGCTAGTATTAGGCAGGCATTAGTTGGGGATTTTAATTAATTCCTAATTAATTCAGAAAGCTTCTAAAAATCATAACTCCTTCAAAATAATTCAGAAAAAGAAAAATGTTATGGATAGATAATTTTATCTAGAATATTTTAAAAATATTTTCAATGGATTTTGAATTTTTTCTCTGAATTTGAGTTTCTTTGAGAATGTTTATTAGCTAATTACTTTCTAATTAAGTTACCAATTGATCTCAAATTTTTAGGGTTTACTTTAGGGGATGACTTCTGCCTCCACTAATTTTCTTAAGATTTATTAAGGCCTTAATTGGAAAAATTGCTAGCTCATTCCCTAATTACCCCTTTCATGTAATTAATGATAATTAAGGTGTGATTAGTGGATTTACCCTTTGATTAAGTTTGATTAAGGTTAGATTCAGTGAGAGGTTTTCTAGAATATTTTTGGGGTATTTCCCCTAAGCTATTCCCTAAACCCCTTTTCTTTCCTTAATCCCCTCTTAATTAAGGGTTAATTCATTAATTATCCCTTTAAACAATTTTTAAAATTTCTAAAAAGTTCCAAAACTTAATTGATCTACCTTAAGTAGATGCTAGGTGTTTAATAGCCTAAGTCTAATTGAGAAAATTAAAACCCCTTTCATAAGTATGAAAGGGTGTTTTAAAAGTACTTAAGCTAAACCCCTTAGCTTAATTAACTTTTAATTGTAAGCCAAATTGCATTGGGCCTTTTCATTATTAAGTGCATTGAAAATTTAAATATCTTGTGGGTTTTATGTCATCTCATTGGCTCACAATAGTTAGTTAATTTTTATAAGGTGGTGTTGGTAAGGGTTAATTAAGCCACTTAATTCATACTCTAACCTAATCAACACTTAAAAATGGATTTAACTATCTGAAAATTAAACAAAAATATAAAACACATGTGGGAATGGGTTAGGAACATCAAACTTATCTTACCTTTTCAAAATTAAATCAAACTTCAAACTAAACAAAAATCATTTTGAAATTCACTTTGATTTGTTCTAAATTTTCTTATTCCTTAATAATGTCTTTAGGATTTAAGAAAAGTGAGTTTGGTTACATGATTACATTGCTTTAGATATTTTCTAACATGATAAGTTGTATGTCATGTGATTCATGCATTCATAAGTTCTTGTTTCAAATTCTAAAGTAAAAATTGTTTACTTTATGTCAAATGTACATGTGTTGGCTAAAGTAAAATATGAGTGGCTATTGTCACTAATAAATTCAAAGTATTTTCAAAACCTATAAATGAAACATCAAATATGATAGTATGCTATTCATATTTAATTATTAGCTTGCATGTGATAGATTATAAAGTAATGTTTAGTGTAGCCTTTCATTCCTTTCTTATGTTAGCATAGTTTTGAATAGAGCTTAGTAAGATGTAGGGTTCATTTGAAAGAACCCAACACTAACTTAATTTCAAACCCTATTCATCCCTATGATCTCACTTAAGAAGGATTGCCTATACGTGCATGAATAAATTACATAAACAAAATTGAAACTATTAAACAACTATTGCATATTTCTTTTCCATTTCATTTCTTTTATATGCATGTTTGTACTTAAGGAAAGTGGTATATTAGTCTGGACAACCCCGAGGTTGCAAGAATTTAAGTATCCCTAAGTAGGTCTTGTACCTTACACCTCTAGTTAATAATGGCATTGTACTCACTTATGCCTTTCTTACTTTCATGCATGTGTGTGAAATTTTGGATAAGGAAAATCTTTTCTACTTAAGAAAAATCATGCATATTCAAATTCTAAATTTTCTTAAATGAATTACTTAACATGCATCATAAAGTGTGTTAATTATTCTCATTTGCATGTATAGATATGCTTAGGGTCCATCCATATGCATGTTATATATGTTGGAAAAGAAATGAACTAATGTGTGTTATATGAATTTTGATTCATTTTATTTAATCTTAAAATGCCTTTCTTTTTGAATAGGTTTGTTTAGAGTTTTTCTAAATTTAGGATTGATTAAAAGATGTAATCAAAATATTTACCTAAATGAAATTAAAATATGAACTTACCTTAGAAATTACTTAAGGATTAGGGAAGGAAAGAGAAGTTCCCTTATCTTTCCCTCTCTTTATAACTTAGTAATTCATTACAGGTTTCACTCAAATAAAATTAAAACATGAAATAAAAATAACCCAAAACACTTAAAAAACTTAAATGAAACACTCCTCTAAGTTGAACATGTCCTTCACACTTAGAAAACTTGAACCTAAAGTCCTAAGCTAAGCATGCCACACAAACCTTCAAAGCACACACATTACCCTAAGTCACCACTTCTAGCCTTAGGTTAGGTCGGTGCATGGTTTAATGTTGTGTTTTGAATTGTGATGAATTTTTTATACTAGATGTTAGGGTGTATGTTCATAGAATGAATGGTAGGACGTGCTTCGTCTAACCATTCTTTTCTGTAGGGGATTGCACTAAAGGGGCGCTATCATAAATAAAAATATAAATGCTTCTTGCTTGCAAGTGCTTATACCTCTTTGTATAATCCATAGGCCAGGTGGACTTAGTCACACATATGTGGGGTGATAAGTCCAATATACAAGCTTGGGATTTGTGTGGTGTGATTTAACTAACCCTTGTTTTGCAGGTGCTAGCTAGATTTCCCTTTTCCTTTTCATGTAAAAAATTTGTATAAGTAGGATTTTAGAATGATTTATTATGAGGGATTAGGATGAGCATTGGTCATAAATCCTATCTTATGCACCAAGTGAGGCCTTGGAGCATCTACCATCAACCATCCAAAGTAGGAACTAAAGAAGAAGAAGAAGAAAAGATAGAAAGAAAGAAAGAAAGAAGAATAAAGCTTGAAGACCCTTATAACAATGAATTTCTTTGCTTAAATTGTAATTTAATTCATTTATAATTCGGGTTATCTAAGGGTAGAGCTAGGCTACCCACATTTGATATTGTCAAGTTTGTGCGGTGGTGCCCAACCACAAACGACCATTTATTCTTTTTACGATTAGCTTTATAAATTGATTGATGATTTGTTTAGCTTTTGCTTTTAAGGGGCTTGCTTTTCCTAGTTTCTTCCTTGCCTTATGTATGGCCTGGACGTGGATTAGGCTCTTTATAAAAAAATAAATCTTTTACCCAACTTTACAATTCAAATAAAAACTAAACAACGCATAACCTCACTTAAAGCTTGGGATTAAAATCAAGATTAAAGAATTAGCAACTCCTTAGATAGATGATCATTTCTTTATAATATCATGGATAAATGCATCTTATTTCACTCTTGATTGGAGGGCTTCCACCTTTGCTAGAGAACTTGGCTTAACCATTGAGAGTCATGGTGGAAACTCACCTCCTATCCTCTCGCTGATTTTGGCCAATAATCTGATTTCTCATGCATTAATCATAAAAATCCTATTAGCCTAAGTTAAAATGATTATCCAAAAATAAAAATAAAATAAAATTTGAAATGCATTAGATTTAGGTCATTTGAAGCACACCCTTTACATGATCTAGTCTCTTTATGGAGTGAGTTTAAGAACTTAGTCTCTTTCTAAATAAAAATAGCCTAGCTATCTTGCATAAGCATAAAAACTTGCCTACATGTATTTAAAATCATAGGAGGAGTTAGTTGGTGGCCACCCCCAAGCGGTTGTAAGTCCAAGCTGTTGGGTGGTTTGTCATCTCTTGTGGAGGCAAACTAATTACCCATTTTCATCTTTGATTTAGGTTGTGCTTTCGGCTCTCGTCGAAGCTCTCTAGATTTAGGTTCTAAGATTGCTTCTCCCCTTTGTGGGCCATAAGCATAATTCCTCACCTCTTAGGCATTTCTTAATTTTTTGTTAAGGAATCTTAAGTCTTAAATTTCTAATGAAAAATACAACCTAAATAAACTAAATCAATTTCTAAAATGTAAAGCCCAACTATATGATAGTTTGAGATGCTCGCTAGGTTTCCTAGCATCCTGGGCATCTCCTACTTATCTTCCATTTTGGCTTCGATAATAACTCTCTCTTTTGATCAATTCCATTTGATCTTCAAACATAAACCAATCGATTGATAGCCCATTCCTATTGAAATCTTTAAAGATGATGATCATTTACCTTAATCAAGAGTTTTCCTAAAGGATCTTGTCTCTTTGAATGTAATTAACTATGGGGGCTTGACCCTGTAGGTAACTTAACGAATCTGATTTAAAATAAACTTTGCTTTACTTTTCCATGTAAAGTAGGGGAAGAATCTCTAGTACATATGTAGACCTATCATCCTTATGAGTCCTTATTGAGGTGATCGGTTCCATTAAAGGGTAATGACTTCTATCTTTCGAGATAATACACTATACTTTGATGATGTATCCGATCACCAGAATAAGTATATCTGTGGATCTGCGTGGCATCTTACTAAGACAAATTTCCACATATATAATTTTGCCTCTCCTTTCACCATAGATTTGAAGGCGACTCTATATGTTTGTGGGAATTTTTTTCTCCACAGTCCCCCAGCAACATTCACTCAATAATCAGCCCTAGGTTAGGTTCAATCTGTTGCCTTGCCAATAGGTCACCCCAGCAACTGGTCTCTACTTTGGAGGATGTAAGTTTACTATGCTTTCTTCCTAGTACAGCTATTGATACTTAAAAGGCATCTCTTTAGTTGGCTAATCCTACTACGTGTTTAGTAGACTACCCCTTTGGATTGGTAAACTTGAGTTAGGTCTTAGCCTCCATGGCTCCTATTCAGTACAACCCATTGCAAACCAATAAGGTTAATCTAAAAATCAAACCTAACAAAAATTAAAATAAATTCAACCCTCTTCCTCAGTGAAAAAAATCAAAACTTATTCTCCTCAGTGAGATCCAAATCAAACCTTTCATCCCCTTGTGGATGACTTGAACCTGCTTCCCTAGTGGAAGGTTCACACTCTATCCCTTAGTGAATTTTTTTAATCTCTCTTATGTCTTGGACATAAGTAGAACCACATTGCACTAAGCTCTGGATTCTTTTTATGCCTTGGGTTAAGGATAGATTATTTCTGAACTTGATCTCTAGGTGTTGTTGATCATTTTGATCACTTGTTCCTTGTCGTTACACACACCTATTAGCCTTTGTTGATCTCATTTTTAAAATGAGCTCTCAACCCATCCATCTTAGACATAGAACTCCTCTTAGACTTTCAGAGTTCCTTAGTCTTAAGACACATCAAGTGATTAGGTGGACACTCAACGTAGCCCTAGAAGACTCAGAGGAGTTAGCCATTGGAATAGGTCATGCCTTAGGGGTGTTAGGAAAACTTCCTACCCTTAGCTTAAACCATTCCTCACTTTCCTTCCTTCAAGTCAAACTCCAAATCAATCTTAATTGATTTTCTCCAAACTCAAATCAACTCCATATGATTGAAATCCATGATTGAAATCTATGATTAAAACCCATGATAAAAATTCTTAAGTTCAAATTTTCCTAAGTTTGAATTTTGCCTAAGTCCTTAATCTTGCCTTTAAGGACTTAACCAAAATTATGATTCAAACTTATTCAAATCTTTGAGATCCACTCATAATTCATTTATATTCCCATTTTATATTTACAAATATAAATGAAATATAAATTTAAATCAATCAAATCAAATCATCAAATTAAATTCTCAAATTTAAAATCTCCTTAAGTCATTACTTTTTCATTAATCAACTTAGCCTAAGCCATCATCAAATCAATTCAAACTCATCGGATTTTCTCACAATTCTTTTATATTATCATTTATATTCACATATAAAAATGAAATATAAATATAAATCAATCAAACTAAATTCAAAAATTCAAACTCTAAACTCCAAAATTTTCCTAAGTCCTTTAAATCCTTCTTAATGGACTTAGCTCAAATCATGATTAAACCACTTCAAATCCTTGAAATTTTCTCATGATCCATTTAAATTCTCATTTATATTCACATATATAAAGGAAATATAAATTCAAACAATCAAAACCTATTCCAAAAACAAATTTAAATAAACTTAAAATCAAATCTAAGTCTTTCAAGTCAAAACCTTGAACTTAACCAAATCATTTTCAAATCAAGCCAAACTCTTGATTTTCTCTCATGGTTCAATCAACCCTACAATCATGAGCTCATATATAAATACAAACTTCAATCACTCAATCAAAACCTAAGTCAAAAATCAAACCCTAAATCCTTTCATGTTCTTCTTTTGAATATGAAATTTTTACATGGATCAAAACTCATTTGACTTCAAACTACTTGTAAATGGATTTATATTTCAATCATAAGTCCATATATAAGATCAACTAACTTCAAATCAAGCTTTGGTCAAGCCATTTGACCCACTTAGGATCACTTGACCCAAAGTGACCTAAAGTACCCTTATGAGCCAAATTTTAATCCTAACTAAATTGGATTGAACTAGACTCATATTTCCTTCTCATCATGATCAACAATCTTCATGGGATGATCAATCAATCAAATTGGGTCAAACCAAGTCAACACTTAACCCAAAATAAAACCTAACATAGCTAAATTCTACCATAGGCCAAATTGATTGAAATCATTAATCTAAGTTCACTCATGGCTTATGTTTGAACTTGACCAAGCTAACATTTGAGCCTAACCTACCCAATTGGCCACTTGACCCAAGTTGACCCATTTTGACCTAAAGGGTCCAAATGTATCAAACCTTGATCTAAGCTAAATTGATTAGAACCAATGGGTCAAGTCCATTCCAAATCACTTGTGGAACTTGACCAAAGCCTTAATTGGCCAACTAGACCTAACCTAGCTCAATTGACCTTAGACCTAACATGATCTAAAGGGGTCATGTTGAGCCAAAATTGAAATTAACCCAAATTGATTGGAAACAAAGATATCAATCTACTCCATATTACTAACCTTACCTAAACCTACCCTTGACCTACCTCAAATAGGTCAAATGGGTCAAATAGGTCAACTTGACCCATTTGACCTAAATGAATTCATATGAGACAAATTCAAAACTATACCAAATTGAATCAAACCAAAGGCACAAAAACATTTCAAATGGTCATATGAACTTGACCCAACCCTTAGTTTGACCCAATTTGAGCAATTGATCAACTTGACCCAAGTTGACGCATTTTGACCAAATGGGTCAACATGAGCCAAACCCTATAAAATGAATTCCAAATCTCATGAAACTTGGCCAAACCTAGTTTCTCCACATACCCAATATATTCAAAGTGGAAAAATAATAAAATGACCATCCTACCCCAAGCCATAGAACAAATTTTGGCTTAATCCATTGGTAATTTTGTCATACCCTCTTCACATTCACTTGAGGCTTTCTTAAAAGTTCAAGGGGACCTAGTGATGAGTGGTGCACCCAACCTAATGGGTTTGGGTTTTCCCATTTGATCCCTAGACCAAACCCAACCTTATGGCCAAAAATGCAAAATTCAAACTCCCTCTCAAACTCAAATTCAAGCACATGGGAGGTTGACAATCCACTCCTTGGCTCAAACTGATCATGTGTAGACTCCTAACTGATCAAACAACCCTCCCAATATGATCAATTGAATCAAAATGGAAAGAGCATTGTCGGTCATTGAATCCTTCAAGGGGGAGATATACTCCCCCTAATTCAATTCAATTTTCACATCCCCTCTGACAATTGAAGTAAAGAAACTCAGAGCAATCATCAGAGAGTACTCCCAAGCTTCTTAGAGAGAATTTGAAAAAGCCATTTCTCGATTTTCAAATAGTGAAAATAGGGGAGCTCAATCCATTAGTCAACTTCTTCCACACTACAATCCACTGCAATTCATTTTGCAAGCACACTTAGATGACCAAGTTGAGCTTACCTAAGTTCATTCCCATATTCAAAAGGCAAGGGAGGATTGAATTGGATCAAAGCCGAGCTCAAGCAAAGGAGGAGGTGACCCATAGAAGGACCCACTCAACCTCAAGTGCTCAAAACTTCAGCAAGGATTCGTCTCAACCAGACAAAGCTTCCCCAAGGGAATCGAGCGTCGGTGATCACCTCCAATGAGGTATGGGATTTTTTGACCATTAAACTCAACATGGTGTGGAGTATTGTGAAAGAAATTTTCAACCCATCAATTTTTTACCGTTAGATTTGCTCTATGTCTTTAGATGGTGTGGGTTGAGTTTGATTTAAATCCATGCTAGATCGAGCTTGGATCTTCCCCTTGATTATGGATGGTCTTTGTTGATCAACGGGAAGAACTTGGGAGATCTGAGCCCTCTATCCACATATTTTAGATGGACGGTGAGATAATCCCGCATGTTTATAATTTCTTTACTTGTTTTAAAACCACATGGAGATCCCTGGCCATCCGATCTTTGATCAAACGATAGGGATCAAACTGCATGCACAGCCAACCACTACCCGGGATGTGACAACTTAAGTAATCCCCTCAGAGCGTGACACATGTAAAGTGGGTTGACTGTCACCATGACGCATCCCTCCGTGAGCCAGGGATTAGTTAGGGATTACTTAAAATGTTTAATTGATTCCTAATTAACTTGAGGATCTTCAAAAATTCATAACTCCTTCTAGAAAATTCAAAAAAATGTGAAATAAAATTCTATGGAAAGATAATTAAACCTAAAACATTTTAAAATTAATTTTAATGAGTTTTGAGTTAAGATTTTCTCTGAATTTATATTTATTAGAAATTTTATTTTGTTAATTACTTTTTAATTAGGTCTTAGATTAATCCCAAATTTCTTGGGTATGTTTTAGAGGATGACTTCTACCTCCTCTAATTTTCTTAGAATTTGTTGAAGGCTTGATCAAAAGAATTGCATATGGCTTCCTTAATTACCCTCTTTATGTAATTAAGCATAATTAGGGTATGATTAATGATTTTAACCTATGATTAGGGTTGATTAAGGTCAGATCTAGTAAGTAGGAGATTTATGGGGCATTTCCCCAAAGCTATTCTCCCTTTTTTCTCTTTACTCCCCCTAATTAAGGGTTAATTCATTAATTATCCCTTAATTTCTAAAATTCTAAAAAGTTTTAGAACTTAATTAATCTGCTTTGGATAGATGCTTAGGTGTTAATAGCCTAAGTTCAATTAAGTAAATCAAAACCCAATTCATAAGTATGAAAGGGTGTTTTGAAATGACTTAAGCTAAACCCCTTAGCTTAATTAACTTTTAATTGTGAGCCAAATTACATTAGCCTCTTCCTTATTAGGTGCATTGCAAATTTAAAATCCTTGTGGGTTTTATGTCATCTCATTGGCTCATGATCATTTGGTTAATTCTTCTAAGGTGGTGTAGGTATGGTTTAATTATGTTAGTTAATTTATATCTTAACCTAACTAATTCATAAAAATGAATCTAATTATCTAAAAATTAAACAAAATATCAAACACTTATGGGAATGGGTTAGGAACAACAAACTCATCTCACCTTTTCAAAATTAATTCAAACTTCAAACTAAACAAAAATCACTCTGAATCCACTGTGATTTATTTTAAACTTTCTTATTCCATAAGAATGTCTTTAGGATTTAAGTGAAGTGATTTTGTTTACATGCATTCATTGCTTTGAATCTTTCCCCCAACATGTTAAGTTGTATGCCATGTGATTTCATACATTCATAATTTTGATATTCAAATTTTAAAATGAAATTATTTACTTTATGTCAAATTTGCATGTTGGCTAAAAGAAATATATATTATATTATCAATTCAAAATATTTTCAAAACATATAAATCAAATACCAAATCTGAAAGTATGATACTTATATATTAATTATGAATTTGCATGTGATAGATTATAAAGGCATGCTTCGTATAGGTTTCCTTTCTTACTTATGTTGGTATAGTTTTGAATAGGAATTTGGTGAGGTGTATGGTTCATTTTAAAAGAACCTAACACTCACCTAATTTCATATCCTATTCATCTCTATGCTACCACTTAAGGAGGGTTACCTATACTTGTATACATAAAGTGCAAAAAATAAAATGAATCCCTTAAACAACTTTTGTATTCTCCTTTTCTATTTCATTTCTTTTATACATATGTTTGTATTTAAGGAAAGTGGTATATTAGCAAAGAGGTTTTAAGTAGCCCTAAGTAGGTCTAGTACCTTACACCTCTAGTTAACAATATTGTACTCACTTATGTCTTTCTTACTTTCATGTGTGTGAAAATTTAGATAAGGAAAACCCTTTTACTTAAGAAAAATCATGCATATTCAACTTCTAAATTTCCTTAAATGGATTACTTAGCATACATCATAAAGTGTGTTAAATACTCATTTGTATGTATAGATATAGGTTCCATCCATATGTTATATATGTTGGGAAAGAAATGAAGTAATGTGAGTTATGTGAATTTTGATTCATTTTATTTAATCTTAAAATGCCTTTCTTTTTGAATAGGTTTGTTTAGAGTATATCTAAACTTAGGATTAATTAAAATATTTAGTCAAAACATTCACCTTAATGAAAATAAAATGTGAATCTACTTTAGAAATTACATAGGTTAGGGAAGGAAAGAGTGGTTTTTTTCTCTTTCCCTCTCTTCATAACTTAGTAATTAATTGTATGTTTCACTTAAACCAAATCAAAAGATGAAATAAAATTAACCCAAAATAATAAAACAACTTCAATGAAACCGAAGTTGAACATGTTCTTCACACTTAGAAAATTTAAACCTAAAGTTATAGCTAAGCATACCACACAAGCTTTCAAAGCACACACATTAGCCTAAGTCACCACTTCTACCCTTAAGTTAGATTGGAGCATGGTTTGATGTTTGTTTTGTTTTGTGATATACATTTTAGAATGGATGTTAGGGTGTCTGCTAGTAGGATGAATGGTAGGACATTCTTAATCTAACTATTCTTTTATGCATGGTATTATGCTTAAGGGGCCCTATCATAAATAAAAATATAAATGCTTTTGCTTGTAGGTGCTTTATACCCCTAAGCATAATTCATAGGCCAGGTGGACTTAGTCACCCATGTGTGGGGTGATAAGTTAAATATACATGCTTGGAATTTGTGTGGTTTATTTTAACTAATCTTTATTTTGCATGTGTTAGTTAGATTTCCACTTTTCCTTTTCATGTAATTTTGTTTAATTAGGATTTTGGAATAACTGTTATGAGGATTAGGATGAGCATATCTTATGCACCATGTGAAGCCTTGGAGCATCTACCTTCCAACCATCCAAAAGAAGAAAGAAAAGAAGAAAGAAGAAAAGAAAATTGAAGAAAGAAAGATTGAAGACCCCCATAACAATGAATTCCTTGCTTAATTGTAATTTAATTCATTTATAATCTGGGTTGTATAAGGGTAGAGCTCGGTTACCCATATTTGATATTTTTGGGTTTGTGCGGTGGTGCCCGACCACAATGGCCTTTATTCTTTTTACGATTAGCTTTATAAATTAATTGATGATTTGTTTAGCTTTTGCATTAAGTGGCATGATTTTTCTAGTTTCTTCCTTACTTTATGTATGACCTGGATGTGGATTAGGCTCTTTAGAGAAAAATAAATCTTTTACCCAACTTAACAACTCAAAATAAACTAAATAACTCATAACCTCACCTAAATCTTAGGTTTAAAATCAAGATAAAAGAATTACCAACCCCTTAGCTGGATGAGCATTTCTTTTATAAAATCATGCACAACAACATCTTATTTCACTCTTGATTGGAGGGCTTCCACCTTTGCCATAGAAACTTGGCTTGACCTTTGAGAGCTATGGTGGAAACTCACCTCCTCCCTTCTCATTAATTTTGGCCAATAACCTTCTTTCTCATTCATTAGTCATATGAATCCTATTAGCTTGAGTCAAAATAATTTTCCAAAATAAAAATAAAATTCAATTTAAATTGTATTAGATTTTGGTCATTTGAAGCGTGCCCTTTACATGATCTAGTCTCTTTAGGGAGTGAGTTTAAGGACTTAACCTCTTTCTAAATAAATAATAGCCTAACTATCTTGCATAAGAATAAAGACTTGCCTACATGTATTTAAAATTGTATGAGGAGTTAGTTGGCAGCCACCCCTAGGAGATTGTAAGTCCAAGCTGTTGGGTGGTTTGTCCTCTCTTGTGGAGGCAAACCAATTACCCATTTCACCTTAGATTTAGGTTATCCTTCTAGCCCTCATCGAAGCTCCCTAGCTTTAGGTTCTGAGGTTGCTTCTCCCCTTTGTGGTCATAAGCATAATTCCTCACCTCTTAGGCATTTCCTTAATCTTGTGTTGAGGGATCATAAGTCCTAAATTTTTAATGAAAAATGCAATTCAAACAGACTAAATCAATTTCTAAAATATAAAGCCCAACTATAGGATTATTTGAGATGCTCGTTAGTTTTCCTAGCATCATGGGAATCTCTTAATTATCTTCCATTTTGGCTTCGATAATAACCCCCACTTTTGATAATCCCATTTGATCCTTCAAACATAAACCAATCGATTGATAGTCCTTCCTATTGAAATCTTCAAAGACACGATCATTTACCTTAATCAAGAGTTTTCCTAGGGAATCTCCATTCTTTAGGATGTAATTAACTATGAGGGGCTTGCCCCTGTAGGAAACTTAACGAACCTGATTTAAAATAAATCCTGCTTTACTTTCCAAAAAAGTAGGGGAAGAATCTCTGGTACATATGCAAACCCATTATCCTTAGGAGTCACTATTGAGGTAATTAGGTCCATTAAAGGGTAGTGACTTCAATCTGAGATAGTACACTATTTTCTTGATGATGCACTCAATCACCTGAATAAGTGCATCCTTGGCATCTACGTGAATCTATATGTTGTCTTTTCTTTCTCTCCACAAATTTGAAGGCGATTCTTGTGGAAATTTTAAACAATAATAAATGTTAATAAATTATGACTATTGTATAATTATATTATATATAATATAATATAATTATTTTAATTTAATTTTAAGGTTATATGATAACTAACATATGTTGGATTATATATAAATTCTATCATAATATTTAAATGTCATATTTCAAAATTAACAAAAATATGTGGAATTTTGTATTTTATCAAAAGTCATTCTATAATCAAGGAATTTATATCTGATTTCATCTCCAACAAATTCCTTGGATTTTTTTTCCTTTAATTTGATAGGTTACATGACTTACATTTGATTAAAATTGAATTTATTATGACTTTTCAAACATTAGCTAATTTTAATAATGAATGCATGTTATATGCTTTGAATATATTAAGAACCATATTTGATTATTTTTGACTTGCCCATATGAATAGCCAAATTCTGGCTATTTGAATTTAATATTTTATTTAGTATAAATTATATTTTTATTGAATATTAAATTATTATATGATAAAATGATGTAGAAGAACATTTTTTTTTGAAATTTTTCAAAATGACCTTCTTGCTTATAAATAGCCCTCATTCTCTTTATGAAAGCATTCCTCATTCAAATTCAAAATCCCTAGAGCAAATCTAAGAGAAAATTTCTTAGATTTTCTTTCCAAGTGTTCTCCAAATATTGCAAGATCAAATCCTTGGTTTAGAAGCTTCAACATCTTCAACTAAGCAAGCTTTCTCAAATTACTTGAGTTTATTTTCTTGATCTTAATACCTTTTTAGTTGTTCATACTATTTTCACCATCTATTTATTCTTTCCAATTTATACTTTTTGATGGATTAGTCTTTGGACATCAAAGTTTTTTCAATCATTTTTTTTGTGAAAAACGTTTATGATAGTTTGTAGGATTTATTTCAACTTGTTGAAATTTTTATCTTCCTACAAGTTTCTTTTGGTTTCTTAAAATATTTTTTCATTAGTCTTATTTGAAAGATCATTTATTCTTAGAACTATTTTAGAAGTATATTTTAAGCATTTTTAAATTAGTTTATTATGCTGAAATTATTTTATATTTGCTAGATATCTCTTTTGATTAAAAGCTTACTAGCTTACTTAGATCTATCATATACTAATTTTATTTAAGTATTTTGTGATCATTTTTATTTATTGAAAGCATCTTTTTGGTTAAAATAAAATAAGTTATTCTTTGTTGAAATTTATTTTATTGTGCAAAAGAATATTGTGAATTTATTTTGAAATCATTTTTATATTAGTCTACAAATTATAATAACATAAACCTTTTAGTAAGATCACTTTAAGATATTTATTTTATTATGTCTTATCAATATTATGTGAGCATTTTATCTTGCCAAAATTTTAAGTTGTAAAGTGATCATTTATAAGTTGTGAGATCACCTTTTGAATTGGATAGCTTGGTATATTTGCGACAGATTTATTTTATCAAAAAAATTTATTTTGTATTTTTCTTTTCGTGCTCTAAAATTTATTTTGGGGTTGTACCCAACCCTTTATAGGAGAGTACATATTATTGTAGGGGTTGTACTCTCCCCGTTATAGGGGAGTACTATTTGTAAGCTATTTTGTATTTAGTGGATTCCTAGCCATGGGTGGCTAGGCATGGACATAGGCTAGTTTTGGGATTTGGCCGAACCACGTAAAAATTGTGTGTCTATTGTCTCTCTTTACTTTATTATACTTTTAATTTTGCTACATTAAGAATTATATCTTGTCATTATAAAATCAAAAATTAATTTTCTACTAAAACTTAAATTTAAGATTTAACTTTTAAAATTTTCAATATCGCCCAATTCACCCAATTTACTAAAATAAAAACTTAAGAAAAACCTTGTGATAGTTTGTAGGATTTATTTCAACTTGTTGAAAATTTTATCTTCCTACAAATTTCTTTTAGTTTCTTGAAATATTTATTCATTAGTCTTATTTGAAATATCATTTACTCTTAGAACTATTTTAGAAGTATATTTTAAGTATTTTAAATTAATTTATTATGCTGAAATTATTTTCATATTTGATAGATATCTCTTTTTAATTAAAAGCTTACTAGCTTACTTAGATCTATCATATACTAATTTTATTTAAGTATTTTGTGATCATTTTAATTAATTGAAAGAATCTTTTTGGTTAAAATAAAATAAGTTATTCCCTACTGAAATTTATTTTATTGTGCAAAAGAATATTTGTGAGTGATTTATTTTATCAAAAAAATTTTATTTTGTATTTTCTTTTTTACTATAAAATTTATATTAGGGTTGTACTCACCCCTTTGTAGGAGAGTACATATTTTTTTTGGGATTGTTCTCGCCCCGTTATAGGAGAGTACTATTTGTAAGCTATTTTGCATTTAGTGGATTCCTAGCTAGAGGTGGCTAGGCGTGGACGTAGGCCAATTTTGGGGTTTGGACAAACAACATAAAAATTAAATGTTAGGGCATGTAATACTTTACACTGTACTTTATTACCTGATGATTACATGAAAATTTCCATGTTAAGTACAACAAAAGAAACATGGGATAAACTCATTATAACTTATGAAGGAACTAGTGAAGTTAGAGATGCTAACATAAATAGACTTGTTCATGAATACGAGTTATTTCATGTCTCCTTGTGAATCTAATTCTAATATATATACTAGATTCATGAAAATAACTAACACATTGCATTCTCTTGGAAAAACATATAGGAATCAAGACTTAGCCTATAATATTCTTAGATGTCTTCCAAAAGAATGGGAAGCTAAATTAATAGCTATTAGTAAAGGTAAGGATTTATCTACTTATCCACTTGATCAGCTTTTGGGTTCTTTGATAGCACATGAACAGGTTATTGCTCAAAGTTATGATGGATAACTCAGGAAAAAGGGAGAAGGTGAAACGAAAAGTCATTACATTACAAGTTGATGATAGTGATGAGCATAACACCTCAAGCTCGGATGATGATAGTGATGAGGTGATCATGCTATCCAAAAGGCTTGAGAAATTACTAAGGAAGAAGAATCAAAGGTATAAAATTCTAAAAATTATAAATTTCAAACTAAGAAATTTCTTGCAGGTGAAGGGATCATTTGCTACCATTGTAAAAAGCCTGGACACGTAAGAGGTGATTGTCCAGAACTTGCTGAATCAAAGAAGAAAGAGATTGATGTGGAAAGAAGAAAAATCATGAAGGATAAAAAGTATCAAAGAAGAAGAAGGCTTTATGGGCCAATCCAGATTCAAATGAATCAAGTATTTGCTCATCCGATAAAGAGGTCGACATATGTCTTATGGCAAATGAAGAATCTGACTTAGATTCTCAAGAGGTATGCAATGATATATCTTATGATGAATTAGATGATGATTTTAATGATTTAGTTATTGAATAAAAAAAATTAAAAAGAAAATACAAAATCTTAGAAAAAGAACATAAAAATTTAGATATGCATTTTTGTGATTTAAAAAATGAATGTGATAATTTAAAAAGTAAAAATAATTTGTTATTAAATTATTCCTTACTTGAATGTAAACTTGAAAGAGAGAATATCTTGATAAAAGCAAGATTATAATTATGTTTGAAATCACAAGTTCATTATAATGCTTTATCAAGTAAAATATTTAATAAAAATTATTTACATCATACACATCCCACTCAAATACCTTATAATTATCATGCTAATTCATATGCAAACACTAATATTTGGTGTAACTATTGTGATAGAAAAGGGCATATTTTATTTGATTGATATGCACTTAAATTACAAAACACTAAGCAATCATCTTATGTATGGGTACCAAAAGGTACAAGCACTACACAAATCACACATACTAGATATCTTGCTTCAAATTTAGAATGTGGACCCAAACATGTTTGGGTTCCAAAAGTTAGCATGTGATTTTCTTTTGTAGGAATGCCTTCAAATCAAAATCAAAGAAGGCATGTGGTACTTGGATAGTGAATGTTCAAGACATATGACAGAAGATAAAGATAAATTTACAACTTTAGAATCAACTGATGGAGGATTTGTTATATATGGAGATAATGCAAATGGAAAGATCATTGGTATTGGTTCTATCTATAAGAATTTTATCACTTTAGATAAAGTTTTTCTAGTAGAAGGATTAAAACATAATTTAATTTCAATTAGTTAATTATGTGATAAAGGTTTGAATGTAGTATTTCATGCATCACATTATATTATAAAAAATAGTGACAAAGTTTGTTAGTAGGACAAAAACATAAAAATATTTATATCATTGATTTAGATAGCTTTCATGATGTGAATTTGAATTTAATTTGTTTTAAAAGCAGTCATGATGATATATGATTATGGAATAGGAGACTATGTCATATTAACATGCAAACACTCAATAAAATTGCTAAACTTGATTTAGTAGTTGGATTGCCTAAATTAAATTTTCATTCAAACTATGTTTGTGATGCATGTATTCATGGTATGCATTCTTGAAGCTCATTTAAAAGTAAAAATATTGTTTCTACTTCTAGACCTCTAGAATTATTGCATATGAAATTATTTGGTCCAATTAGCACTACTAGCTTAGGTGAAAAAAATTATGATTTTGTGAGTGCAGATGATTTCTCTAGATATACTTTGATTTTGTTTGTAACTTACAAGGATGATGTTTTCGGTGAGTTTAGAAAGTTTTTTAAATATATTCAAATAGGACAAGGCCTTTTCATTAACAGGGTTCAAACTGATCATGATGGGGAATTTGAAAATAAATTATTTGAGAATTATTGTGAACATGGGATAAGACATAATTTTTCTACACCTAGAACTCCCCAAAAAAATGGAGTAGTAGAGAGAAAAAATAGAATATTAATTAAATTAAGTAGATCTATGCTTAATGAGTATAAATTGCCAAAATATTTTTGGGCAGAAGTAGTAAATACTGCATGTTATGTGATGAATAAGATCTAATTTAGACCAATTTTGAAGAAGATATCCTATGAATTATTTTTTGGAAAGAAGCTTAAGATTGAACACTTTCATCTATTTGGATGTAAATGCTTTATTTTGAATAATGGAAAAGAGATTTTAGGTAAGTTTGATTGCAAATCAGATGATGGTATTTTCTTAGGATACTCTCTTTCTAATAGAGCTTATAGAACTTTCAATAAGAGAAAAATGATTGTAGAAGAATCAATACATGCTATTTTTGATGAAATTTTAATTGATCCCTTTAGAAATGAAGTGATTAATAAATACATTGATAATTTTAAGAAAAAATATTTAGAAGATAATGTGGATGATTCATTGCCTAAATAATGAAAATATAATAAAAATCATCCAAAAGGAACTAATTATAGGAGATCCTTCAAAAGGAGTTATGAACAGAAGACATAGTAGAGAGGTTGTAAATCATTCAACATTTTTATCTAAGGTAATTTTTGGATTATTGCTATGGAAGAGGAGTTGAATCAATTTGTAAGAAATGATGTTTGAGAATTAGTCCCAAGACCCCAAGATCAAAATGTCATTGGAACAAAATGGGTCAATAGGAATAAGCTAGATGATTCAGGTTATATTAATAGAAATAAAGTTAGGTTAGTTGCACAAGGGTACACACAAGTTGAAGGTATAGATTTTGAAGAATCTTTGCACCCATAGCAAGACTAGAAGCTATTAGGTTACTTCTTGCTTATGCTTATTTTAGGGATTTTTAACTTTTTCAAATGGATGTCAAGTGTGCATTTTTGAATGAATTTATTGATCAAGATGTATTTGTAGAGAAACCACATGGATTTGAGAGCCTTGATTGTCCAAATCATGTGTATTAATTAAATAATGCCTTATATGGTTTAAAACAGGCTCCTCGTGCTTAGTATGATAGGTTAAGTAAATTTTTGATAGATCATGGATTTAGAAAGGGTAGAGTAGATACCACCTTATTCCTTAACAGCATAGATGATGATTTGATTATGGTACAAGTGTATGTAGATGATATATTATTTGGAAGTATAAATGAATCTTTGTGCCATGAGTTCTCATCTTTAATATCTAAAGAGTTTGAAATGAGTATGGGGAGAAATTAATTTTTTTTTCTTAGTTCTTCAAGTGACGAAATAAGAAAATGTCACATTCATCTGTCAAACCAAGTACACAAATGAATTTCTTGAGAGGCTTAACATGAAAAGATTTAAATCTATTAAAACTCCTATGAGCCCATGTACAAAATTAGATTTAGATGAATTAGGAAAATCTGTTGATCAAAAATTTTATAGGAGTATGATAGGTTCACTTTTATACCTTGCTACTAGTAGGCCTGATATTATGTTTACTGTTTGTGTGTGTGCTCATTTTCATGCCAACCCGAAAGAATCTCATTTAATAGCAGTCAAGCGTATCTTTTGGTATTTGATAGGCACTACTAAGTTAGGTTTATGGTATCATAAAAATTCTTTATCATGTGATTTGGTTGCTTATTATGATGCTGAATTTGCTGGATGTAAAGTAGATAGAAAAAACACATCAGACACATGCCAATTTTTAGGATCATCGCTTATGTCTTGGTCATCCAGAAAAGAAAATTCTGAAACTTTATCCACTGCTCAGGTCCTTTGGTTAAAGTAATAATTAAAAGATTTTAGTATTAAGCAAGATCACATTCTAGTTTAGTGTGATAATAATAGTGCTATTAGTTTGACCAAAAATCTTATCCAGCACTCACGAACCAAGCATATAAAAGTTAAACATCATTTTATTAGGGATCATGTTTTGAAAGGTGATGTTAATATTAATTTCATTAGTACTGATTTAAAAATGACAGATATTTTTACAAAACCATTACCATAAGAATACTTTTTACTTTAAGATGCATTCTTGGAATGTTAGATCCTAATATTTAAAATTATATGTAGTTTGTTCTCACTTTTTGATGTTGTCAAAAGGGGGAGAAGAGTAAAATGTTGGTTAGTATTAAGTCTATTTCATGCATATATTTAGGGGGAGAAACATTATTCATCTCTTGTGCATAAATTATTTTTTAGAAGAGAATTTTTTTTTCAAAAACTATGAAGAAAGGTCAATTTCTACCTTCATCAAAATCAATACCCAACATTAGTTTGCCATCATCAAAAAGGGGGAGATTGTTGGCTTAATGAGCCTCATGCTCAATCCGATCAATTTTAATGATAACAAACGAATGCTTGGATGTTCTAATCTATATTTTATGTGTTGTAGATATATTAATTGCTAATTACATATCCAATCTCACAATATGTTTAAGAAAATTATAAGAATAGAAGAAAGCAAGATAGATCAAAATGGATAATGTGAAGCTCAAGATACAATATTTTAGGATATATGCATTTATAATTATATTAAAAATTCATATGAGTTCATTTGCATGAATCAATTTGCTCACAACTTAACATAATATTTCTATTTATTTTAATAAGATTAATTTATATAAATCTCTATCTAATTAACATTCAATTATATGTTTCATACAAAGCATTTGAATTGTCAAAATAATATATGATAATAAATTATGACTATTAAGTGTAATTAGTTCATATAATTAATATAATTAAATATTTTAATTTAATTTTAAGGTTATATGATAACTAACATATGTATGATTATATATAAATTATATTATAATATTTAAATGTCATATTTCAAAATTAACAAAACTATGTCGAATTTTGTATTTTAGCCAAAGTCATTCTATAATCAAGGAATTTATATTTGATTTCATCTCCCACAGGTTCTTTGGATTTTTTTTTCCTTTAATTTGATAGGTTACATGACCCACATTTGATTAAAATTGAATTTATTATGACTTTTCAAACATTAACTAATTTTAATAATGAATGTATGCTACTTGCTTTGAATATATTAAGAGCCACATTTGATTATTTTTGACTTGCCCATGTGAATAGCTGAATTTTGGCTATTTGAATTTAATACTTTATTTAATATAAATTATATTTTTATTGAATATTAAATTATTATATGATAGAATGATGTTAGAATAATATATTTTTTGAAATAATTCAAAATGACCTTCTTGCTTATAAATAGCTCTCATTCTCTTCATGAAAGCATTCCTTATTCAAATTCAAAATCCCTCAAGCAAATCTTAGAGAAAGTTTTCTAGATTTTCCTTCCAAGTGATCTCCAAATATTACAAGATCAAATCTTTGGTTTGGAAGCTTCAACATCTTCAACTAAATAAGATTTCTCAAATTACTTGAGTTTATTTTCTTGATCTTAATACATTTTTAGTTGTTCATACTATTTTCACCATCTATTTATTCTTTTGAATTTATACTTTTTGGTGGATTAGTCTTTGGACATCAAAGTTTCTTTAATCATTTTTTTTGTAAAAAACTCTTGTGTTAGTTTGTTGAAATTTTTATCTTCCTACAAATTTCTTTTGGTTTCTTGAAATATTTCTTCATTGGTCTTATTTCAAAGATCATTTATTCTTAGATCTATTTTAGAAGCATATTTTAAGCATTTTAAATTAATTTATTGTGCTGAAATTATTTTTATATTTACTAGATATCTCTTTTTAATTTAAAGCTTTTTACTTAGATCTATCATATACTAATTATATTTAAGTATTTTGTGATCATTTGGATTAATTGAAAGCATCATTTTGGTTAAAATAAAATAAATTATTCTGAAATTTATTTTAGTGCACAAAAAGAATATTTTGAATTTATTTTCAAATCATTTTTATATTAGTCTACAATTATAATAACATAAACATCTTAGTAAGATCACTTTAAGATATTTATTTTATTAATTCTTATCAATATTTAGTGAGCTTTTTATCATGCCAAAATTTTATGTTGTAAAGTGATCATTTATAAGTTGTGAGCTCACTTTTTGAATTGGATAGCTTAGTATATTTGTGAGAGATTTATTTTATCAAAAAATTTTATTTTGTAATTTTTTTTTCGTGCTTTAAAATTTATATTGGAGTTGTACTCGCCCTTTTGTAGGAGAGTGCATATTGTTGTAAGGGGTATACTCGCCCCATTATAGGAGAGTACTACTTGTAAGCTATTTTGCATTTAGTGAATTCCTAGCCAGGGGTGGCTAGGCGTGGATGTAGGCTGGTTTTGGGGTTTGGTCGAACCCATAAAAATTGTGTCTATTGTCTCTCTTTACTTTACTGTACTTTTATTTTTGCTGCATTAAGAATTGTATCTTGTCATTATAAAATCAAAAATTAATTTTCTACTAAAACTTAAATTTAAGATTTTACTTTTAAAATTTTTAATATTAACCAATCTCCACCTCTCTGGGTGCTATATGACTCACACCAATGAAAAATAAATCAAATCAAATCAAAATGCAAATTAGGCCTTTACAACCTACATCCCTAACCTTAATCAAATTTTCCTTCAAATCACTCCGAATTCAAGTGATTTCCTCATGACCCATTTATATCTTCATCCACATTCACAAATATAAATGAAATATAAATCCAAATGACCAAAAAACCAAACTCAAATCAAACCAAATTCTAATTATTTTAGCCAAATTTTTGAACTTGGCTAAATGAGACCAAATCAACTCAAAATTCATGGATTTCATCATGATTCAATTATTCCTACAATCATTAATCTAAATATAACCATAAATCACCATTATCAAACCAAATCCAAGTCAATCCAAATCAAACCTACCCTTTAAGACTTGAAATTGTCATATGAATCAAAATCCACTTGGCTGCAAACCAATTGCAATTGGATTTATATTTCAATCCTAAGTCCATATGTAAGTTCAATTAAACTTAAATCAAGCCCTGATTGAGCCAATTGACCCATTTTGGCTCACTTGACCCAAAGTGACCTAAAGGACCTTTTTGAGCCAAGTTCTAATCCAACCCAAATTGGATTGAACTAAGTCCATCTAAATCTCAATCATGATCAACAATCATCATGGGGAGATCAACCATATTGAATTAGGTCAAACCTAGCCTTTGACCAAGTCGACACTTAGCCCAAATAAAACCCAAACTAGCCAAAATCCAACATGTGTCAAATTGATTGAAACCATTGATCCAAACCCACTCATAGTGAATGATTGAACATGACCAAGTCATCAATTGAGCCAAACCAAGTCTAATTGGCCACTTGACCTAAGTTGACCCAAATTAACCTAAAAAGCCAAAATGGTTCAAATCATGATTTGACCCAAATTGATTGCTACCGATGGCTCAAGTTCATTCCAAATCACTTGTTGAACTTGACCAAAGCCATGATTGAGCCCAAGTTGACCAATTTGTTAACTTGACCGAACCTAGCCCAAACTGACCTAAAAGGTTACATTGACCAAAATTCAAATTAATTCCAAATTAAACTAAGGCTTACAATAATTTTCAATCAATCAATTGAACTTGACTCAATACCTAACCCAACTCAATTTGGTCAAATTGGTCAAATTGGTCAAATTGGTCAAATTGGTCAACTTGACCAATTTGACTCTTTTGAATCCAAATGAGTCAAATTCAAACCTAAGTCAAACCATACCAAATTAATCACACCAAAACATTCCAAATCATGATTTAGACCTAACCCAAGCCTTAGTTTGACCCAATTTGATTAATTGGTCAACCCAACCCAACCTAACCCAAATGAAACTAAATCACTTCAAACCAAGCCATGGGACTTTAAGAGCAGGATAAACTCGACCCAAACCAGACCTAACCCATTCCCAAATCAGCCCAAAGCCTGGTGGGCCCCACCCAAGGGGATAAACTAGGGTGCTAAGCTCTTTTACCTTGGATTCTTGCCTAAAATGGCAAAGTCCACCCTTGTCTCCCCATGGCAGCCATCAAACACCTCTAAGAGAGCCTCCCTAGCATCCCTAGCCCAACCTAAGCCACTCTAGAACTTTCCATGGACTAAAGGAACTAACCTAAGTGCCTCAACTCCATGGTCGAACCCATGGGTTCTTGGGAGAAAAATGGCAACTCCAACTCCATAAATCAGGCCTTGAGCCTCCTGCCACACACTCCCACAACCATGGTGTGCCATGTGGAGTTGAAGGTGACAGCTCCGGTAGGCCGATGGAGGCGCACGGGTCAGAAATGGACGACCAATCCTGTCTGTCCATCACACTCAATTGAGGGGTATACACCCGCAATTCAAATGAGAACAAATCAAAGAGCTCCATGAGACTCGCTAGAGTAATTTCAAATCCTCATAGAGCTTTCTAAAGGCCTCCCCATGCTTCCTTGATCGACATTTCTCCTCTACGCGAAAAGTTGAAATAAGGCACTCCCATTTCGAGCAATACTCCCTCCTCACTTCACCAAACCCAAATTCATTTTGCCCGCACCTTCACCACACCTCTTCTAGCTCAATAAAATCATTTCCCAAGCCTCTAAGCCATGGGAAGTGCAATTTCAATCAAGATTGATCACCATTGAAGAGGAGCTTGGTCGACCGAGTAACCCACTTCAAATAAAGATTGAATTTCTTCAACAGGGCTTCGTCTCTACTAGACGAAGCTACCTCTATTGTTGTAAGCGCCGATGATAGCCTCTAATGAGGTAATTGTTTAAAATCATAGCTATAGGTGAATTTTAGTTGATCTTTTTTGAAGGGAATTATCATCCCATGCAATTTTAGCCATTGGATATGCATCCCCCCCTCCTTCTGAAGGTGTGGGATCATTTTGATCCCAATCTGAGCAGGTGAGCTTAGATTAAACAGGAAAAGATGAACGGTGTTCTTCTTTCATCGCTCGTGAAGGAGAAGGATCATGCGTCGTCTGTTCCACATGATTGGTCATGTGGAATAGATGGCTGTGATCAGATCATGCTATATCCACTACAATTCCTAGCCTAAACCACGGGTTTAATCACGGCCATCTGATCTTAGATCGGACAACCCGCAAAGAAAGCGCGTCCACCGCCGTTGAGTCAGCGCATAGATGTGACAACTTAAATAACCAGTCCCATCATGCCATGTGGAAAGCACGCTGCGTCAACAACCACATGGCCTGATAGGATTAAGGGTTTAATTAGGGTTATTTAATCAGTTTTTAATGCTAAAACTTCCTAAAATCATAACTAATTATAGAAAAAAAAAATGCAAACTTAGGCTCATTTTGAAGGTATTTTAGAGTAAACTCTAAGAAAATTATTATTAATTAAATTTGAACAGTGATCTTTGCTTAATTAGGGTTTTATTAAAAAAAATTTAATTAGCTTAATTACTTCTTAATTAATCACCCAATTGATCTCAAATTTTTTGTGGTTATTTAGGGAGATGACCTCTACCTCCCATAATTTTCTAAGAGTTTATTGGTTGCTTAATTAGGGAAATCACTTGATTAAGCCTTAATCACTCTTCTAATTTAATTGGTGATGATTAGTAAATGAATAGTGCTTTAATTAATTATTTAAGCTTAATTACCTTTGTTGAACAGTAAGGGTGCTTAGGGAATGTGATTGAGATAATTTTTAATTCACTTCCTAAGTTCTCTTCACTTTTGGAACTAATCTAATTAAGGATTAATGAGGTAAGAAGTAGCTTAATTAATTAATTAAGCTTAAATATAAAGATCAGAGCCTAAGTTATTAAGTGTATGGCTTAGGGATTGAGATCAAGGCCTCTTTCTTGATCTATTTCCTTTAGTCCATTTCATTTCCTTAATTGTAGATGTTTATGTTTAATCAAAAAATGGATTAATGAACCTAATTACATAATTAAAATTTACTTCACATCTGAACAACCTTAATTAAATTTTTGGGTAGCACTTTGGGTGTTCAATAACCCAAAATGACAGATAATGAAATTATGATTAGCTCATATGTGTGAGAAAATCATCAAAGTAATTTAGTGAGATCCCTTAAGCTTAATTAACTATTAATCATAAGCCAATTGCATTAGGCCCCTTTCATTTCTTAGAAGCATAGCAAATTTACTTTTCATGTGGTTGCATATCATATTAGCTTATTATTAATTAGTTAATTTACTTAAGGTGATGTAGGATAGGGATTATTAATTCATTTAATTCATACCTTAACTTAATCAAAACATAAAATCAACTTAAATATTCTTCATTAAACCAAATTAATTCACGCATGGGGAATTAGGCTAGGATTAGCAAGCCTCTTTCACAGCCGTTAAATCAAACTAAACTCAAATTTAAAGATATCTTTAAAGAATCTTGACTCATTTTAAATAGTCTTACTTAAATTGATTGTTCTTAGGAATTAATTGGGATGAATGAAATCACATGCTTACATTCCTTTATTTCTTTCTAATCATGCTAAATATTGATTGCCATATGAAATCATGCATTCATTCCTTTTAAATTAATTAAATGAAATTTTTTTATGTCAAATTGCATGAGTTAACTTAAATCAAACATGAGTGGCTATTATCACTAATAAATAAAAAAATATTTTCAAAACTTATAATCAGTTATTAAAAATGAACTGATGCTAATCATAAATATTTATAAGCTTGCATGTGATGATAGTATAATATGTGTAATATGAGGTTCTCTTTCCCTACTTTAATATGGATTCACATAGGATTTATAAGTGTATGGTTCATTTGAAAACAACATAACACTTGCTTAAATCTATTCTTATACATTTCTATGTTAAGACTTAGGAAGAATTTCATATTACACATGTAAATCATACAACCAAATCAAACATAATTTCTTACATGATTCCCTATTCATATGTTTCTTTTTGTACATTCATATGTATTTGAGGAAAGTGGTATATTAGTCTGGACATCCCGGGGCTGTGAAGCTTTAAGTAGCCCTAAGTAGGTCTTATACCTTATGCCCCTAGTGTAAAAAATAATGGTGTCGTACTCACTAAAACTCTTATACATATGCATGTGTGATGTGGCTAATGAATAAAGAATCACAAATAAAATAAATCAAATATCACCTTTTGCATGGATTTTCAATCCCTATGATCATTCATACATCTACATGTATCTAAGAAAAGTGGTATATTAGTCTGGACATCCCGGGACTGCGAGGCTTCAAGTAGCCCTAAGTAGGTCTTGTACTTTACGCCTCTGGTGTAGAAAATAATGGTGTCATACTAACTTAAAACTTTTATACATATAAATGTGTGTTTAGCTAATAGATGAAAAAAATCCCTCTGTTTTACATAACAAAACCATGCATTCATAATTCAATCAAAAATGGAACATCTAAAATCCAAATACATTTCTTTGCATTGATCATTAAAGTGTGCTAAGATTTACATTGCATATATAGGTATGCTTAGGATTTATTCATATGCATGATATACATGGTGGAGAGAAATTAATGGATGTGTGTTATGTGATAGTAATCCATTTCAATTAATCTCAAGATTCCTTTCTTATTAAATAAGGCTATTTAGGGTGAATCTAAACTTAGGGTTAATTAAACACATAATAAATCATTCATTAAAGATAATCCATAAATTAATTTACCTTAGAAATGACTTAAGGTAGGGATAAAAGAGAGATCCCCTCTCTTTCTTCTCTTTATAACACTTAGTTGCTAAGTGTAGGTCATATGAAACAAAAGAAAATAATAAATAAAATCTTCAAATCAATTAAATCACTTAAATAGAAATCAACCTTTTGTAAATTAAATCCCTCACATTTAGCAAATCATAACTCTAAAAGACTAGTTAGGACATATCACACAAACCTTAACATATGCACATTAGACTAAGTCACAATTTCTAGTTTTATGTTAGGGCAGTGCATTGTTTGATGAATGTATGGTTTTGTGATGTATTCTTTTAGACTAGATGTTAGGGTGTATGTGCGTAGTCTGGATGTTAGGTCGATATTAGCCAGATCATGCTTTCTGAAGGGGGTTGTGCTTAAAGGGCACTGTAATAAAAAAATATTAAATATTTTTTATTGTGCAGATTGCTTATACCCCTAAGCATAACCTATGTTAGGACAGGTGAGCTTGGTTACCCATGTGTGGGGTGATAAGTCAAAATTATTCATATAACTGCTTGGGTTGTATGGTGTGTTTTAGTTAACATTTATTTTGCAGGTGTAACTAGATTTACTTTCCTTCTCTTTTAATGTAATTTTGCATTCAGATTAGGATAAGTGTTATGTGGATTATGGGTGAACATTAGTTATAAGACAATATCTTACATACCATGTGATACCTTTGAAGCAAGTTACATCCTATTCAAAGCCAAAAAGAAAGAAAGAAATGAAGCAAATCAAGATGAAGGAATGAAGGATGAAGAGTGAAGAATGGAGGATGAAGAATGAAGACCCCCATAACACTTATCATTTTACAATTGTAATTATTCTTTCATTATACCGGGATGTATAAGGGGGAGCTACACCCATTTTTCTTTTGGTCAGAGAAGTACCCAATCGACCTCTTATTCTTTTGTGATAGCTTTATAAAATTGTGTGATGTTTTATTTAGCTTGTGCATTAGAAATATCATCCATTTTCATAGTTTCTTTATGATTGGTGATTGTTATGTGGCCTAGATGCAATTAGACTCCTAGGATAAAAATAAATTTTCTATCCCAACAACTCATAACTAAAATTTTAAAATAATTCATAATCTCATATAAAATCCTAAGAATTTTATCAAGATAATAAAATGTTTAGCAACCACTTAGCTGGATGATTGTATGTATAATATCATGCATGTCATATTCTTCCACTCTTGCTAAGAGAGGATTTCCATATATGCTAGAGAATAAAGGCTTGACCTGTAAGAGCCTTTGATGAAAATGCACCACTTTCTCTTTTGATTTAGCCCATAACCAATTTCTCAAGCATTTAGACATACAAAAACTTATAGCTTGCATCAAAGAAAAAAAGTTCAAAAATCAAATAAAACTTGACAAAATTTGTATTAGGTTTAAGTCATTACTCATGCCCTTCATGATCTAGTCTGCTAGGGAGCGAGTTTAAGGACTTAGTTTCTTTTCTAAGTAAATAACAACCTAACCATCTTATAAAGCATATGACTTGACTACATGGATTTAAAGTGTAGGAGGAGTTAGCTGGCTGCTACCCTAGGAGATAGTAAGCCCAATAGTCGGGTGGTTCATCCTCCCTTATGGAGGTAAACCATATACCCATTTTCTCCTTAGATTTAGGTCATTTTTTGGTCCTCGCCAAAGCCCCTAGATTTAGGATCTGAGGATGTTGTTTCCCTTTGTGGGCTACAAGCATAAATTCTCACCTCTTAGGCATTTCCACAATCTTGTATTGTGGAATTTTAAGTCCTAGACTTCTAATAAAAATTTAACTCAAATAAATAAATCTTCTCAAATTCAAATATATAAAGCCCAACCATAGGATAGATTGGAGTGCTTACTAAGCTTCCTAGTATCATGAACACTTCCTACTCATCTCCCTTGATTTAGATAAGAACTCTTTTCCTTTTGATCTCTTCCACTTAATTTTTAAAAACACAACCAATCCTTTGATAGCCCTATCTTTGAATTCTTTGGAGACAACAGTCGCTTACTTTAATCAAGAATATTCTTAAAGGATTCATTTCCTATAGGATGTAGTTAACTATAGAGGCTTGCCTCCATAGAGAACTTAACGAACCTAGGGGAAAAATCTCTAGTATATCCAAAGACTCATCATGCCTTAGGAGTCCTCATTAGGTAATTAGGTCAATTATAGGGTAATGACTTTTATCTCTCGAGATAGTATACTATTCCTTAATATCGTACCCGATCACCCTAATGAGTACATTTGCGGATCTATGTGTGTCCCCTCACATAAACACAAACACAAACAACACAAAAATAAACACTGCAGTTAGGTAATTAGGAAGTAATTAAGCTAATTAAGTTTTTAGTTAAACCCAAATTAAGCTTTTATTACTATTCAAAATTACTTAGAATTAATTTTAAGTTAATCTCCTCTGAAATACTTTTTAAATTAGTGCTTATTTGTATTTTTTGGATTTTTTATAATTAGTTATGATTTTTCAAAGTTTCACTTCATTAAGATAATTTTCACAAAGTTTGTTAATTAATTTTATTAAAATAAATCATTTCAACTTCAATATTCAATATCCTTCAATCCAGAAGCAATTTTGATTTAAAATTTTTATGGTAGGTAGATTTTCTCTTCAATTTTAATCTCTAAAAATTTTGACTTAATCTCAAATGTATTTTTTGTTTAATTAAAGAAATTTAATTTTTACCAAAACTTAAATTAAGTTCAAACTATCTAGCATAATATGGGGATTTTGGCTTTATTTTATTCCTCTTAAAACAAAAAAAATCCAACGAGCCTTTATTTGTAATTTTTTGTTAAGTATTTTATTTTATATCAATTTTTGAAGTTTCAGGTGATTTAATTTTTTTTAAAATCAAAAAATTAGGATTTTCCCACTTAACCCAGTCACCACCGCACACGGTGCTGACATGGCAACACGGTGCCACATGGTGCCACATAATTGGATGCACGATTACGTGTGGCATGTGGCACCACGCAAATTTCTCATGACTAACGCAATGCACAAGCGAAACCGCTGACCTCGGCGAATGATCAAATCGATGTCATCGTAGAGATTGACGGTCCATCCAATCCAGGATCCAAAGGCAGATCGCATGATCTGGGGGTTGGAAAAATGCGGGTTCAACATGATCTAAGCCATCCAATCCCTTGAACGTGGAGTCATACAACTGCTGCTCTCCGATCAGCAAAATTGATGGGAAAAATGCAAAAAAAATGCGAAGTGAGGTCCGATTGGGCTCGTTTTAGCGTTGATCTTTGCTGAAAAAATTCTATTTCGAATTGGGATCAAATAAAATGGAAAAATGCAAGGTTTATCTAAGGGAAATTCCTAAAATCATAAGAAAATCATCACAAAAAATAAGAAATCCTAAGGTCGGCTACTAGCTTTTGAAGATTACCTCATCGGGGATGATTTCTGGTGGTGGTGATGATCCGAGCATGCTTTTGAGTGGGGGAAGAAGCCTTGAGTGAGCCTAGACCTTTTGCCTTCCTTTGAAATGATGCCTTCTCCAATCGCCGCTACTTTCTTGTCAAAATACCTTTGGTGTATGCAAAATCAAGTGGGAATGATTACTGGTTGGTTTAGGAGCTCTAAAGGATAGAAAAGAGAGTGGGAGAAGAAGTTTTGATACCTCTAATGCCTTAGTTCCAAAAGTAGCCAAATTTCTCTCATTTTTTTTGATTTTGGCTCCAAAATGAGTTTTTATGATTAGGGTTGTTGGGAATGGAAGGGAATCATCCTTGATGACTCATTTTGGTTGGCTAAAGCATGAAATTGGCAGCCATAAAGGACAAATGGGTGTCCTAGCAAGGGGAGGTAGGAGTCCTTCATGCCAAGTGTTCTAATGAGAGAGGTGAGGTAAATTCACCTCCCCATGAGTTATGTCTACCTCAACCACCTCTTGGGTCATATAATTAGTGTCATTGGTGCCTATGTGGACCAATGGATGAGTGTCAAGTGGCCAAGAAAGAGAAATGACCACTTTGGCAAGTGACTTTTCTCATGGAATGCCCTTGACCCAATGGCAAAGTGGTCATTAGATATTGGATTTGATTTGAGCAGATTTAAAATGAGTCAAAAGTGAGTTTGACCAAATTTCATGTCATTTGGAGTTCATTTGGTTTAATTTGAGTTAATTTGACCCATTTGGGTCAAACTAGGTCAAAATGAATTAGGTTGACCAATTAGTCAAATTAGGTCAAACCAAGAGTTGGGTCAAGTTTAAATGATCATTTAGAGTATATTGGTTCAATTGGTTTCAATCAATTTGGTTTAATTTAGATTTAATTTGGATTTAATTTAGATTTTGGTCAATTTGATCCTTTAGGTCAATTTGGGCTAAGTTGACCAATTTGACCCAATTGACCAAATTGGCTTGAATCATAGCATGGTTTGGGTTTGGTTGATCATTTGGAATATATTATAGGCTTTGGTTAAGTTCAATTTTGTTTTGATTGGGTTTTAGGTTGATTGACCCTTAAGGTCAAATTGGGCTAAGTTGGGTTAGGTTGACCAATTGATCAAATTGGGCTCAATTGTGGCTTTGGTCAAGTTCAATAATCAATTTGGAGTGAACTTGAGCCATTGGTTGCAGTCAATTCAGTCTAGGTTACAATTTGGTTAGTTTGGGTTCATATAGATTAAAGGGTTGACTTGGTCAACTTGCTAGGTTGACTTGGTTTGACCTAATTCTTGATAATTGATTAACTTAGGATGATCAATAATCATGACATGAAGTTTGGATTGGCTTAATTCACTTTGATTTGAATTGAATTAAATTTTTGGATCATGTAGGTCAAATTGGCCACTTTAAGTCAAGTGAGCCAATTGGGCTTAGTTCATTTGATTTTTGAGTTGAGTTTGATTTAGTTGAGTTTATATTTAGATTTAAGATGGAAATATAAATCCAATTACAAGTGGTTTGATGTCATATGGATTTTGGTTCATATGACCATTTCAAATCAAAAGGGCTAACTTGGGTTAGCTTGATTTTGCTTGATGATTGTAAGTTTCATTTATATTTGTGAATATAAATGAAGGAATAATTGATTTTTAAAGAAATCCATGAGTTTTGAGTTGATTTGGATAGAATTTGTCCAAGTTCAAGGAATAAGCTTAAATGAGTATAAATTGAATTTTGATTTGATTTTGGATTTGGTTTTGGCCATTTGAATTTATATTTCATTTATATTTGTTAATATAAATGAAGATATAAATGGGTTATGAGAAAATCACTTGAGTTTGGAGTAATTTGGAAATAAATTTGACAAAATCTAGGGATGCGGGTCAAAATGGCTTAGAAGGAAATTTGGTTGTGTTTAGATTTTATCATGGGATTAAATCATTTAAAGTTGGATTTGAATTAAAATTTGATAGTTTGATTGAAAGAATGAATTGATATTTGAGAAAATTTAATGAATTGGGATTGATTTGAATTTGGTTAAGGCTAAGTCCATAAGACAAAATCAAAGGGCTTATGAAGGATTTTGGAATTTGAATTTGAATTTGGTTGTGAGTTTCAATCATTTGATTTGGAATTGATTTTGGAATTTGGATTTGAATTTGAGATTTGATTTGGAAGAAGGAAGCAAGGATTTGGTTTGGGCTATAAGGTAGGCAAGTCTTCCTAAATCCCTAAGGCACAACTTATCCCTATGGCTAACTCTTCTAAATCTCTAGGGTTAGGTTAAGTTTTCACCTAATCATTAGAAGTGTCTTAAGACTAAGGAACTCTTAGTGTCTATGAGAGTCTTAGATCTATGATAAGGAAGTTGAGAGCTCACTCCAAAAGTGGGGTCAACAAGTCGTAGCCAGCTAACTCCTCCTATGCTTTAAAACTATGTAGGCAAATCATATGATTTTACAAGATTAGTTGGGTTGTTATTATTTAGAAAGAGACTAAAGTCCTTAAACCCACTCCCTAAGATACTAGATCATGAGTGGTATGATAATGACTTAATCTACAAATGCAAATATTTTCAATTTTTATCTGATTTTGACACTTCATTTTGGCAAAGGCCATAGGAGTTTCATATGTCTAAATGCATGATGAAAGTAGATTATGGGCTAAATCAAGAGTCTTTAGACACTAAGATTTCTGTAGTCATAAGATACATCTAGTAATTAAGTGAACATCTAACCTAAGCCTAGAGACTTAGAAGGGTTCAACCACAGGATTAGGCCATGCCTTAAGGATTAGGAAAATCACCTACCATATAACCTAAACCCAATCCTTGTACACCTTCTTAAATTCAATCCAAATCAAAATTTTTAACATAACCTCAAATTAAATTCAAACTCAAATCCAAATACCAAATCTAAAATCCAAATCCCAAATCAAATGATTGCAATCTATAATCAAATCTAAAATCAAAATCCTTTTTAAAGCCTTATGATTGAATTTCATGAGCTTAACCAAATCTTAACCTAAATAATCCCAAAATCAAATGATTTCTTTATGAATAAATTATTCCTTCATTTATATTCAAAAATATAAATGAAACACCCATCCCAATGATCAAAACTAAATAAAACTAAATCAAAATCTTCCTTAAGCCATTTTGGCCTATCTCCATGAGCTTGGCCAAATTTGCCTCCAAATTAATTCAAATTCAATTTATTTTTTATGAATCAATCATTCCTTCAATTATCTATTCAAATATAACTGCAATCCACAATCAAATAGCCAATTCAAAATCAACTCAAGTCAAACCCAACCTAGCCCATTTGACTTGAAATATTCAAATGAACCAAAACTCATTTGAACCCAAACCAATTGCAATTGAATTTATATGTCAATCCTAAATAAATATATAAACTCAATTAAATCAAACTCAATTCAAAATCAAGCCAACTAAACCCAATTGGCTCACTTGATTAAAAGTGGCCATTTTGACCAACATGAACCAAAATCAAATTCAATCCAAATCAAAGTGAATTAAGCCAATCCAAACTTCTTGTCATGATTGTTGAGCATCCTATGTTAATCACTTGTCATGATTGAGTCAAACTAAGTCAACCTAACCTATTGACCAAGTCAATAATTTAACTCATATGAACCTAAACTAGCCAAATTACAACCTAAACCAAATTGATTGCAACCAATGGCTCAAGTTCATTCTAAATTGACCATTGAACTTGACTAAAGCCTCAATTGAGCCTAACTAACTCACTAGACCCAAAACCCATTGAACCCAACTTGACCTTAAGGGTCAAATTAATCTAAAACCTAATCAAATCTAATTTGAACTTAACTAAAGCCTACAATATATTCCAAATGATCAACCAAACCCAAACCAAGCCATGATTCAAGCCCATTTGACCTAAATAAACTCAAATGAGCCAAAATCAAATCAAAACCAAATTGAACCAAATCAATAACACCAATACACTCCAAATGATCATTTGAACTTGATCCAACCCTTCATTTGACTTAATTTGATCAATTAGTCAACCTAACCCGATTTGACCTAATTTGGCCCAAATAGGTCAAATTGAGCCAAACTTAAACCAAATGAATCCAAATGACATGATTTTGGTCCAACTCAATTTTGACTCATTTTAAATCTTCCCAAATCAAATCCAATACTAAATGACCACTTTGCCCTTAGGTCAAGGGCATCCCATGAGAAAAGACACTTGCCCAAATGGCATCACACGACCAATCGTGCGACAATGTGTGACACAATATGGCAGTGCCCAACAACGCATTGACATGCGTAAGTGTGTCACCCTATCAGTGTGGCATGGTGCTAACTAGGTTAACTAGGAAATTTGGCCATTTTTTTATTTTAAAAATTATTTAAATCACTTAAAACTTCAAAAAATTATAGAAAATAAAATACTTAACTAAAAATTATAAATAATGACACATTGGATTCGTCTTTCCGAGAGGAATCCAACAAACCTAAACTCTCCAAATTTCACTAAATATTTTGGGCTTAATTTAGATTTTAGTGAAATTAAATTTTATTAATTAAACCAAAATTACACATCATATTAAGTTATTTTCAAGGATTGAAACTGAAGTTAAAATGCACCTACCATAAAAATTTCAAGTCAAAAGGATTTCTAGATTGGAAGACATTGCATTCTGAAGTTCAAATTGTGAAAATAACTTAATGGACTTTATAAAAATCATGGAAAATCATTTAAATCAACTAAAACTTTAGAAAATTATAACATATCATAGAAAAATATAAAAAGTACAAATAAATACTCATTTTAAAGGTATTTTAGAGGAGATTAATTTAAAATTAATTGTAATTAATTTTGAACATTAATTATGGCTTAATTTGAGTCTAATTAAAAACTTAATTATCTTAATTACTCCAAGATTATCTAAGTAATTAATCCCAAACTTTCTGACATTGATTAATGGGATGACCTTTGCTTCCCATAATTTTCTTGGGATTTGTTATTTGGTTAATCAGGAAAATTTCTTATCTTAGCCCTAATTACTTTCTTAATTAATTAGATGTTTATTTAACATTCTAAACATCAAAGAAACCATTAATTAAGCTTGTTAATAATTGTGGAATCGTGAATGGGCATGGGGAATGAGATTGGGACCTCTTTCTCATTCTTTCCCTAAGTTCATTTTGCTTGACTTGAAACTAATTAATTTGGGGCTAATTAATAGTTTAATTCAATAATTATATGGATTAATTAATTAAATTAAAATTATAATCATTCCAGATCTCATCTAATTAAGTTTCTTGGGTAGACTCTTAGGTGTTCAATAACCTAAGAGAATCTTAAGGAAATTATAATTATCCCATATGTGTGAGAGAATTATAAGAGTACTTAATTAAGTCCATTAGCTTAATTAACCATTATTTGTGAGCCAATTGCATTAGGCCCCTTTCATTTCTTAGGATCATTATAGATTTAATTTCTAATGCATATGCATATCATGTTGGCTCACCATTACTTGGCTAAATATGTTAAGATGATATAGGAAAGGGGTAATTAAACGGACTTAACTCATATTTCAACCTAATTAATCTATATAATCAACTTAATTTATTTTCATTGAACCAAATTAATTAACCAATATGAAAATGGGTTAGGAGCAGCAAATGATTGAATATCCTCTTTTCTCTAAATCAAATCAAACATCCAAAAATAACTTATTAAGAAGCTTTAGTGTACTTTCAATGATTGTATTTGATATGATTGTCCTTAGAAATTAGTTTGATTGAATGAAACATGTGTTTTATGTCTTATTATTTCTTTCCAATCATATTAAATGATGCGTGTCATGTGGTTCCATGCATTCATGTTTTTAAAATGTTGAAACTTAAATGAATTTTCTTTATGTCAAGCTTGCATGTGTTGATTTAATTTAATATATATGTGGCTATTATCACAATTAAATCCAAATATATTTTTAAAAAGCTTATAAATGAGCAATAACATGTGAAGTGATAGTAGTTATGATTACATATAGGTTTGCATGTGCTTATAACTTAAGTATGTGAAATAGAGCTTTCTTTTCTTAAATATATATGAAGTTTCACATGTATTTGAATGTTAATAAGTATATAGTCTGGACATCCTAGGAATACGAGGCTTTAGTTATCCCTAAGGAGGTCATTTAATTACCTCAATTCCCTAGTTTAATAATGACGCACACTTATTTGATTTCATTTACATGTGTTTCTACATTAGAATTGAGATGAAATTCTGTTTCACATACATAAATGTTCTAATCAAATAAAAATGTATTTTTTTAATGTTTCTTTCTCTTACTTACATATACATTCATGTGTAGTGAGATATCAAAGTATATAGTATGGACATTCCAGAAATACATGGTTTTAACTAGCCCCAAGGAGGTCATTTGATTACCTAACTTCCCTGGTTTAACAAAGGCACGTACTCACTTATTTCTCTTTACATGTGTATGAATGTATGGCTAAAGGATGAAAATACCTCTTTTCTACTAAGAATACATTCATTCATCATAGACTAAATGATTGATTTAATTAGCCATATGATTTGGGGTCTCTTTCCTTATGTTCTTAAATACAAATTTACATGTGTTTGAATGCAAATGAGTATATAGTTTGGACATCCCAGGAATATGAGGCTTTAAATATCCCCAAGGAGGTCATTTGATTACATCACTTCCCTAGTTTAATAATGACACACACCTATTTAATTTCATTCTTATGTCTTTTTGTATAAGAATTTGGATAAAGCTCTAAATTAACATGATTAAATAATTCAATCAAATAGAAACACAAACTTCAAATATGCACATCTACATTCATTATTTGAGTGTGCTAAAACATGTTTTATGTATAGTCATACTTAGAGTTAAGTCATATGTATGCTACATGTGTTGTGAAGGAATAAATTGATGTATGTCCTGTGTTAGTAGTTCACTCAAATTAATCTTAAGAAGCCTTTCATGTTGAATGCAATCATTTAAGGTGAACCTAAACTTAGGATTTATTTAAAATGTATAACAAGCCATTCACCAAATAGAATAAAAGTAAATTAACATCCTTTAGAAAGTGGCTTAAAGTAGGGATGAAAGAGTACAATCCTCTTTCTTCTCTTTATAACACTTAGTTGCTAAGTGTAGGTCACATAAAACCAAAGAAAACATAAATTAAAACTTGCAACTAAATTAAAGCACTTGAAGTGGAACCACCCTTTAAATTGAATCTTTCTACACTTAAAAAATCTTAACTGTAAAGCCTAGTTAGGACATACCACACAAGCCTTAATACACAAACATTAGATTAAGTCACCACTTCTAGCCTTATGTTAGGACGGTGCATGGTTTGATGTATATTTTATTTTGTGATGTATTATTTTAGACTAGATGTTTGGGTGTACATTGCATAGGCTGGACGTTAGGCTATTATTAGCCTAATTATTTCTTTTATAGGGGATTATGCTTAAGGGGACACTAAAAATATATATATAAATGCTCTCTTTTTAGGTTTCTTAAACCCCTAAGCATAATCTGAGTTAGGACAGGTTGGCTTGGATAGCCATGTGCAGGGTGCTAAGTCCAAATTATAAATATAACTGCTTGTGTTGTATGTATGTCTAGCTAACCTCTATTTTGTAGGTGTAGTTAGATTTACTTTTTCTATTTTTAATGGAATTTTGCATTAGGAGTTAGGATAATGTTATGGGGGGAATGAGCATTGGCTAGAAGACTATATCTTATGTGCCATGTGATGCCTTAAAGTGAGCCAAATCAAAGAAGCAAAGAGGAGGAAAGAATACATAGAAATTTAAAGAAGATGAAGACCCCCATAACATAAATGCATCCTTAATTGTAATTATTTTTTTGTAATATGGGTTATATAAGGGTAGAGCTTGGCTACCCATTTCCTTTTCGGTTGTAATGCTGACCGAGCCTCTTTTTATTCTTTTTTAAATTTTATAAAATTATTTGATATTTTGTTTAAATTGCACATTAGAAATTACATGTCTCTTCATAGTTTCTTTATGATTGGTGTTTGTTGTATGGCCTGGATGCGATTAAGCTTTTAGGGAAAAATAAATTTTCTATTTATCTACAACTCATAACCTCACAAAAAGCCTAGGAATTAAATCAAGATAATTAAATGATTTAGCAACCCCTTAGCTGCATAGTTGTATGTCAATATCATGCATGCATCTTCTTCCACTCAAGCTTTATTCTCTTTAGAGAGTGGGTTTAAGGATTTTAGTGTCTATCTAAATATTAACAACCTAACTATCATGCAAAATCATATGACTTGCCTAAATGGTTTTAAAGTATAGGAGTTACTGGGCCCAGATAAATTAGCTATAATGAGTGGTTTACTCTCTCTTATGGAGGTAAACCTTATGCCATCTTTGCTTAGACTTAGGACGTGATTTAGCTTATGCCAAACTCCCCAGATCTAGGATTTGAGGTAGTTGTTTCCTTCAGGCTATAAGCATAAATCCTCACTTCTTAGGCATTTTTATGACCTTGTGTAATGAGATTATAAGTCCTAACTTTTTAATAAAATATCAACTTCAATAAAATCAATCTCTTCAATTTTAAACATATAAAGTTGTTGGTCTAAAATTTTTATAGGATTCACCTACAAATCTATGGAAGAATGAAAGGAAAGACCTATAAAAATTCATCTTTTTAGGATGCCATGCAGATCCGCAGATGTACTTATTCAGGTGATTGAGTACGTCATCAAGAAAATAGTGTACTATCTCAAAAGATAGAAGTCACTACCATTTAATGGACCTAATCACTTCAATAAGGACTACTAAGGACGATGGGTCTGCATATATAGCAGAGATTCTTCCCCTACTTTACATGGAAAAGTAAAGTAGGGTTTTTTTTACACCGAGTTCATTAAGTTCCCTACAGGGGCAAGGTCCCATAGTTAATTACATCCTAAGGATTGGGGAATCCATAGAAAAACTCTCGATTAAGGTAAATGATTATTGTCTTTGAAGATTTCAATAGGGAAAACTATCAATTGATTGATTTATGTTTGAAGGATCAAATGGATTGATCAAAAGAGGGGGTTATTATCAAAGCCAAAATGGAAGATAAGTAGGAGATGCCCATGATGCTAGAAAAACTAGTGAGCATCTCAAACTATCCTATAGTTGGGCTTTACATTTTAGAAATTGATTTAGTTTGTTTGAGTTGCATTTTTTATTAGAAATTTAGGACTTATGATCTCTTAACACAATATTAAGGAAATGCCTAAGAGATGAGGAATATGCTTATGGCCAGTAAAGGGGAGAAAAAACCTCAAAACCTAAATATAGGGAGCTTCAGCGAGGGCCGAAAGCACAACCTAAATCTAAGGCGAAAATGGGTAATTGGTTTGCCTCCATAACAGAGGACAAATAACCCGATAGCTTGGACTTACAACCGCCTGTGGGTGGCCACCAACTAACTCCTCCTACGATTTTAAATACATGTAGGCAAGTCTTTATGCTTATACAAAATAACTATGTTATTATTTATTTAGAAAGTGACTAAGTCCTTAAACTCACTCCCTAAAGAGACTAGATCATGTAAAGGGCATACTTCAAATGACCTAAATCTAATGCAATTCAAATTTCATTTTATTTATATTTTGGACAATTATTTTGACTCAGACTAACAGGATTCATATGACTAATGCATGAGAAAGAAGGTTATTGGCCAAAAATCAACGAGAAGGGAGGAGGTAAGTTTCCACCATGGCTCTCAAAGGTCAAGCCAAGTTTATTTGACAAAGGTGGAAGCCCTCTAATCAAGAGTGAAATAAGATGTTGGTGTACATGATATTTCAAAAGAAATGCTCATCCAGCTAAGGGGTTGCTAATTCTTTTATCATGATTTTAAACTGAAGCTTTAGGTGAGGTTATGAGTTGTTTAGTTTTATTTTGAGTTGTTAAGTTGGCTAAAAGATTTATTTTTCTCTAAAGAGCCTAATCCATATCCAGGCCATACATAAAGCAAGGAAGAAACTAGGAAAATTATGCCACTTAATACAAAAGCTAAACAAATCATCAATCAATTTATAAAGCTAATTACAAAAAAAATAAAAGGCCATTGTGATCAGGCACCACCGCACAAACCCAAAAATATCAAATATGGGTAGCCAAACTCTACCCTTATATAACCCAGATTGCAAATGAATTCAATTACAATTAAGCAAGGAATTCATTGTTATGGAGGTCTTCAAGCTTTCTTTCTACATTTTTCTTTTCTTCTTTCTTCTTTTCTTCCTTCTTTTGGATGGTTGTAAGGTAGATGCTCCAAGGCTTTACATGGTGCATAAGATAGGATCTTATGACCAATTCTCATCCTAATCCCCATAACAATTATTCCAAAATTCTAATTATACAAATTTACATGAAAAGAAAAAGTGGAAATCTAACTAACACCTGCAAAATAAAGGTTAGCTAAAATAAACCACACAAATATTAAGCATGTAACACATGGGTGACTAAGTCCACCTAGCCTATGGATTATGCTTAGGGGTATAAAGCACCTGCAAGCAAAAGCATTTATATTTTTATTTATGATATCACCCCTTAAGCACAATCTCCTGCATAAAAGAATAGATAGACTAAGAATGAACTATCATTCATCCTACGAGAATACACCCTAACATCTAGTATAAATCATATATCACAAAATAAAACAAACATCAAACCATGCACCGACCTAACCTAAGGCTAGAAGTGGTGACACAGGCTAATGTGCGTGCTTTGAAAGCTTGTGTGGTATGCTTAGCAATGGCTTTAGGTTTAAATTTTCTAAGTATGAAGAACATGTTCAACTGAGATGAGGGTTTCATTTAAGTTGTTTAGTTGTTTTGAGTTAATTTTATTTCATGTTTTGATTTGGTTTAAGTGAAACCTATAATTATTTACTAAGTTATGAAGAGAGGGAAAGAGAAGATAACATCCCTTTCTTTCCCTAACATAAGTAATTTCTAAAGTAGATTCACATTTTAGTTTCATTTAGGTGAATGTTTTGATTACATCTTTTAATTAATCCTAAGTTTAGATAAACTCTAAACAAACCTATTAAAAAAAAAAGGCATTTTAAGATTAAATAAAATGAATCAAAATTCACATAACACACTTTACGTCATTTCTTTCCCAACATATATAACATGCATATGGATGGACCTTAAGCATATCTATACATGCAAATGAGAGTACTTAACACACTTTATGATGTATGCTAAGTAATCCATTTAAGGAAATTTATAAGTTGAATATGCATGATTTTTCTTAAGTAGAAAAAGTTTTCCTTATCTAAATTTTCACATACACACTTGAAAGTAAGAAAGGCATAAGTGAGTACAGCATCATTATTAACCAGAGGTGTAAGGTACAAGACCTACTTAGGGCTACTTAAAGCCTCACAACCTCAGAGTTTTCTAGACTAATATACCCCTTTCCAAAAATACAAACATATGTATAAAAGAAATGAAATAGAAAAGGAGAATACAAAAGTTGTTTAATGGATTCAATTTATTTTATGCAATTTATGTATACAAGCATAGGTAACCCTCCTTAAGTGGTAGCATAGAGATGAATAGGATATGAAATTAGGTGAGTGTTAGGTACTTTTCAAATGAATCATACACCTCACCAAATTCCTATTCAAAACTATACCAACATAAGTAAGAAAGGAAACCTATGTTAAGCATGCCTTTATAATCTATCACATGCAAACTCATAATTAAAATATAAGTAGCATACTTTTAGATTTGGTATTTTATTTATATGTTTTAAAAATAATTTGGATTTAGTAGTAATAATAGCCATTCATATTTCTACTTTAGCCAACACATGAAAATTTGACATAAAGTAAAGAATTTCATTTTAAAATTTGAATTTCATAATTATGAATGTATAAAATCACATGGCATAAAACTTAACATGTTGGAGAAAGATTCAAAGCAATGAAAGCATGTAAACAAACTCACTTCACTTAAATCCTAAAGACATTCTTATGGAATAAGAAAGTTTAAAATAAATCAAAGTGAATTCAAAGTGATTTTGTTTAGTTTGAAGTTTGATTCAATTTTGAAAAGGTGAGATGGGTTTGTTGTTCCTAACCCATTCCCACATGTGTTTGATATTTTTATTTAATTTTTAGATAATTAGATCTATTTTTATGAATTAATTAGGTTAAGGTATGAATTAAGTAACTTAATTAACCCTTACCTACACCACCTTAGAAGAATTAACCAAATGATTATGAGCCAATGAGATGACATAAAACTCACAAGAAATTTAAATTTGCGTGCACCTAATAAGGAAGAGGCCTAATGCAATTTGGCTCACAATTAAAAGTTAATTAAGCTAAGGGGTTTAGAAGTAATTTCAAAACACCCTTTCATACTTATGAATTGGGTTTCGATTTCCTTAATTGAACTTAGGCTATTAAGCACCAAAGCATCTACCCAAAGTGGATTAATTAAGTTCTGAAACTTTTTAGAATTTTTAAAAATTGATTAAGGGAATAATTAATGAATTAACCCTTAATTAAGAGGAGATTAAGGAGAAAAAGGGGTTTAGGGAATAGCTTAGGGGAAATACCCCAAACATATTCCATAAACCTCCTACTTAATGGATCTGACCTTAATCAACCCTAATCATAGGTTAAATATATTAATCATACCCTAATTATGCTTAATTACATAAGGAGGGTAATTAAGAAAACCATATGCAATTCTTTTGATCAAGCCTTCAACAAATCTCAAGAAAATTAGTGGAGGCAGTAGTCATCCCCTAAAACTAGGGGTGTGTGTTTGGTTGATTTGGATGGATTGGATGATAAATTTTTAAAACCAATTGGTTTTGGATCCTAAAAATATTGAACCAACCCAACCAAATAAAATGCAAAACCAAATAAACTAAATAATAATTTGATTCAGTTATTTTGGTTTGGTTCTGGATAAATCGAAGTTAGCTACATTTAAAAATTATTTGCATAATTTTTTATTGTATAATGAACAAGTAATAAGCAAAATAACATAAATATAATCAAAAATGTAATTAACTACTTCATTTACTAATTAAAATTAATTTTTACTTACCTGAATGATGTTTTGAACTTAGAAGTTAATGAAACCATATTACCATATTATGAGACCAAAATATTTTGGAAAATTAGATAATAGTCCTCCAAAAAAGCATCTACCAAGTATTCAAAAATAAATAAAAATAAATATATAATAGATAAGCATATTATACATAAATTAATAATACCATATTATATAATTCCCTTGGTTTATTTGGTTCCATCCAAAATTTTATTTAACAAACTGATCCAAAAACCAAAAAACTAAAGTTTTCATTAATTAAAACCAAAATCCAAATTACTAAGTTCAAAACTGAACCAAATTACTCAAAAACTTTGGTTTGGTTTGGTTTTTTGGTTAAATCCAAATAATGCACACCCCTACCTAAAACATACCCAAAAAATTTGGGATTAATTAGAGGCCTAATTAAAAAGTAATTAGCAAAATAAACTTTCTAATAAAACCTAAATTCAAAAAAAAAACCATAATTGAAAACTCATCAAAATTAATTTTACAATGTTCTAGGTTTAATTATCTTCCCGTAGAATTTTATTTCACATTTTTTTTAAATTTTCTAGAAGGAGTTATGAATTTTTGAAGATCCTTATGTTATTAGGAATTAATTAAGCATTTTAAGTAATCACTAACTAATCCCTGGCTCACGGCGTGACGCATGGCGATGGCAGTCAGCATGCTTTACACGTGTCGTGCTGTGAGGGGATTACTTAAGTTATTACATCCCGGGTGGCGGTGCACACGGTTTGATCCCTATCGTCCGATCAAAGATTAGATGGCCAGGGATCTCCATGTGGTTTTAAAATAAGTAAAGGAATTTCTAAATGTGCAGGATTATCTCAGCTTTCCATCTAAAATGTGTGGATGGACGGCTGAGATCTCCCAAAATTTTCCCCTTGATCAACACAGACCGTTCATGATCAATGGGAAGATGCAAGCTTGATTTAGCATGGATCTAATTCAAACTCAACCCACACCATCTAAATACAGAGAGCGACAAATCCAATGGTCAAAAATTGATGGGCTGCAAATTTCTTTCACAATGCTCCACACCACATTGAGTTTAATGGTCGAAAAATCCCATACCTCACCGGACGTGATCACTGGCACTCGATTCCCTTGGAGAAGCTTCGTCTGGTTGAGACGAAGCCTTGCTAAAGTTTTGAGAACTTGAGGTTGAGTGGATCCTTCAATGGGTCACCTCCACCTTAGCTTGAGCTTGGCTTTGATCCAATTCAACCCTCCCTTGCCTTTAGAACTTGGGAATGAACTTAGGTGAGCTCGACTTGGTCACCTAAGTGTGCTTGCAAAAGGAGTTGCAGTGGATTGTAGTGTGGAAGAAGTTGGCTAATGGATTGAGCTCCCCTATTTTCACTATTTGAAAATTGAGAAATGGCATTTTCAAATCCTCTCTGAGAAGCTTGGGAGTACTCTCTGATGATTGATCTAAGTTCCTTTGCTTCAATAGAGAGAAGAGAAGCAAAAATTAAATTGAATTAGGGGGAGTATATCTCCCACTTGATGGATCAGATGACCAGCAATGCTCTTGCCATTTTGATCCAATTGATCATATTGGGAGGGAAATTTGATAAGTTAGGAGTGTGCACATGGTTGGGTTGAGCCAAGGAGTGGATTGTCAACCTCCCATGTGCTTGAATTTTAGTTTGAGAGGGAGTTTGAATTTTGCATTTTTGACCATAGGGTCGGGTTTGGTCTAGGGACCAAATGGGCTGACCCAAACCCATAAGGTTGGGTGCACCACTCATCACTATGTCCCCTTGAGATTTAAGGAAAGCCACAAGTGAATGTGAAGAGTGTATGACCAAATTACCCATGGAATAAGCCAAAATTTGTTCTATGACCTAGGGGTAGGATGGTCATTTAGCTATTTTTTCACTTTGGATATGTTGGGTATGTGGAGAAACTAGGTTTGGCCAAGTTTCATGAGATTTGGAATTCATTTGATAAGGTTTGGCTCATGTTGACCCATTTGGTCAAATGGGTCAACTTGGGTCAAGTTGATCAATTGTTCAAATTGGGTCAAACCAAGGGTTGGGTCAAGTTCATATGACCATTTGAAATGTTTTGGTGGCTTTGGTTTGATTCAATTTGGTATATTTTTGAATTTGGCTCATATGAGATCATTTAGGTCAATTGGGTCAAGTTGACCTATTTGACCCATTTTGACCTATTTGAGGTAGGTCAAGGGTAGGTTTAGGTTAGATTATTCATATGAAGTGGATTGGTATCTTTATTTCCAATCAATTTGGGTTAAGTTCAATTTTGGCTCAACATGACCCCTTTAAGTCATGTTGGGTCAACAAAGTTATTTCTAGTTGGCCAATTGAGGCTTTGGTCAAGTTCGACAAATGATTTGGAATGCACTTGACCCATTGGTTTGGATCAATTTGTCTTAGATCAAGTTTTGACACATTTTGACCCTTTAGGTCAAAATGGGTCAACTAGGGTCAAGTGGCCAATTGGGCTAGGTTAGGCTCAAATATTAGCTTGGACAAGTTCAAACATAAGCCATGAGTGAACTTAGATCAATGGTTTCAATTAATTTGTCCTATGGTGGAATTTGGCTATGTTAGGTTTCATTTTGGGTTAAGTGTTGACTTGGCCAACCCTTAGGTTTGACTTAGTTTGACCCAATTTGATTGATTGATCATCCCATGATGATTGTTGATCATGATGAGAGGGAAATATGAGTTTGGTTCAATCCAATTTGGTTAGGACCAAAATTTGGCTCATAAGAGTACTTTAGGTCACTTTGGATCAAGTGAGCCTAAGTGGGTCAAATGGCTTGATCAAAGCTTGTTTTGAAGTTGGTTGATCTTGTATATGGACTTATGATTGAAATATAAATTATTTACAAGTGGTTTGAAGTCAATTGGTTTTTCATCCATTTGAAAATTTCATATTCAAAAGAAGAACATGAAAGGATTTAGGGTTTGATTTTTGACTTGGGTTTTGATTGAGTGATTAAAGTTTGGATTTATATATGAGCTCATGATTGTGGGGTTGATTAAACCATGAGAGAAAATCAAGAGTTTGGCTTGATTTGAAAATGATTTGACTAAGTTCAAGGTTTTGACTTGAAAGGCTTAGTTTGGATTTTAAGTTTATTTGAATTTGATTTTTGGAATAGGTTTTGATTGCTTGAATTTATATTCCATTTATATATGTGAATATAAATGAGAATATAAATGGATCATGAGAAAATTTCAAGGATTTGAAGTGGTTTAATCATGATTTGGGCTAAGTTGATTAAGAAAGATTTAAAGGACTTAGAGAAAAATATTGGAGTTTAGAGTTTGAATTTTTGAATTTGGTTTGATTGATTTATATTTATATTTCAATTATATTTGTGAATATAAATGAGAATATAAAAGAATTATGAGAAAATCCCATGACTTTGAATTGATTTGATGATGGTTTAGGCTAAGTTCATTAATGAAAAATTAATGACTTAAGGAGGTTTTAAATTTGAGAATTTAATTTCATGATTTGATTTTATTGATTTAAATTTATATTTCATTTATATATGTGAATATAAAATGGAAATATAAATGAATTATGAGAGGATCTCAATGATTTGAATAGGTTTGAATCATAATTTTGCTTTATGTCCTTAAAGGCAAGATTAAGGACTTAGGCAAAATTTGAACTTAAGAATATTTGAACTTAGGAATTTTGATCATGGGTTTCAATCCTAGATTTCAATCATGGATTTCAATCATATGGAGTTGATTTGAGTTTGGAGAAAATCAATTAAGATTGATTTGGAGCTTGACTTGAAGAAAGGAAAGTGAGGAATGGTTTAAGCTAAGGGTAAGAAGTTTTTCTAACACCCCTAAGGCATGACTATTCCTATGGCTAACTCTTCTGAGTCTTCTAGGGCTAGACTGAGTGTCTACCTAATCACTAGATGTTTCTTAAGACTAAAGAACTCTTAAAGTCTAAGAGGAGTCCTATGTCTAAGATGGAGGGGTTGATAGCTCTTTCTAAAAATGAGGTCCACAAAAGCCATACATAGGATAGATTTGAATGCTCACTAGGCTTCCTAGTATCATGAGCATTTCCTACTTATTCCCTTTGGCTTCTAAAATAAGTCTTCTCCTTGAACAATCCCATTAGAATTTTCAAACATAATCAATTTATTGATTGTCTAGCCTTGAAATCTTTGGAGACATTAATTTCTACTTTAATTGAGAGTATTTCTAAGGGGTTCTCATTCCTTAGGATGTAATTAACTATGGGGGTTTTCCTCCATAGGGAACCTAATGGACCTAGTTTAAAATAAACCCTACTTTACTTTTTCATGTAAAGTAGGGAAAAATCTCTTGTATATTCGAAGACCCGTCATGCCTTAGGAGTCCTTATTAGGTGATTAGGTCCATTATAGGGTGATATTTTCTATCTTTCAAGATAGTGCATCATTCCTTAATGTCATACCCGATCACTTCAATAAGTACCCCCTATGATTTGCGTGGTGTCCCACCACATCTCAAAAATAAATACCACAATAGGAAAGAGGTGTTTTCCACTACAATGGAGACCCTCAAAGGTCAAGTCTTCCCTATCATCCAAGGATGGAAACCCTCTCTTAGCAAGAGTGAAGAAATATGAATGCATGATATTAAGACATACAACATTCAGCTAAGGGGTTGCTAAATCTTTTAATTATCTTGATTTAATGACTAGGCTTTATGTGAGATTATGAGTTATTTAAAACTTTAATTATGAATTGTAGTTGGGGTAGAAAAATTAATTTTTCCCTAAGAGCATAATTGCATCAGACCATACAACAAACACCAATCATAAAGAAATAATGAAGAGGCATGCAATTTCTAATATATAAGCTAAACATGACATCAAACATTTTATAACTACCACAAAAAGAATAACAGGCCGGTGCAGTCAGGTACTATCGTACAGCCCCAAAAGAAAAAAATGGGTAGCCGAGCTCTACCATTATACATCCGAGAATATGAAAGAATAATTATAATTTATAAATGAATAAATGCTATGGGGATATTCTTTTCTTCATTCTTCATATCTTTATATCTTCATTTCTTCACTTGATTTGGTAGGCTTCAAGGCATCACATGGCACCCCTAAGCCTTCTAGCCAATGCTCATCATAATCTCCCATAGCACTAATCCTAATTTCTAATGAAAAATTAAATTAAAAATAGAAAAAGTAAATCTAACTACACTTGCAAAATAAGTTTTAGCTAAACATACATACAATCTCAAGCAGTTATATATATAATTTGGACTTAGCACCCTACATAAGGGTAACTTAGCCCACCTATCCTAACTTGGATTATGCTTAGGGTTTAAGCAATCTGCAAAAAGAGCATTTATATTTATTTTAAACACCCCTTAAGCATAATCCCCTACAGAAAATATGATTAGGCTAATATCGACCTAACATCCAATCTAAAATAATACATCATAAAACCAAATATTTATCATATTATGTACCGCCCTAACATAAGGCTAAAAATGGTGACTTAGTTCTAATATGTGTGTATTAATGCTTGTGTGGTATATCCTAACTAGGCACTAAGGTTATGTTTTTCTAAATGTGAAAGAAAGTTTAATCATAAGAGGTTAAATTTACTTTAAGTGGTTTAATTGATTTGAGAATTTTACATAGTGTTTTCTTTTGTTTCATATGACCTACACTTAGCAATTAAGTGTTATAAAGAAATAAAATAGAGAGGATTACTCTCTTTCATCCTACCTTAAGTCATTTTTAAAGCATGTTAATTAATAAGTTCTCTTTAGTGAATGGCTTATTACATATTTTAAATTTATCCTAAGTTTAGGTTTACTCTAACAAATCCTATTCAACATGAAAGGCATCTTAAGATTAATTTGATTGAATTAATATCACATGACACATGTTGAATCATTTCTTTCCATCACATATAGCATGCACATGATTAAATCCTACATATACCTACACATACAATATATTTTAGCACACTTGAATGATGAATGTGAGTATGTATATTCAAAGTTTATATTTGTTTATTTGATTGAATTATTTCATCATATTAATTTAAAGCTCTATCTAAATTCTTATAAAAAAATACATAGGGATGAAATTAAATAGGTACGTGTCATTGTTAACTAAGGAAGTGAGATAATCAAATGACCTCCTTGGGGTAAACTAAAACCTCGTATTCTGGATGTCCAGACTATATACCATTACATTCAACCATATGAAAATTTGCATACATGAACATAAGAAAGAGAGCTTCAAATCACATGATCAATTAATTCAATCATTTGAACAATTGCAAATGCATGTATTTTTGATAAAAGAAAAGAGTTCTACTTTCATAATTAAATACACACACAGATGTATAAGAGACATAAGCTAGTACATGCCATTGTTAACCAGGGAAGTGAGGTAATAAAATGACCTCCTTGGGGCTGCTTAAAGCCTCGTATTCCAGGATTGTGCAAACTAAATATTTACTTTTCTCAAATACATATGGATGTATACATAAGTAAAGGAAGTAAAACCATGCATAGATTATATTTTTACTAGATTGAAACATTTCTGCATATGGATTAAAGTTCTTAATCAAATTATAATGTAGAAATACATGTAAATGAAATCAAATAAGTACTTGTCACTGATAACCAGGGAAGTGAGGTAATCAAATGACCTCCTTAAGGCTAGCTAAAGCCTCATATTTACAGAATGTCTGGACTATATACCTATTAACATTCAAATGCATGTAAAGATACACATGAATCAGATAAAAGAAAGCTCTAATCTATACACTTAGGGTATAATCATATACATTTTCTATATATTTATAATTAACATTCATAGCATATGTAATCATTCATTTATAAGCTTTGGAAAATACATTTGGATTTAATTGTGATAATATCCACACATATATCAAATTAAATCAACACATGCAAGCTTGGCATAAAGGAAACCAATTAATTTGATTAATTTTGCAAAAGATTAATGCATGAATCAAATGACTTACAACATTTAAATGATTGGAAATGAATAAATAAACACAAGCATGTGATTTCATTCAACCAAATTAATTACTAAATACAACCATACCAAATAAAATCATTTAAAATAAATCAAAGTTTTTTAATGTCATTTTTAATTTGATGTTTAACTTGATTTAAGGAAAGAGAGAAAGAGGTTTGCTAATCCTAAACCCATCCCATGTTTGAAAGTTAATTTGATTTAATGAGGGGGTAATTAGGTTGATTTTATGGATTGATTAAGTTAAGGTATGAATTAAATAAATTAATTAACCCTTACCTATGTTACCTTAAAGCAATTAACTAAATAATTATGAGCCAATGTGATATGCAAAGGAATTGAAAAGTAAATTAGCAATTGTTTTATGAAATGAGAGGGCCTAATGCAATTGGGTCACAATTAAAAGTTAATTAAGCTTAAGGAACTTACTTAATTACTTTTATGATTTTTCCACGCATATGGATAAATCATAATTTCATTAAATCTCTTTAGGCTATTGAACACCTAAAGACCTACCCATGAATTAACTAGGTTCAAATGTGTTTTAAATATTAATTAAAAGAATAAAGTAATTAATTAATCCATTAATTTTAATTAATTTCTCTTGCAAAAGTGAAGGAAACTTAGAGAAAAGATTAGGAGAGAATCCCAATCCAATTCTCTAAGCTTCCTCACTATTAAACAATGGTAAATGAACCAATTAATTAAGCAAGTTATTATTCATATGTTTAATTATCACTTAATTAAGTTAGAAAGATAATTAGGGTTAATCAATCAATTTCTCTAATTAATTAACGAATAAATCCTAAGAAAAATATGGGAGGCAGAGGTCATCCCCCTAAACAATCTCAGAAACTTTGAGGTTAATTAGTTAATTAATTAGTGAGTAATTAGGGTAATTAACTTTTTAATTAAACCTTAACTAAGCTTAAATTACTGTTCAAAATCAATTAAGGATGATTTTAATGGATTACTCTCTGTAATATCTTTAAAATGAGCTAAACTTTTTATTTTGTTGGATTTTTTTTATAATTTGTTATGAATTATAGAAGTTTCAGCTTTAAAAACTAATTAACTAGCCTTAATTAAGCCTAATCCCGTCGGTGCCACGTGGCATGCTGATGTGGCGTGCTTTCCACATGGCACTGCTGGATTGACTATTTAAGTAGTCACATCTGTGGTTGACTTAGTTGGGGGCAGAATGCGATATTAATCTCCACCGTCCAATCTTGGATTGGACCCACAGATCAAACCCATGATTTATAATGGCTTGAATCAACAGATCTAGCATGATCTAATCATGACTGTCTTTTTGAATCACGTAGAATGGATGGCCCGTGATCTCTCTTCCCGTTAGCGACAAATGATGAAGCCCGTCCGCCATGGATCGCTCGATCCGAGCTCACATGAGCTCAGATTCATTCCAAAATAACCTCACACCTTCGTGGATCCACAAAGATCCAATGACTAGGATCGGCTCACTTGCAAATTTTCTTTAAAAAGCTCCAACCCATTTTAAACTAAAGCTCTGTTTCATGGAAAATACCTTACCAGAGCAAAGACTGGCAGTTTGTATGCTTAATGAAGATTTATCTCAACTCCCTATTGAATGGCAATTAGATTGGTTCCAAGTGGATTGCTCGGTTGGCCAAGAATGGAGCTTTGGATGCTCGGCTTTGATCAAAGTCCATCCTCTAATTGATTTGGGGCTCGAGAAATGGCTTGGGTAGCTTCGACGAGGTGTGTGGAAGGTGTATGTAAGAAGAATTTGATTTTGGAAGAGAAATGGAGAAGTTGGAATCAGAGGTGAGCTACCCTATTTCGGCTTCGCACATGAAGAGAAAATTTAAGTGGGGAGGGATTCAAATCGCTCGAGAGCTTGCTAGAGAGTTTCATTTCTCTCTTAAGACCTCAGATGAAGCGAATGGTTTTTTTCCTATGAGAATTGAGGGGGTATACCGCTCAGTTGGCGGTGGACAGATGTGATTGCTTTCTAAATTTTGGCTAGCCAGCCACCCTCAAAGCACTACAGGGGTCACAATTAAGTCCACGTGGCACTCCATGAGTGGAGGAAGGCATAGGAGGTGGCTTAAGGCTTGATGTTGATTGATGGCTTCTTCCTTTATCCATGGGTTCTTGGTTTGGGAGGGAGGTGAGTTAGCTCACCTCCCTTTGGTCTATGGTAAGCCTAGCCTACTTATGGTGGGCTATGTGGCTTAGGTGATGCCCCATTTGGGTGTTTGATGGCTGCCAAAGGATGATAGGAGAGTGAACTTTGCCAATTTTGGCAAAATCTCACATGGGGAGGCATATCCAAGGGGGATTTTTCTTAGGTTTGGGCTGACCTAGGACGGATTTGGGTTAGGTTAGGTCAGCTCCCAAGGTCTCATGGGTTGGTTTCATGGGTTTTGGCTCAATTTGGTCAAATGGGTTAATTTGGGTCATGTTGGGTTAGGTTGACCAATTGGTCAAATTGGGTCAAACTAATACTTGGGTTAGGTTCAAATGATTATTTGAAGTGTTTTAGTTCAAGTGATTTCAAACAATTTAGTCTATGTTTGATTTTGGCTCATTTAGATTCATATAAGTTAAATGGGTCAACTTGACTAATTTAACTAAATTGACCTTATTGGCTTGGGTTGGGTGTTGGTTCAAGTTCAATTGGTTAATTAAAAATGATTATAGGCTTTGATTTGAATCAATTTCGATTTAATTTTGATTTTAGCCAATTTGACCCTTTAGGTCAATTTGGGCTAGGTTGGTCAATTGGGTTAGGTTAGGTCCAATATATCAAATTGGAGCTTTGGTCAAGTTCAACAATGAATTTAAAATGAACTTAAGCTATTGATTGCAATCAATTTGGGTTAGATCATGGTTTGACATATTTTGGCCTTTTAGGTAAATTTGGGTTAACTTGGGTCAAATGGTCAATTGGATTTGATTTGGCTCAATTGATGGTCAAATTCATGTTCAAACATTGATTATGGATTGATGTGACTCAATGGTTTCAACCAATTTAGTGTATGATGAGTTTTAGCTAGTTTTGGTTCATTTGGGATAAAGGTTGACTTCGTCAATTGACCAAGTCGACTTGGTTTGACCCAATCCATGGCAATTGATCATCCTAGGGTGATCAATGATCATGGTATGAGGTTTAGATGGGCTTGGTTCAATCCAATTTGTGTTGGATAGAACTTAGCTCAAAAGGGTCCTTCACTTTGGGTCAAGTGGACCTAACTGGGTTAATTGGCTTAGTTTTGGCTTGATTAAGGTTTAGTTGAATTTATATATGAATTTAAGATCTAAATATAAATCCAACTTCAATCAATTTGGGCCATGATAGGTTTTGGTTCATTTGGAATTTTCAAGTTAAAAGGGTTAAGTTGGGCTTGACTTGAGTTGATTTTAATTTGGCTTGGTGATTGTAGGTTTCATTTATATTTGGATCAGTGATTGAAGGAATGATTGATTCTAGAGAAAATCCATTGATTTTGGGTTGATTTAGGTAGGTTTTGGCTAAGTTCAAGGAATTGGCTTAAAGGGTTTGAATTAGGTTTTCATTTGATTTTGGATTTTGTTTGGACTATTTGAGTTTATATTTGTGAATATAAATAAAGATATAAATAATTTATGAAGAGATCAATTAAGTTTGGATTGAACTGGAAGCAAATTTGACTAAGCTCATGGAGGTAGGTCAAATGAGATAAGAAGGAAATTAATTTAGTTTAATTTATTTTTGGTTACTGGAAGGTAGGTTTCATTTATATTTGTGAATATAAATGATAAAATAATTGATTTTAGGTTGATTTAGGTTAAGATTTGGATGAGCTCATGGGGGTAAGTCCATATGACTTAAGGGGAGTCTTGGCTTGATTTGATTTAGTTTGATTTGTTTTGGCTATTTGAGTTAATATTTCATTTATATTTGTTAATATAAGTGAAGATACAAATGATTCATGTGGATATCAATCAAGTTTGGCTTGAATTTGGTGGAGATTTGGCTAAGCCCATGGAATTCAATCATAAGGCTTAAGGAGGATTTGGGAGTTTAAATTTGAATTTGGGTTTCAATCATTTGGAATTGAGTTGGGACATGAATTTGATAAATGATTGAGGGATTGAATTGATCTTTGAAAAAATCAAATGAATTTGGATTGGTTTGAATTTGGCAAGGGTTAAACCCACATAATAAAATCATAAGGCTTAGGCAGGATTTTAATTTTGGATTTGATTTTGGGTTTCAATCATTTGATTTGAAATTTGGATTTGGATTTGATATTTGAATTAAATTTGAGGTTTGGTTTGAGGAGGTGAACATAGGTTGGGTTTAGGCCACTGGATGGGCAAGTCTCCCTAAATCCCTAAGGCATAACCTACTCCTATGACTAACCCTTCTAAGTCTCAAGGTTTAAGTTAAGTGTTCACCTAACCAAACGAAGTGTCTTAAGAATAAGGAGCTCCTAGTGTCTATAAGAGGCCTAGATCTATGTTTAGGAGGTTGAGAACTCACTCTAAAAGTGAGATCAATAGTGCCGCTTGGCCTTCCTATTTTTGTTGCGGTGCTGGGTGCAGGTGAGCAAAGCAGAGTGAGAGTTGGAACCCACCTAAAAGATTGGGGAGACTATCTCAAAAGCTAAGATAACCTTCCCCTTTGGTGACCAAAGAGGACATAGTAGCCCTCACTGGAGCCATGGCATGGCAACTAACTGAACAGGCACTTAAGTAACTGGCACTGACACTGATACTGATCGAGGCATGGGAACCACGATAGCCTTCCTCTTCAGTGAGGGGAATTTAGAGTCTAGCAGAATGTCAAAGAAAATAAGTGGCATCTCTCCTACCACCTCCTACCTGCTAATAGTTGTGAGGGATGTCCTCTCACAAGCAACTCAAACTCCCTCAAAATCATGACCAAAGTAAATCATATGTGTGGCGGCAGTCGTGGTGAGATTGGCCTGATCAAAGGCCAGATCCACACTAGAAGGAAAGGAGAAAACAAACCTGTCGAAAGCCATAATAATTGAACTGGCTTAAGACTGAAAGGAACTCATTGTGCTAAAATCACTGCATTTGTTGAAACATGACTGAGTCAGACCCTTGCTTTAATATTTGTCTTCAACCATTGACTTTTAAATTGGACTTGGAACCCACACTTAACAAACTTAAGCTTGCTAAGTGGGGTTCATTGAATTTTGGAGAGATTTTGATAATCTGAGAAGAGAATTTTCCATATGATTTTGATTTAGAACTCTTACTTAACCGATTTAAGTAGGTTGAGTAGGGTTCAAATATTTGAAGAGACTTTGAAGATATATATGTTGTATGTCTTGTTTAAAATTTTGATTTGGAAAACCTTTACTTAGCAAATTTTGGTATGCTAAAAAAAGGTTTTCGATTCTATGTTCAAAATTTTTGTGAAAATATCTTTGTTTGTGATGAATGTGTGTGATATATGTTGATTTGATTTGAAAAATGAGGCTTTTGCATAACAAATTTGGTATGTTAAGTAGAAGCCAAATGTGTTTGATATGTGTTGATTTGGTTTGTCTTTTTTGAAAAAGAGGGGAACTCTTATTTGACAAATATGGTATGTCAAATAGAGTTTAAATGTATTATGATTTTGAAAGAGGAAAGTCTATTTAATCAATTTAGGTATGTCAAATAGAGTTGAAATGTGTTATGATTTTGAAAGAAGGAAATCTATTTAAAAAATTTAGGTATGTTAAATCAAGTTCAATTTATTTTTTTATTTTTGAAAATGGGATTCTCATTTTAAAAAGTTGGGTATGTCAAGTAGAGTCCAAATGTGTTTTGATTTTCAAGACTTTGGAAAAGAGGAATTCTACTTAATAAATGTGGGTATGTTAAATAGAATTCAATTTATTTTGATTTTCCAAAAAGAAATGGAACTTCACTTGACAAATTTGGGTATGTCAAATAGAGTTTAAATATGTCTTGCTTTTGTGCATGATTTTTTCTTTTGAAAAGAGGGAAATCCAACTTTAGCACATATGGAATATGCTAAGTGGATTTCAATTTTATGTCATGATTTCATTTGAAAATAGAATCTTCATTCAACAAACCTAGGTATGTTGAAATGGAGATAGCTATTTTCAAAAATATGTATTTGAAATAGAGGTTTTAAATTTTTTGATTTTGAATTTGAAAAGAACCTCCATGCAACAATTGTAGGAATTGTTAAATGAGGTTCAGTTATTTTTATGCTTTTTAAAAACTTCTTATGAATCTTGTGCAAATCTTTTGTTATATGAATTTTGAAAAAGTGCTTTTAAAAAGTGCTATTTTGCAAACAAGTTTATTTTCTTAAGTATAAGATGAACCTTGCCTCACCAAACTAGTGGTAAAGAGGTTCTAATTTTTTAGCCATCTTCTTTCATTAGTTAATTTTATCTTTCACCTATTGGGGGGCCCAATAGGGGTTTTAAGACCTACATGGAGTGAGGTCATAAAACCTAAAGGATGTTTGCAAGCTTTTCTTAAGAATAAAATAAGTTAAGTGCCAACAAAAGAAAGATAGTCTCAAACTTATAAAAAATATAAGTCCACTATGACTGCTTGGAGACAACAATTGTCTACTAGAGATGGAGAGATGAACCATACCTAGTGAAGTTGTCAAAAAAATCCGTGGTGTTTATTTTTAGATGCATATGGGGGATACCACACAGATATGAGAGGGAACTTATTGAGGTGATGGGGTATGACATTAAGGAATGATACACCATCTCAAAAGATGAAAATCATCACCCTATAATGGATCTAATCACCTAATAAGGATTCTAAGGCATGATGGGTTTTTGAATATACTATAGATTTTTCCCCTACTTTACATGGATGAATAAAGTATGGTTTATATTAAACTAGATTCTAAAGTTCCCTATAGAGCCAAGCCTCCATAGTTAATTACATCCTAAAGAAGGTGAATTCTTTAGGAATACTCTCGATTAAAGTAGAAATTATTGTTTCCAAAGATTTCAAGGATAAGGCTATCAAAAAATTGGTTATGTTTAGAAAATCAAATGGGAAAGATAAAGGAGAGGACTTATATTGGAAGCCAAAGGAGATGAGTAGGGAATGCTCATGATACTAGGAAACTTAGTGAGAATTACAATCTATCCTATGGTTTGGCTTTATAATTTTGAAGTTGAAGAGAATTATTTTGTTTTAAGTTAAAATTTTATTAGATTACTAGGGCTTAAAGTCCACCAACACAAGGTTAGGGAAATGCCTAAGAGGTGAGAATTTATGTTTGTAGCCTGAAGAAAATAGCTATCTCAGATCTTAAATCTAAACAGCTTTAGGAAGAGCTAAAACACATCTTAAATCTAAGTGAAGATGGGTATATGATTTACCTCCACAAGAGAAAGTAAACCACTCAATTATTGGACTTATAACCACCTGAAGTGGCAGCCAGCTAACTCTTCCTACACTTTAAAACTATGTAGGAAAGTCATATGATTTTGTAAGATTAGTTAAGCTATTATTATTTAGAAAGAAATTAAAGTCCTTAAACCCACGCCCTAAGAGACTAAAGAATGAGTGGTATGAGTAATGACTTAATCTAATGAGAAATATTTTCAAATTTTATTTGTATTTGACACTTCATTTTGACCAAGGCCATAGGATTTTCATATGTTTAGATGTATAATGAAAGTGGATTATGGGCTAAATCAGCAGCAAAGAGGTGTTTTCCATCACAGAGGAGACCCTCAAAGGGCAAGTCTTCCCCTATCGTGCAAGAATGGAAACCCTCTCTTAGCAAGAGTGAAGCAATATGAATACATGATGTGAGACACACAACATTCAACTAAGGGGTTGTTAAATATTTTAATTATATTGATTTAATGCCTAGGCTTTATATGAGGTTATTATTTAAAATTTTAGTTATGAGTTATAGTAGAGGTAGAAAAATTAATTTTTTCCTAAGAGCCTAATCTCATCCAGGCCATACAACAAACACCAATCATAATGAAATTATGAAGAGGCATGTAATTTCTAATGTATAAGTTAAACATGACATCAAACATTTTATAACCACCATAAAAAGAATAATGGGCCAGTGCAGTTGGGTACCACCGTACAACCTGAAAAGAGAAAATGGGTAGCCGAGCTCTACCCTTATACATCTGGGAATATAAAAGAATAATTATAATTTATAAATGAATAAATGCTATGGGGATCTTCTTTTCTGCATTCTTTAGGTCTTCATATCTTCATTTCTTCACTTGATTTGGTAGGCTTCAAGGCATCACATAGCACCCCAAGATTAAGCCTTCTAGCCAATGCTCATCCTAATCCCCCATAACACTAATCCTAATTCCTAATGTAAAATTAAATTAAAAATAGAAATATTAAATCTAACTACACCTGCAAAATAATTGCTAGCTAAACATACATACAATCCCAAGCAGTTATATATATAATTTGGACTTCGCACCCTACACATGGGTAAGCAAGCCCATCTATCTTAACTTGGGTTATGCTTAAGAGTTCAAGCCACTAGCAAAGAGAGCATTTATATTTATTTTAAGCACCCTTTAAACATAATCTCCTGCAAAAAATATGATTAGGCTAATATCAACCTAACATCCAGTCTACAAAACATACATCCTAACATCCAATCTAAAATAATACATCACAAAACCAAATACATATCATACCATGTACCACCCTAACATAAGGCTAAAAATGGTGACTTAGTTTTAATGTGTGTGTATTAAGGCTTGTGTGGTATATCCTAACTAGGCATTAAGATTATGATTTTCTAAATGTGAAAGAAATTTTAATCATAAGAGGTTAATTTCACTTTAAGTGGTTTAATTGGTTTGAGAATTTTACATAGTGTTTTCGTTTATTTCATATGACCTTCACTTAGCAATTAAGTGTTATAAAGAGAAAAAATAGAGAGGATTACTCTCTTTCATCCTACCTTAAGTCATTTCTAAAGCATGTTAATTAATAAGTTCTCTTTAGTGAATGGCTTATTACATATTTTAATTTAATCCTAAGTTTAGGTTTACTCTAACAAATCCTATTCAACATGAAAGGCATCTTAAGATTAATTTGATTGAATTATTATCACATGACACATATTGAATCATTCCTTTCCATCACATATAACATGCATATGATTAAATCGTAAGTATACCTACATATACAATATATTTTATCACATTTGAATGATGGAGATGAGTATGTATATTCAAAGTTTATATTTTTTTTATTTGGTTGAATTAATTCATCATATTAATTTAAAGGTCTATCTAAATTTTTATAGAAAAATACATAGGGATGAAATTAAATAAGTATGTGTCATTATTAACCAGGGAAGTGATGTAATCAAATGACCTCCTTGGGGCTAACTAAAGCTTGTATTCCTGGGATATCCAGACTATATACCATTACATTCAATCATATGAAAATTTGCATACATGAACATAAGAAAGAGAGCTTCAAATCACTTGATCAATTAATTCAATCATTTGAACAATTGCAAATGCATGTATTTTTGATAAAGGAAAAGGGTTATAGTTTCATAATTAAATACACACGCACACGTATAAGAGACATAAGCTAGTACATGCTATTGTTAACCAGGAAAGTGAGGTAATCAAATGACCTCCTTGGGGCTACTTAAAGCCTCGTATTCTAAGGATGTCCAGACTAAATATTTTCTTTTCTCAAATACATATGGATGTATACATAAGTAAAGGAAGTAAAATAATGCAAAGATTATATTTTTACTTGATTGAAACATTTATGCATATGGATTAAAGTTCTTATTCAAATTCTAATGTAAAAATACATGTAAATGAAATCAAATAAGTACTTGTCATTGCTAACTAGGGAAGTGAGGTAATCAAATGATCTCCTTAAGGCTAACTAAAGCCTCGTATTCCCGGAATGTCCAGACTATATACCTATTAACATTCAAATGTATGTAAAGATACACATGAATCAAATAAAAGAAAGCTCCAATCTATACACTTAGGGTATAATCACATACATTTCCTATATATTTATAACTAGCATTCATAGCATATGTAATCATTCATTTATAGGCTTTGAAAAATACATTTGAATTTAATAGTGATAATAGCCACACATATATCAAATTAAATCAACACATGCAAGCTTGGCATAAAGGAAACCATTTGATTTAATTAATTTTGCAAAAGATTAGTGCATGAATCAAATGACATACAACATTTAAATGATTGGAATGGAAAAAATAAACACAAGCATGTGATTTCATTCAACCAAATTAATTCTCGAAGACAATCATACTAAATAAAATCATTTAAAACAAACTGAAGCTTTTTAATGTCATTTTTAATTTGATGTTTTACTTGATTTAAGGAAAGAGAGAAAGAGGTTTGCTAATCCTAATCCCATCCCATGTTTGTAGGTTAATTTGATTTAATAAGGGGGTAATTAGGTTGATTTTATGGATTGATTAAGTTAAGGTATAAATTAAATCAATTAATTAACCCTTACATATGTTACCTTAAAGTAATTAAATAAATAATTATGAGCCAATGAGATATGTAAATGAATTAAAAAGAAAATTATCAATGGTACTATGAAATAAAATGGTCTAATGCAATTGGTTCATAATTAATAGTTAATTAAGCTTGAGGAACTTAATTACTTTTATGATTTTCCCACACATATGGGCAAATCATAATTTTATTAAATCTCTATAGGCTATTGAACACCTAAAGATCTACCCATGAATTTATTAGGTCTTGATGTGTTTAAAACTTTAATTAAACTAACTAAGTAATTAATTAATTCATTAATCCTTAATTAGTTTCTCTTGGAAAAATGAAGGAAACTTAGGGAAAAGATTAGGAGAGAAGCTCCAATCCACTTCCCTAAGCCTCCTCACTATTAACTAGTGATAAATGAATAAATTAATTAGTCAAGTTACTATTCATATGGTTAATTATCACTTAATTAAGTTAAGAAGGTAATTAGGACTTAATTAGATAATTTTCATAATTAATTAACTAATAAATCTCAAGAAAAATAAGAGAGATAGAGGTCATCCACCTAAACAATCTCAAAAAAATTTAAGGTTAATTAGTAAATTAATTAGGGAGCAATTAGGATAATTAACCTTTTAGATAAACTTAAATTAGATCAAAATTACTTTTCAAAATCAATTAAGGATAATTTTATTGGATTCCTCTCTAAAATACCTTTAAAATGAGCTCTTATTTGTATTTTTGGAATTTTCAATAATTAGTTATGAATTATAGAAGTTTCAGCCTTAAAAAAAATTAATTAATTAAGCCTTAATCTTGTCGACGTCATGTGGCGCATTGACACGGCATCCTTTCACATGGCGTCATGGGATTTGATATTTAAGTAGTCACATCCATGACTGACTGGGATGGCGGTGGGACACAATTTCTCGTGAGCCGTTCGATTTAAGATCGGATGACTACGATCAAACCCATGGTAAAGAAGGATTAAATGAATGATCTAGCATGATCTAAGCACGGCCATCCATTCCGATCAAGTGGAATGAATGGTCTATGATCTCTCTTCCCATGATCGACGAATGACGAAGCTCGTCTGCCACTAATCGCTCGATCCGAGGTCACCCGTGCTTGGATTCATTCCAAAAAAACCCTGCACCTTCATGTAAGGGATCCACAAAGATCCAACATCTAAGATTGGCTCACATGCAAATTTTCTTCACAAAGCTCCAACACATTTTAAGCTAAAGCTCAATTTCAGTTGATTTACCTCACCAGAGCTAAGACCGGCGGTTCGCATGCTTGAGGATGCTTTGTCTAGTTGAGATAAAGCCCCGTTAATAGAAATTAGATTGGTTCTAAGTGAATTGCTCAGTTGGCCAAGAACAGTACTTTAGACGCTCTGCTTTCATCAAAGTCCATCCTCTAGTGGGCTTGGAGCACAAGGGAAAGTTCGCTTGGCTTTGACAACATGTGTGGAAGGTGTATGTAGGGGAATTTGTTTTGGTTGAGAGATGAGGAAGTTTGAATCGGGAAGTGGGTGTTCTAATTCAGCTTCTCTTGGGGAGAAAGAAATCCGAGAGAGGAAGGCTTGGGAAAGCTTTGGGGACTACTAGGGAGTTTTTCAATATGCCATAGGAGCTCTCTCGAAATGAATGTGTGCCTTTCCCGTGATAATTGAGGGAGTATATCCCTCAATCGTGTGTGATGGATGGATGGGATTGCTTCCCCAATTTTAATTAGCCAGCCACCGTTAAAGCGTTGAAGGGCTCGCAATTGAGTCCACGTGGCTTAGTTTGAGTGGAGGAATGCATGGTAGGTGGATCAAGGCTTAATGTGGGCTGATGGCTCTCCCTTGATCCTTTAATTTCTCAGCTTAGGAGGGAGGTGAGTTAACTCACCTCCCTTTGGTCCATGGCAAGCCTATCCCACTTTGGGTGGGCTAGGTGCCTAGGTGATACCCTATTTAGGGTGAATGAGGGCTGCCAAGTGATGGAGAACTAGACTTCACTAATGGTAAAATCTCACTTGGGGAGCCATAGCTAAGGGGATTTTCCTTGGGTTTGGCTCCAATATGGTTTGGGCTGATTTTGGGTTGACCTAGGATGAGTTTGGGTTGGGTTAGGTCAGGTTGCAATGTCTCATGGGTTTTGGCTCAATTTGGTCAAATAGGTCAATTTGGGTCATGTTGGGTTAGGTTGACCAATTGGTCAAATTAGGTTAAAGGCTTGGGTTATGTTCAAACGATGGTTTGAAGTATTTTGGTTCAAGTGGTTTCAATCAATTTGGCCTAGGTTTGATTTTGGCTCATTTGGATTGATATAGGTCAAATGGGTCAAGTTGACTAATTTGAACAAATTGGCCAAATTAGCTTGGGTTGGGTGTTGATTCAAGTTCAATTCATTAATTGAAAATGATTGTAAGCTTTGGTTTGAATAAATTTAGATTTAATTTGGATTTTGGCCAATTTGCCCCTTTAGGTATTTTGGGCTAAGTTGGTCAATTGGGCTAGATTGGGTCCAATTGATCAAATTAGAGCTTTGGTCAAGTTCAACATTGAATTTGGAATGAGCTTGAGCCATTGATTGTAATCAATTTGGGTTGGATCATGATTTGACCTATTTTGACCTTTTAGGTCAATTTGGGTCAACTTGGGTCAAATGATCAATTGGGTTTGATTTGGCTTAATAGGTGGTTAAGTCAGGTTCAATCATTGATTATGAGTTGATGTGAATCAATGATTTTAATTGATTTGGTGAATAGTGAGTTTTGGCTAATTTCAACTTCATATGGGCTAAGGGTTGATTTGGTCAAATAGCAAGTTGACTTGGTTTGACCCAATTTAAGGCAATTGATCATCCTAAGGTGATCAATGATCATGGTATGAGGTTCAATCTAATTTAGGTTGGATTAGAACTTGGTTCATATGGGTTCTTCAGGCTACTTTGGGTCAAGTGGACCTAAATGGGTCAATTGGCTTGGTTTTGGTTTGATTAAGGTTTAGTTGGATTTATATATAGGTTTAGGATTGAAATATAAATCTAACTGCAATCAATTTGAGTTATGATGGGTTTTGGTTCATTTAAAATTTTTTAGTCAAAAGGGCTAAGTTGGGCTTGACTTGAGTTGATTTCAATTTAGCTTGATGATTGTAGATTTTTTTTATATTTGGATAGATGATTGAAAGAATGATTGACTCAAGAGAAAATCCATTAATTTTGGCTTGATTTAGGTGGGTTTAGGTTAAGTCCAAGGAATTGGCTTAAAGGATTTGAATTCATTTGATTTGATTTTGGATTTAGTTTTGGCTATTTGAATTTATATTTTCTTTATATTTGTGAATATAAATGAAGATATAAATGATTTATGAGAAAATCACTTGAGTTTGGAGTGATTTGAAAGAAAATTTGACTAAGCTCATGGAGGTAGGTTAAAAAGGCTTAGAAGAAAATCAATTTAGTTTGATTTAATTTTGATCATAAGAATGTGGGTTTCATTTATATTTGTGAATATAAATGATTAAATAATTGATTTATGAGAAAATTAATTGAATTTGTATTGATTTGGGTTAAGATTTGGCTAAGCTCATGAAGGTAAGTCCATATGGCTTAAGAAAAAATTTGACTGGGTTTGGGTTTTTTTTGAATTGGTTTTGGTTGTTTATTTCATTTATATTTGTGAATAAAATTAAGATATAAATGATTCATGAAGAGATCAATCAAGTTTTGTCTTGAATTTGATTGAGCCATGGAATTCAATCATCTAAAGAGGATTTGGGAGTTTAAATTTTATTTTGAGTTTCAATCATTTGGAATAGAGTTTGGACTTGAATTTGGTAAATTATTGAGGAATTGAATTTATCTTGGAGAAAATCAATTGAACTAAGATTGGTTTGAATTTGGTTAAAGGTCAAGTTCATAAGATAAAATCACAGGGCTTAGGCAGGATTTTGATTTTGGATTTGATCATGGGTTTCAATCATTTTATTTGGAATTTGGATTCATATTTAGTATTTGAATTGAATTTGAGATTTGGTTTAAGAAGGTAAACATAGGTTGGGTTTAAGCCATAGGATGGGCAAGCCTCCCTAAATCTCTAACTCAAAACCTACCCCTATTACTAACTCTTCTAAGTCTTCAGGCTTAGGTTAAGTGTTCACCTAATCACTAGAAGTGTCTCAGGACTAAAGAGCTCTTAGTGTATATAAGAGGCCAAGATTTATGCTGAGGAGGTTGAGAGCTCACTCTAAAAGTGAGGTCAACAACAAGTCATAAAATAAATTAATTAATTAATAAAATTAAACATTTAATACTCAACTCAATTATTTAATTAATATTTTTCCACAAAAAGCAAGTAGCATCATCGAACACACTACTGTATGTCTTGCTTATATTCACTCACCTAACCACCACACGTTATTGTACACCATTAGTGTTAGACAAAAGACTACACAAATCATTGTATTTGATAATGGTATAGTTTAGAATGTAATTAAAAATTAAAGTAATATTAAAAAATTTAATATATGTATAGTTGCCCATTAATCCAGTGACTAGGTATCCACATCGGATCCGATGTGGCGGAGCACTTGCCCTATATTTGGGACTAGAGCTAGTCGCCCGTTAAACGGGGGACTAGCCTACAGGAAAATTTTTTTAGGTGATTGTTAGTAGGTTTAGAGAGAAGTGTTGAGTAACTAAGGGAGATCTACATATTATATTTGTTGATTTAGAGAAAGCATGTGATAAAGTTCCAAGAGAAGTATTTTGGAGAGTTGTAGAAAGGAGAGGAATTAATATTGGTCATATTCAAGTCATTAAGGATATGTATACTAGAGCTGTTACTTATGTCCAAACACATGGAGGATTGACAAAATATTTTCCTATTTAAGTTGGATTACATCAAGGATTGGTTTTAAGCCTTTATCTTTTTGCTTTATGTTAAGAATGTTCTTACTATGTATGAAATACATTTGTTAAGAGGTTTGATGGAATAGTATAGAGGAAGTAAGGATGATCTACATATGATATTTGTTGATTTAGAGAAAGCATGTGATAAAGTTCCAAGATAAGTATTTTGGAGAGTTGTAGAAAAGAGACGAGTTAATATTAGGCATATTCAAGTCATTAAGGTTATGTATACTAGAGCTGTTACTTGTGTCCAAACACATGGAGCATATTCAAGTCATTAAGGATATGTATACTAGTCGTTATCTTTTTGCTACTTGTCAATTTAGATAAAGATTACAATAAAGTTTCAAGATATGTAAGATAACAATATAGAAAAATGAAATATCTACTATAGTATAATACAAAAAAAAAAAACATAAGTGATAGATAACAAAAAAAATGAATACATGCACTATAGACACATAGGACAAATTATCCTAAATAGCTAACACCTCTGTCGTCTACATGGAATAGCACCACTCCCAGGTGTATACTAATTAGGTGCACATGATGGATGATCATGCAGCTGATGGTGGCCCTGGAATGCAGGTTCTTCAAATGTCTGCGTAGGATAGTCTTGTGATGGGATATAAGGCGGTTGTGACTCAAAACTAGGCATCGGTAGAAAACGGATGACGTATGTAGATGGTCGATGCCCTATCATCTTTGTGAGACACCCTCTACAAGCTTCGATCCATAATGTGTGTTGTTGATATGTACCCACAGCCTTAAGTCCCTGCAAAGCATCTCGTATCTATCTATAGCTCCATGTAACTCATGCTCATCTGTACGGTCGAAGTACGGTTGAAAGATGTCCTGAGTGGCCAATATGTGCTGTGACTGCATGAAAATAATATTTAAAATTTGCCTCAACTAAGTAAGCAACATATTGAATTTATCAGAATACTTATGTAAATACTCACATATGAACCAAGACATGTATTGATTGATAATCGTCAGTCTATCTTCTCCTTCGTATGACATTTTTGAAATTCTCATGTAGATATCACAAGCAATGCCTATGAGAGGCCCAAGGAAAAATTTCTCTACACCCACGCATCGAGCCAGAATGTTTATCTGATATTATACACAGATCACGTCTAGCTGACACCATGGGTAACATATCCTGTAGACACATTAAAAATCACAGTCAAGATTCATTTGACTCAGATTCAACCATAGCAAAGGCAAGAGAAAACAAACTGCTATTTTCATCTATTCCAACAACAATCAATAATGTACCACGGTACTTGCCCAACAAAAATGATCCATCCAAGCTTAGGGTAGGATGACAACTGACCCAGCCCAAAATAGAATGACCAAAAGTCCAAAAAAGTCTCTGGAATTGCTATGTACTATTAGACTATATTCTGTAGACTGTACTTGGTAGAGTGGAACAAATTGCTTCCATAAAGATGTTAAGAGTTTTATAAGACTCTTCCCAACAATCAAAAATTGCCTTTATTATCGAACTCCTAGCATCCTAAGCATTCATGTACGATACCTTTACATTAAATTTTGATTTCATTCTACCTATAATCTCTCTAGGTTTTAGATTAATTTGATAATTGATTACATGTATAATAAAATAAGTAATGAATTTATAATTGTACTGCTGATGACCATTTTCTATCAGTATTGATACATATGTGGTCATCTCCAACTCTGGAGATTCTCCAGGCTCCCGGTAGATGCTTGTTGTGGCTACAAAGCAGGCACCAATTACATGCTCTATTAGGATTATCATGATGTACACATATCACAGTATAGTTCTTCTGGTTTGAGGTGGCTATTTCAAATTGAACATTGTTAACTATACACCAACCAATAATAGCAAACTGAAGGCTCTTTTTACTTATAAAATACATTCCTTCGACAAGATCACTTGATATTTTAACAACATCTGATAGAACATTTTTCTTCGATGAACCATCGAAGGAAATATCATTATCTGATTCTCCATGATTTGACTCATTTGAACACACTCATTATTAAAAAACATTGCGCATTCACTCTCAATATTTCGGAATGAATGACTCTTTAATAGATTCTGACTTGCTACATTATCAACCATAGCTTCTAACTCAAGTGAGCAATCATCATCACTGATATCCTACTCAGAGTCACTATTTGGGCTATTGCTCATAGTCTCATATGCATCATCACCTGCAGCACTATGAGGCAAATATGGTTCCTCTTATTGTTAAATAATATCACCGCTTGATCTGTAATTCCACCACACACATCAGTACCATGACACACATCATTATTGAAAATTAACTACAAAAGCAGGGTAAGATAAACAAGGTATTACCTGGGAATCAATTCCTCAAAACTGCTTAGTGTCATCAAAGGAGCAGGTGTGATGAAATCATGTGTATTGGTCAATGGTATATCTACTGACCTCAATACTGGATCAACTGATGTGGACATTAACATCTTTGACTTCCACATACAACGTCAATGCCTGACGAGAAGCTTCGTCCAGAATAACGTCACAAACTTCATCATCAGAAATAACATACGCTATAAATCTGTTATCCACCAGATAACAAAATGCAGACTAACTGTGTGATGCTTTGAATCAATATGCAGAGATCTCTTTATTCTTTGGTTCAAATACAATAAGGTGATGTGCTGTAGAACATATTAATTGGACGATTTAGACCACCCACATAACTTAGAATGAACTGATCATGGACAGTTAGTTCGCCTCCGTAGAATAAGATCAACAAAATCAACTCTCTACTCATTCTTGACAAGATGAGTTGAGGCGAACTAAATATCTAAAATATAACCAATCATATTAAGATTACTCAAATTTGGAAATAGCTTGCACAAATAATTTTAAATGTAGTACAGACTACAGAAGACAAATGATATTTAACTCAATCAACACTTTATGTGAACAAATGATCTAAGGCGATTGGATTTAATCTTATCTGCTAATGCAACTACTCAAACATTTTCACAAATATATTCATTTTCCATTTTATCTCTAAGACTTAAGCCACTCATCTACCTAAGCATCCTCATCTCCATCCAACTGCAATAGGCCAAGTGCTACTCGAATGGAATTTTTTTGAACACAGTAGGCCAAATGCATTCCTTCACTTCAACCATCCAACTAGAATCCTATTAATAGCATCTTAAACTATTTTACAATCATTTTGAACAATATACCTAATATATCTTAAACTATTCACAATTTGTAATGGCGTGATCACCCAAAATTATAACTCCACAACTACAACTAAAACCCTAAACTATTCTAATAATACATATAACCTAATCAATTACACATAAAAAAATTAGAGATTTACCGTGCGTTTAGAAAGATCGCCTCAATGTGCACTGCGAACCACAGAAATAGCCACCGGAAACTTTGTTAAAGAACAAACAGAAGCCAATGTTCTTCCATGGGTCAAGACAAGAATAAACGCGGGATGTGGTTGTCGCCAAGACAGCTCGAATGCGGTTGTCCACAATGGGAGGCGGTCAGCTCCAATCGGTGGTGAGCTCGGCACTGTCGGAAGGTGGGGAGGCCGGGTGGTCGGAGATGGGTCGTTGTCGCCGAAATGGAAGAAATCACGATAGCTTCAGAATGGGGCCGATCGCGTTATTTTGTTGCCTGCGCTTTAACGGCGACTTCAGTTCACCAGGACACGGATCGATGCTACCCCTACACGTGATCCTAGGTGGCTAGCTAGGGCGACTATACCTATTTTAATATTTTTTTTATAATACTTATTTTATTAATTACTGTTTAAAAGGTACTTAATTTTAAAAAATTGCCCACGATTGCTGCGGCATTTATGAGCTTGGTAGCGAGACCAATGTTGCTCTCCGATCTGATACCATATGACAAAGAAATGGCTACCGCGATCTCGAAGCCTGAAGCGGAGGAAATAGAAACGAACAAGGAAGGTTGATGGCCAGGAGAGCGATACAAAGAAAAAGAAAATATAAAGCCTCATAAAAGATCAATTATTTATATCTATTTTTGCATATTTATATACGATAAATTATCAAGTGTGAAATTCAAATATAATTTTTTTTTCTCAGAATTCAATAGCATAAATATAAAATAACAATCATCAATATCTAATTATTATATTAATTATGAATTAATATATATTATTATGTATTGATGTATATATTATATATTATTATTAATATGTAATAATTTATAATTATTATATAACAGGTGAATGTTAATTGAGAGTTATATATGCCTATATTATTAATATCATCCCTTTATATACAAAGCTGAAAGAAAATAAAGATACGTCACTAAAAAAAAAACAAGCCGGAATACTTCTTCACAGAATGAATTCTGTTGTCCGTTTCCGTAGTGAAACATGAATGGCTGCTAATAATTCTTTTTTTTACTGCCTGTAATTGGTAATTCCACCCACAACAGATTCTAAATTTTCGGGTTTCTTGTATTCCATAAATAACTTTAAGAGAGAGAAGTCAGGGAGAAAATATTACACGTAGAATTTTGATACATCAGAATTTTAATAAAACTGAAACACATGATAGTAGTTAAATTTTTATATTAATTTTAATATAAATTAAAAAAGTTGAACAGATATCTCAGAATATAATAATTAAAATTCTAACATAAAATTAGTAAAATTTTTAAAATAAGCATGTTTAAAAATATAATTAGCAGATTAGGTTTTAAAAAAAATTAAAAGTAGGGACAATCGCTGTTTAGCAGGCGATTGTCTTAACCACACGTCAGCGTTTAAATTAAATGAACTGACTTAAAATATTAAAAAAAAAAACTAATTTTGTAATTTTGCAGTGTTTAGATAAAGAGGTCGGATTCCGATGCCTCAACTTTAATTAGTCTTTTTTCAATAAATATCTAAATTTTATATTTAAAATATATTTATTTTTATATACATAAAAAGATAAATTTTATTTTTTAAATTTAATAATCTTTTTTATATAAAATTAAAAAAATGTATAATATTTATGTAAATATGAAATTTTAAATTTAAATATGTAAAAATAAAAGAATAGAATTCTCGGCCAGAATACGTTTAAAAATATATAATAAATTTATAATAAAATTTAGCTTCAATATTATATAAAATATTTAGTTTAAAAATATATAAATATTTTTTATACATATATGTATAAATTTAGCTTCAATATATAATATATATGTATAAATTTATTATACATATATAAATGTATTATTATATAAAATTAAAAAATTTATGATGATAATTAATTATTTATGACTTAAGTATAAGGATGCGTGGTATTTGTTGAGTTATAAATTTTTTTATGACATTAAAAGCTTAGTCAAGAATGATAAATATTATAAATTTTTTTAATTTTATATAAAAAAGATTATTAAATTTTAAAAATAAAATTTATCTTTTTATATATATAAAAATAAATATATTTTAAATATAAAATTTAAATATTTATTAAAAAAATACTAATTAAAGAGTGAAGCTTCCAATCCGCCCTCCTTATTTAAATGCAGCAAAATTATAAAATTAGCTCTCCTTTTTTTAATATTTTAGATCAGTTACTCGCTAACTATTTTTAATTTTTTTTAATATCTAATTCATTAATTATATTTTTAAACATATTTATTTTAAAAATTTTGACTATAAAATTAGATCAAACTCTTCATATAATATTTTCTCGTATACAAGAAAACGAAAAGTTAGCTAGCGAAACTGCATTCCTCTGAACTAAACTCAACGTGGATAAGCGAGAGTGAGAGGTGTGAATTTGCTGTTTTTTTCCGTCTCACTATATAAATAATAGCCCGTTAATTACCTTCCTCATCCTTCACTTCTCTCAACACAAGCTTCTTTCTCACCTATCATCGATGGAAGGTATATTGGAAGATTCGTCCGTAGTGAGACGGGAGAGCCAAGCAGCAAAGGCTTCTGCTTTCAGCGCCGGCGACGGCAGATGTAGTGACGTCTTCATCGACCTCCGCGAAGTTTTCTCTGATGTCAACTGAGGAGGAAGAAGACACGGCTAATTGCCTTATCCTTTTTGCCCGAGGTGGTCATAAGCCAAGAGACTCAGAACCCGAAGCGACAGAGCAAGCAACCACCGCCATTAATTTACGAACCGGCAATTCGCAGAAGCTGCGACCACCACCAGCGGCGAGGCTGGATTAGACGTCCACGAATGCAAGACTGGCAACAAATGCTTTCCTTCCTTTCAGGTGCTCCGCGGGCATCGCGCCAGCCATAAGAAAATCAAGCTTTCGATCCCTTCGGCGTCGGCAGCTGAAACGAATACGCGGTAATGAGCGAGGATTCGATTCAGCTAAGCCAGAACTCATTCTCTTCGCAAGTCGTGGCAACCGCAAGAACCACGAGTGTTCGATAGGCTGTGTCAAGTTCACTTTCGGTCAGGCTCTCGGCGGCCACATGCGGCGGCACCGCCCTTCGAATCCACAGGAGCCGGCGAGGAAGGAGAGGAATTCGAACGGACTTTCTCTGGATCTCAACCTCCCTCCTCCCTGCGATGATGACGGCGATATCGCAAAGTCGTCTACCTCCATTTCGCTGACAAAGACGCTGCCTTTCTTTTTGGCAGCAAAACACCGACTCTGGTGTTGACATCTTCCCTCGTTAATTGCCATTACTGATCAGATTCTAACTGAAATATATCACGATAATTTATTTCTTCTCATTGATTTTTTTTTTTAATTTTACTCATCATTCATTATCAGTTTCCTCCGGACATAACGGACCTCTATGAATTATATGAAGTTTTCCACCATTGTTTAATGATTTTTTGAAATTTTTTCGGATTAAATTTAGTTTGTTCCATCGTTTCCACTATGAAAGCCGCTTTCCGCTGGGTGCATCTGCATCGTCAGAATTGTAACTTTTTTATTCAATATATTCAAATAAATAAAAAGCATTTACATACAAAGACATAATTTTTATATATTTAAATATCTAATATCTAATTTTTATATATCACTTAAATTTTAATTATTACAATAAAAATAATAGTTTTCTTAATTTTTTGAAGTAAAATTCACTTTTTGAAGTATAAAAAAAAATGCTATATTTATAAATATCAAATTTTAAGTATTAGATATATAAATACATAAGATTTGTGTGTTATGTATTTAAAATTCTCAATAGATAAATAAATCTTGAGTCAAGATGGAACCAGAAACGTGGATTAATTTTGCCGCTTTGGCAGCAAATCAAATATAGTTAATATACTGTTCTTCTTCTTTAATTACCATCACATAACGGTGATTAGTGTAGTCTTTTGTCTTACGATAATAGCGTACAGTAACGTGTGATGGTTGAGTGAGTGAATTGAAGTGTGTTCGATGCTGCTACTTATTTTCTGTAGAAAAAAATTAATTAGATAGTTGGGTGAGTGAATATATATATTGGGAGGTTTTTTTTTTTTTTAAATCAATAATTTGAGAAAAATTATCTTGAAATAAGAAAATCAAGAAGCTACCTTAAAACGCCTAAATTTCACCCTACCCCCACAAATTTATATGTGTGTGTCTGGGTGTACATAAATATATGAGAGAGAGAGAGAGAGAGAGAGAGAGAGAGATTCTTTTTAAAGATTAAACAAGAATGATCATAATTTTGATGAAGGTGCACTGAATTTTTTGAGATTTTTTTTTCTTAAACTAATGATTTGAGAAAATTGATCTTGAAATAATAAATTCAAGAAGTTACCTTTGATGCCCAAATTTCATCATACCCCCACCAATATATATGTATATGTGTATCTGTATATGTATATATGTATATGTATATATGTATATGTATATGTATGTATACATGAACACACCTATGTACATCTATATACATGTAATATACAATAGTCATAAAAAATCCTTAAGAGCAACTACAATGCAATCACCTTAGATGCACTCATACGTGAGTCTTAGCAGAGATGGCAAATCCCTCGACTTCGTCACCCGACGTTTTCGCACAAATCCATAATATAAGAGGTACTCTAAGAGAGAGTCTTTTTTAAATATTAAGTAAGAAAGATCATAATTTTGATTAAAGTGCATGAAATTTTTTGAGATTTTTTTTCTTTTATATTTTTTCTTCTACAATGATTTGAAAAAATTTATCTTAAAATAAGAAAATATTATATATTTTTTATGAGTCTTATATAACTTTTATAGTTATTTTCAAAAGTATTATTTTGATTTTTTTTGAAAAAATTATTTAAAATATCTAGGCTTAATGTTCTTTACAATAGTCATAAAAAATTAATAAATGACAATTTTATGATATTTGTCTACTAATTATATTTAAATACCTTAACATTTTACTATTTTATTGTACTTTTTTATAAAATATCTTTATTATTTTTAAATTTATTTACTAATTAAGATCACAAAATTTCATGAACGTGTATTTTTTGTAAATCATTCCAATCAAATTGTTTAACCTCAACCCGAAAATCTGCATAATGAGAAATTCTTTGTAATATAAATATGAATGAAGCTTAAAATCTTCATCTTCATAAAAATTCCTAAAACGTCTACAAACTAGATTAGAGCATTCTTCTTCTTCTTCTTCTTCTTCTTCTTCTTCTTCTATAGCCTTTTAGATTAATATATTACAGATTAGGTATAATTTGAAAACAAAATCAAAATATTTCACCATTAATAGAGCAATCAATCTCTCACAGGGGAGCTTTCCTCTCTCTTGTGTTGAGACTCACCTCCACCATTCGATACATCATCAACTCTCAACGATGACTGCCATTCCCTGTTTAGCAAAAGCCATTTTTTTGTAGAAGTTTCTTTTTAAATAAGTATCTTATTAATGTTAATTAATTGTTTAAATACGGCTAAAAAAATTAAAAGTAGGTACAGTCGCTCGTTTGACGGGCGACTGGCCAACCACCTCATTGCTGAGGTGGCTAGCCAGTCACCCGTTAAATGGGGAGTTTCACCTAAAGCTAGTCCCATTTAATTAGCTTTAGGCAAAGTTTAAACACGGTCTGCAAATCGAAAGCTTCTCCCTTTCTCCAGTCGACCCCGCCACCGCGACTCTGTCTCCCGCGAGCATCTGAGACCTCTGTCTCCCGCTCACATTGGCAGCCGACTCCACCTCTCCCGCGATCTCGTCTCCTGTCTGATTCTCAACTGACCGACCGAGCAGCCCCCACCTCAACCACGAGCCAACAACATTCTCTAAGTCCCCACTGTGAAGGTAAGTTTACAAGAATAATTTTTATCTTTATTGTGAAGATGTATGGATGTGTAGGGTTTAGGATTTGAGCCTAATTTGAGTTAAGTTTATTGTGCAAGACTGTAACCTCATTGTAGAGGTGTGTGGACAGCCATTTTGGCAATTTTAGGATTGCATTTAGTGAAATGGACTTGGTAGGCTTGACTTACAAGATTTATGTATAGTAGAAATGTGCGAAGGATGCTGACATAGTATTTATGTAGGTGTTGTTAGATTTAGTTTATCCTACTTATGGTAAATCTTGTGTGCAATGAAACAGCCCCTTAAATATTTTCTTAGTGAGCATTGTTGAGCCCTAAATTATTTAGATTTAACTTTACACAGAATAAGTATGTACATTTTATCATTCAATATTGTAGGTTGGTTGATAAGCATACTTTAGGATGAATCAAAAGCTTCAGTATCCCGATCCTTTTTCTATGAACCTACCGTTGATGATCAATTTAATCCAAGTTATATCGGTGAAAGAAATCATCCAATGCAGTATCGCGCCACACAAACTTGAAAGATTTAGAACAGAAAGTGTTAAGATCTCTACGCTCTGATGTAGAAAATTTTACAGTGGATCTAACATGTCGTTTCCCTATTGGCTCGGAATTCATAGTATCTATGGTTTCTGATGATGAAGTCTGCATTGTTATACTGGATGAAGCTTCTCGTCAAACATTATTTTTTATATAGAAGTGAAGCCTTACTGTAGTACTTCAACTGCAATTGACATTGATGTCATGAAGCATAATATTCTTTCTGAATACGCACATGACTTCACTTTGCCATCAACATTTGTGCTACAACAAAGCTGCGAGGAATCAGAACCAAGGTTAGAAGTTACTTTAAAGAAATTTCTCTTGTTGATAACCTTGTTCTGTGTATCTCCAATTTTAATCACGTTAAAGGTCATTACGCATAACTTAAATGCCTGCTGAAGCACACTTACATGAGCAGCCCACTGCATCGAGATTTTTGTCTGAGGATGAATATGAAATAATGAATTGTGAATCAAGTAATGCATCTGAGTATAGTGATGCTGAGAATGATGTTTTACTTGGATAGACTAGTTTATGTGGAAACAATGCTAGTCATGACCTTATTAGGAATCATTCTTTAAAGAGTTCTACAAATGAAGCTGAAATGATCTGTAATAATTATTATGTTCGAACATGCAAAATCACAAAAGATTGGGATGCATATGTTGTATTTGATGGTCCATCTGGTAGCATAATTTTTTCAAATGACATTGAAGTTTCAGTGGAATTATCTGAAGGTATGTGCTTCTCAAATAAGAAGGAGCTTCAGTTTGCAGTTATTGGTTAGTTAATAAGAAATAATATTCAATTCTTAACTATTACTTCAAATAAAAAGAATTTCATAATTGTTTGTGCACAACATAATAATCCCAATGGATCATGTCAATGGTGCATACATTATTGTCGGAGCAAGCGATTGGGAGGTGCTTGGAGAATATCAACTTTAGGTGCTCCACACACATGAATCAGCACTATCATGGGTTCTAGACATCAATGTACATCTAAGTTTATCAGTTATTTCATAATACCTGTTATAAGAACTCAGATAAACTTGAAATCGAGAGAGATTATTGACCGGATGGAATCAAAGTTTAATATTAAAGTGTCTTATATGAAGGCATGGGATGCGCGGTGTAAGAGTATTAGAGCGATATTTAGGAGTTGGGAGGACTCGTACTGCTCTCTCAACCTATTCATGGCATCATTATGCTCCGCTTTGTCAGACACTGTTTATAGGCTTCAATCAACAACTACACACAGGTTTCAAAGATAATTTTGGGCATTTGAACCATCAATAGCATTTGGATCCCAGCTTTAAAAGTGTCGATGGCCATGGGAAAGCCGATCTGATTGGGTTCAGTACCATCAGGCGCACATAGCTATTTAGGAGAGCAGGATAGATCACATTGTCCATGTCGATGATGATGATGTGGATAGACAATAAGCCCTAAACCGCTACATGTTATGGTTTAGGTTGTGGGCTTCATTGTACTTGGCAAGATTAATGACATACTATCCCAAAGCACCTGCTAAGCGAGCCTATGTAAGTTAGTAGTAGCTACTGCAAATTTATTTAAGTACATACGTTTAAATTTTTGACTTTAACATCTACTCATTTGGTTAATATAGGTGGAGCATATCTTGGCAACTAAAGATATCTTCCAGCCTTTTTTTGGATGTCCCAGTGACTTGGACTTATAGATGGCTGTAAATAGGTATGAGAACATATGTTGAGATTTGAGATTACACACGCACATTAGCGACCATCAGTTCCAACACGTCACAATAGAGCATATGCCACATGAGTACGCATCAGCTTTGACTACACATGCATCAGACATAGGTGCAAGGCCATATACTTATGCTTACCCAGAGCCTTTAACTTATTAGCAGAGCTTTTAGTCTCAACACCATACAAAAGTTGCACCTTCACCAGATTGGGTGCCTCTAGGAGAACCACAGCCAGAGTTGGGTTCAAATGTTGGAGGCCAGGAACAGGGACCACATCGAGTCTCCCATTAGCTGTGTAATCGTTCATTACAGCCACCTATGCACTACACTCGGTAGTGCTGCGATGGCGTATAGACGTCATCGTAGGCGATAGTTTCTGGGATGTATGTTTATTTTAATATCTCTATTATACTTGTAACCTTGATCAATTTATACATGAATGGAGATTCATAGTTGATTGTACTTATAACATTTCTTAAAATGAATATTGACCATTGATTTTTTATTTTAGTAAAATACTCACTTAGTATGCTACTAATTATTAAAAAAACTTCATCACTTAATTTCACCAGTTGCATAAACTTCATCACTTAAAATATCTCACTTAGTCAATGACTCCAATGCTTTGGTCTTGGTGTCCGAAGACTTCCCTGGATATTTCACCGATCGACAAAATGGGCTCAAATATTGCCACTGTCGATTGATACACCTGCGTGGAAGCCATGGCCTGTCAGGGCAAGATCGAACTTTCTTGCCTTCTTCAACGGATGAAAGACACGGAACACTCATGAACCCCTTCATCCTTGCTATGCAAGACCACTGCTCACGAGAACCTCCTTTGGATCTTACGAGGAGGCGTGGCGGTGAAAATTGATGGATGGGAGGCGAAACCTAGCAAGGAGGTAGTAAAGGCTCAACATTGTTAGAGAAACTCCAACGAAAATTGCGACGATGATGAGGAGAGAAGTCCAAACCATGGTTGTCAGCGCCGTAGCTGGACCTCCACTCCTCTGATTTTGATTTGGAAGAATTTTGAGATCAGTGGATTGATGCCAGCGCTTAACTCTATTAATAGACAAGTTTGCGACTGGTTATCTTTTTATATAAATTTTAGCATGTTATGACTTTATTTTTTATATATGCATTCAAATAATTTAATTTCACCATAAATCATTTTTTAAAAAATATAAGTTCATTTTTAAATATAATTATTACATAATTTATTTTTTATTTACTTTGATGCTTATCATTCTTATTTTTATCAGTCAACTTAAATATTAATATTTTTCTTACAAGGCAATATTATAAATTACACAACATCACTAATTTAACTATAATTTTATAAATTTTATTTATCTTTTGTTGGAAAGATCCTAGTTAAGATAACTATAACTATTTATAAAATAAATAAATGTAACTTGTTATGAGAAAATAATTTTTTTAAACTTATTGTAAAAATCATAAAATTATTTCATTTTAAAAAAATAAAAATAAATTTATTGTAATTGTTACATTCTAATAAATTTTATTATTAAAAAGGAGAGAGATCAATAGCTAGGTATCATCTAAAAATTAAATAGAAAAAATTCACCCCAAATTGTGCCTAAAAGTCTATTTGAGATCATTTAAAAAACATTTATTTAATGTATTTTTATTTGTTTTTTATTATTTTTAAGAAATAAATCAAGTTATCAATTAAAAAAAGTAAAATAAATTTTAAATATTATTATTATTTTTTTTTTTAAAATATCATCTTCAAATATCACTATCATTTTCATTAGTGTTGACAATCACCATCACTATTGATGGATCATTATCATCATTATCTTATCCATCTTCAATATGCCCAATCAAGATCATCATTATCATCACATAAAAATAAAATTAACATATTTTTAAAATGTCAAATATATTTATATTTAATATTAAAATATAAATAACATAAATAAAAAAAATAAAAGTTAGCCAAAACAACCTCTCATTCCCCATAATATTCTCAAACCCATCCCATAATCATTCTTTTATTTTAACAATTCAATTCAAACTTCAAAAATCATATTTTTTAATAATAAATTCAAAATATCTAAATCCATCAAACTCATCTAACAATACATTGAAATCTAACTATAATTCCATGCCTTGTTTAATCACTTATATTATTAAGTAATTAATTAATTAGAATGCCAACATGAGCTAGTCTGTTTTTTATTTTATTTTATAAAAAAGCTATATAAGACAGTTGCTCCAAGGCAAGAACTAGTTCTTAGGGGTGTAAGATAAAATAATTACCGGGGCAAGGTTTCTAATCAACATGACGCTATCGATACAAAAGAAAAAAAAATTATTAACATAACAAAACACACAATTCTCTCAAAAATGAACCTAATCGAGTGTTTTAATGAGCACTGTTATCAAGCTAACAAGGCTAAAAAGGCTAAAAAGGTTGAGGTTTTGTTTTTCTTTAAACCAAAAAGAAAATAATAATAAAGATATGCGAAAAAAGGCTAAAAAGGTGAAACATTACCTTCTATGATCGAAAGAGGAGTTGAGGTTTTGTTTTTTTTTAAATCAAAAAGAAAATTTTATTGCACTAAAGAAAAATGATACAAAGTCCTTAAAGGGGACAACTCTCAAAACCTAATGCTCAATGAGCTACAAGATAGCCTAAAGAGAAAAGTCCCCAAACTAAGTATAATAAAAAAACTAAAGGGTGTGGTGTTTATTTTTGCTATGTATATGGGGGGACACTACGCAGATCTGAGGGTGTACTTATTGAAGTGATCGGTATGACATTGAGGTATAATGTACTATCTCAAAAGATAGAGGCATCACCCTTCAATAGATCTCACCTAATAAGGACTCTAGGCATGATGGGTCTTCAAATATACTAGAGATTTTTCCTACTTTACATTGATGAATAAAAGTAGGTTTATATTAAACTAAGTTCCCCTATAGCAAGCCCCATAGTTAATTACATCCTAAGAAAAGTGAGTTCCTTAGGGATACTCTCGATTAAAGTAAGCAATTGTTGTCTCCAAAGATTTCATTGGTAAGACCATCAATAAATTGGCTATGTTTGAAAAATCAATTAGGAAAAATAAAAAGGAGAGACTTATTATCGAAACCAAAGAAGATGAGTAGTGAATGCTCATGATACTAGGAATCCTAGTGAGCATTTAATCTATTATATGCTTGGATTTTATATGTTTGGAATTGAGGTTATTTATTTATTTGAGTTGAAATTTTATTAGAAAGCCAGGACTTATAATCCCACGACACAAGATTGTGAAAATGCCAGAGGTGAGGATTTATGCTTATAGCATGAAGGAAATAGCCACCTCAAATCCTGAATCTAGGGAGCTTTAGTAAGAGCTAAAGCACGGCCTAAGTCTAAGAAAAAATGGGCATAAGTTTTACCTCCACAAGAGAAGGGTAAACCACCAGACTGCTAGACTTATAACTGCCTGTAGTGACAACCGGCTAACTCCTCCTATGCTTTAAAACCATGTAGGAAAGTCATATGATTTTGCAAGATAGTTGAGTTGTTATTATTTAGAAAGAGACTACACTCCTTAAACTCAATCTCTATGAGAATAGAGCATGAGTTGTATGAGTAATGACTTAGTCTAATGCAAATATTTTCAAAATTTATTTAATTTTGGACCCTTCATTTTGACAAAGGCCATAGGATTTTTGTATGCATAAATACATGTTAAAATGAGTTATGGGCTAAATCAGAGAGAAAGAGATATTTTCCACTATAGAGGAGACCCTCAAAGGTCAAGTCTTCCCCTATCGTCATGCAAGGATTGAAACCCTCTCTTTGTAAGAGTAAAGCAATATGAATGCATGATATTAAACATACAATATTTAGCTAAGGAGTTACTAAATCTTTTAATTATCTTATTTTAATGCCTATGCTTTATATGAGGTTATGAGTTATTTATAAAATTTAATTATGAGTTGTAGTTGGGATAATAATATTAATTTTTTCCTTAGTTCTGAATCAGATCCAGAACACACATCAAATTACCATTCATAAAGGAACTAGAAAGAGGCATGATTTTTCTATTATACAATTAAAACATAACATCAAGTATTTTATAAATTCAATGCAAAAGAATAAAAGGCCAGTGCAGTGGGGTGCCACCGTATAACCCAAAAAGAGAAAATTGGTAGCCAAGCTCTACCCTTATACAACCCGGTATATGAAAGAATAATTATAATTTATAAATGAATAAATGCTATGGGGGTCTTCTTATCTTCATTCTTCATATCTCCTTCATTTCATCATTTGGATGTGCTTGCTTCAAAGGCATCACAGGGCCTCTCAGGACAAAGCCTTCTAGCCACTGCTTATCCTAATCTCCCATAACACTAATCTTAATTTCTAATATAAAATTACATTAAAAATAAGAAAATAAATCTAACTATACATGCAAAAAAAGTGTTAGCTAAATACACTATACAACCTAAGCAATTATATGAATAATTTAGACATAGCATCCTGCACATGGGTAACTAAGCCCAGCTGTCCTAATTTAGATTATACTTAGGGGTTAAGCAACCTATAAAAGAAAGCATTTATATTTATTTTAAGCACCTCATAAGCACAATCTCCTCCATAAAATATGATTAGGCTAATCATAGCCTACCATCCAATCTATGAAGTATACACCCTAACGTCCACTCTCCAATAATACATCATAAAACCAAACATGCATCACTCCATGTACCGTCTAAACATAAAGTTAGAAGTAGTGACTTACTTCTAAAGTGTGTGTATTAAGGCTTGTGTGGTATTCCTTAACTAAGCTTTGTTATGATTTTCTAAGTATGAAAGGATGTTTTGTCATAAGAAGTTAATTTTATTTTAAGTGATTTAATTGATTTGAAAGTTTTACTTAGTCTTTTATTTTATTTTATTTGACTTACACCTAACAACTAAGTGCTATAAAGAGAAAAAAAGAGAGGATTACTCTCTTTTATCCCTACCTTAAGTCACTTCTAAAGAAAATTAATTAGATTTAGTTCTCTTTAGTGAATGGCTTATTATATATTTTAAATTAATCCTAAGTTTAGGTTTACTTTAAATACTCTCATTCAATAAGAAAGCATCTTAAGATTAATTGGAATTAATTATTATCATGATTCATTTATTTCTTTCCATCATATGTAGCATGCACATGATCAAATCCTAAGCAAGCCTATACATGCAATATATTTTTAGCACACTTAAATGAAAGATGCATAAATAAATTTTCTAGAAATTGGAATTTTCACTCATTAGATAAATACACATTCAAATATATAAAAGTTTTAAGCAAGTAATTTGCCACTGTGAGCCAGGAGGGTGAGGTAAAAATTTCCTTGGGCCTACTTAAAGTCGTGCATCCCCGGAATGTCCAGACTAGATATGCCCGTTATTCTTAAATACATATGGATGTACAAATAACTACAAGAGTGGAAAGTCATGCTAAATTTGCATTATTTTAAAATATTTATGTATATGGAATAAAGTCAAAAGGGGAAGACTTTCATTCATTAGACAAATGCACACACAAGTATATAAAAGTTATATGTAAGTAATTCACCATTATTAACCAAAGGAGTGAAGTAAAGACCTCCTTAGGGCTACTTAAAGTCGTGCATCTCTGGAATGTCCAAACTAAATATACCACTATTCTTAGATACACATGAATGTACAAACAACTACAAGAACGGATGAATCATGTTAAAGTTCTACTTTTGAAATATTTATGCATATTGAACAAAGTCTTATCTAAATTCTAGTATTGAAGTATATAAGAATGAAATCAAATATAGTACATGCCGTTGTTAAACTAGAAAAGTGAGGTAAGCAAATGACCTCCTTGGGGCTAACTAAAGCCTCGTATTCTCAGGATGTCCAAGCTATATACCCATTAACATTCTTACTTACATAAATCAATACATGAATAAAAGTAAAGAAACTTCACTTCATACACTTAAGCTATAATCACATACATCTCCTATGTATTTATCCACACATATATTAATTCAAATCAACACATGCAAGCTTGACATAAAAGAAACCATTTAATTTAATTGATTTTGCAAGAAATGAATGCATGAATCAAGTGACATACTATATTTAATATGATTGGAAAGAAATAAAGGGACATAAGCACATGATTTCATTCAATCCAATTAACTCTTAAGAACAATCATACTAAATAAGCTCATTTAAAATAAACAAAAAATTTGTTAATGTCATTTTCAATTTAATGTTGGATTTGATTTAGGAGATGGTGAGAAGAAGGTTTGCTAATCCTAATCCCATTTCCCATGTGTGAGTTAATTTGATTTAATGAGAAGTAATTAAGTTGATTTTATAGACTAATTAGGTTAATGTGTGAATTAAATCAATTAATTAAGCCTTTACCTATATTACCTTAAGATAATTAATCAAATGATTATGAGCCAATGTAATACGAAAATGAATTGAAAAGTAAATAACAATGTTCTTATGAAATGAAAAGGGCCTAATGCAATTAGCTCACAATCATTAATTAATTAAGCTTAAGGAACTTACTTAATTACTTTCATGATTTTCTCACACATGTGAGCTAACCATAATTTCATTAATCCTCTTTAGCTTATTGAACACCTAAAGCTCTACCCATGGATCAATTAAGGGAAATTAGAATAAATTACCCTTTTATTTAGGTTAATCAAGTCATTAATACATTAATCCATTTCTCTTTACTTAATTACCAAATTTATACTATTATCCTTTAAAATGAAATCGGCTTAAGGGGAAAAAGTTGGGAAAGAGGTCCCAACCTAATTCCATAAGCCTCTTACTTAATCAAACATGATTTGGTATGATTTAAGTTTCAATTTAACTAATTAAGCCATTAATTGGTTAATTAATCATTAATTAGCCTTTTGGTTGAAAAAGAGAAGGAAACTTAAGGGAAAGATTAGGAGGGAGGTTCCAATCCAATTCCCTAAGTCTTCCCACTATTAAATAGTGATTAAAGGGTCCAATTTGTTGATTAATTACTATTTATATGCTTAATTATCACATAATTAAGTTAAAAAAGGTAATTAGGGCTTAAATAATTAATTTTCCCAATTAATCAACCAATAAATTGTAAGAAAAATAGGGGGAGTAGAGGTCATCCCCCTAAACATTCTTAGAAAGTTTGAAATTGATTAGTTATTTAATTAATGATTAATTAAGCTAATTAAAATTTTAATTAACTCATAATTATTTTTCAAACATAATTAAAGATAATTTTAATGGATTTCCCTCTAAAATACCTTTAAAATGAGCCATTTTTTATATCATTTTTAAATATTTCTACAATTAGTTATGAATTCTAGAAGTTTCAGCCTTAAAAATACCTTAATTAACCTAATTAAAGCCTTAATCCCATCGACGCTATGTGGCGTGCTGATGCGGCACGCTTTCCACATGGCACCGTGAGATTGGTTATTAAAGTAGTCACATCCGCATGATGAGTCAGTTAGCGGCGGACGCGGTATTGATCACCGCCATCTGATCTCAGATCGAATGATGCAGATCAATCCTGCAATGTAAAGAGAGAAAATAGAGGAGATCTAAAGTGATTTGATCAGAGTCGTCTGTTCTAATCAGGTAGAATAGATGGCTTGTGATCTCTCTTCCTATGAGTGATGAATGACGGAGGCTGTCAGCTATGGATTGCTCAATCTAAGCTCACCTGAGCTCAGATTAACTCCAAAATCAACCCACACCTTCACGTGAGGGATCCACAAGGATCCAACGACTAGGATGGGCTCACATGCAAATTCTCTTCACAAAAGATGATGAAAAATTTTCTATTTCTATGATTTTGAGAAATTACCTAGTCGAAGCTCAAGACCGGTGGTGGGATTGACAGAGGTAGCTTCGTCTAGTAGAGACTAGGCCCTGTTGAGTAACACACAAGCCAATTCCCCTTAGTTCACTCGATGGATCAACTTCCATCGATTTAGAGCTTAGTGGTGATCAAACTCCTATCTCCATTGGGTTTACAACTCAAAGGAAGCTTTGGGTAGCCTCAACAAGGTATGTGGAAGTTGTGCATAAGACGAATTGAAGTTTGGTTGAGAAATGAAGAAGTTGGAATTGGGATTGGGCTCCCCTATTTCAATTTCACACAAGAAGGCAAAATGCTGAAGGAGGAAAGCTTTGAATCACTCTGGGAATTGCAAGGAGGCTCAAATTTTCCTTTGAAAGTTTAGAAGATTCGAATGAATTGATTTCCCGTGTGAATTGAGGGGGTATACCCCTCGATTTGCTAAGGTGGATAGATGGCATTGCTTCCCATTTTTAGTAGGTCAATCATCGCCAGAGTGCCAAAGTGGTCACCATCATGTCCATGTGGTTTGGTTTGGTAAGAGGAATGCTTGGGAGGTTGCTTGAAGTTTGATCTTGGCTCATCTCTTTTTTTGGATCCTTTGGTTTCTTGATTTGCATGGGAGGTGAGTTAACTTACCTCCCTTTGGTCTAAGGGAAGTCTTAGCACACTTAGGGTGGGCTAGGAGGTTTAAGGATGCTCCATTTAGAAGTTTGATGGCTATTAAGGATGAGAGGAGAGTGGACTTTGCCATTAGAGGAATGAATCTAATGTGGTAGAGGATCTAATGAGGATTTGCATTGGACTTGGCTCCAAATGGTTTGAAGGATTTTGGGCTGACCTGGGGATGGGTTAGGTCAACCTCCAAAGTCCCAAGGGTTAGTTTTATGGGTTTTGGCTCAATTGGGTTATATGGGATCAATTTGGGTCATGTTAGGTTAGGTTGACCAACTGATCACATTAGGAAAACCAATGCAGTTTTCAAATGATGATTTGAAGAGTTTTGGTTCAAGTTGTTTTAATTAATTTGGCATAGGTTTGATTTTGGTTCATTTGAAATCAAATAGGTCAAAGGAGTTAAGTTGACCAATTTGACCAAATCAACTAAATTGGGTTGGGTTAGGTGTTGGTTCATGTTCAATTGGTTAATTGAAATGATTGTAGGCTTTAGTTTGAGTCAATTTGGATTTAATTTGGATTTTGGATAATTTGATCATTTAGGTTGATTGGGGTTAGGTTGGGTCAAGTTGGGCTCAATTATACCTTTGTTCAAGTTCAATAATTTTGAATGAACTTGAGCCATTTTGCAATCAATTAGATTATGATTTGACCCATTTTGGCCTTTTAGGCCAATTTGGGTCAACTTGGGTCAAATGGGTTGGGTTTTTTGGCTCAATTGATGGTCTCAAGTCATGTTCAAATAGTGATTATGTGTGAATCAATGGTTTCAATCAATTTGGTGCATGATGAATTTTGGCTAGTTTGAGTTTTATTTGGACTAAGGTTGACTTGGTCAAATGACCAAGTTGTTGGTTGACCTAATTCAAGGTGATTGATCATCCTAGGGTGATTGTTGATCATGATATGAGGCTTAGATGGGCTTGGTTCAATCCAATTTGGGTTGGATTAGAACTTGGCTCAAAAAGGTCCTTTAGGCCACTTTGGGTCAAGTGGACCTAAATGGGTTAATTGACTTGGTTTTGGCTTGATTCAAGTTTAGTTGAACTTATATATGAGCCTATGATTGAAATATAAATTCAACTGCAATCAATTTGGAGTCCAATGGACTTTGGCTCATTTGAAATTTTCAAGTTGAAAGGGGTAACTTGGGCTTGACTTGGGTTGATTTCAATTTGGCTAGATAATTGTAGGTTTCATTTATATTCACATAGATGATTGAAGGAATGATTGGTTCAAGAAAACATTCATTGATTTTGGCTTGGTTTAGGTGGATTTTGGTTAAGTCCCAGAAATTGGCTTAAAAGGAATAAATTGGATTTTGGTTGATTTTGGATTTGGTTTTAGTTATTTAAATTTATATTTTTATATTTGGGAATATAAATGAAGATATAAAATCATTCATGAGAAAATCACTTGAGTTTGGAGTGATTTGGCAAATTTGACCAAACTCATGGATGTAGGTCAAGAGGGCTTAGAAGGAAATTAATTTAGTTTGATTTATTTTTTGTCATTGGAAGGTGAGTTCCATTTATATTTATGAATATAATTGAAGGTGTAATTTTATAAAGAAATCAATTGATTTTGGGTTAGTTTGGGTCAAAATTTGGTTATGCTTATGGAGGTAGGTCTATGGGCTTAAGAATGGTCATGGTTTGGTTTGATTTGGTTTTGATCATTTTAGTGTGAATTTCATTTATATTTATGAATATTAATGATGGAATAATTGATTTATAAAGAAATCAATTAAGTTTGAGATAACTTAGGTGGAGATTTGGATAAGCTTATGAGAGTGGGTCATACGACTTCAGAAGGAATTTTGGAACTTGGATTTGATTTTGGGTTTCAATCATTTGGAACTGATTTTGGATTTGGATTTGATAAATGATTGAGGGATTGAATTGATATTTAAGAAAATCAATTGAATTGGAATTGAATTGGACTTGGCTAAGGTTAAGGCCATGGAATTCAATCATAAGATTTAAGGAGAATTTTGAGCTTGGATTTGATCATGGGATTGATTAAGAGTTTGAAAATTTATTTGGGTTAGGTTTGAGAAGAAAGCATGGATTGAGTTTAGGCTATAGGGTATGCAAGTCTCCCTAAGTCCCTAAGCATGACCTATCCCTATGGCTAACCCTTCTAAGTCTCTAGGCTTAGGTTAAGTGTTCACCTAATCACTAGAAGTGTCTTAAGGCTAAGGAGCTCTTAGTGTCTATAAAAGACCAAGATCTATGATAAGGAAAGTGAGAACTCACTCCAAAGGTGAGGTCAACGAGAGGACCCCCAATAGGTGTGGTGTAACTAACAAGGCACACTACACGTATTAGAATTAACTGAGATGATTACAACGTCCAAAGGATTGCAAGTGCTAATGAAAATGATCTATCCCTAAACTTGAGATGTAGAAAAAATCATGATCTTAGTGCAATGCAACTTAACTTATGCCAAGGGCATAAGAGAGGGAGGAGGAATCCGCTAAGGGATTGAGTATATGAACCTTACACTAGGGAAGTAGGTTCGGATTATCTATTAGGGATAAGGGCTTCAGTTTGATTATAAATATGATTTGGAGAGAGAAGATCCACTAGGGATTAGGATTTTTAATCCATTGGGGAAGGGTGAATGAACCTTCCACTAGGGAAGCAGGTTCAAATTATCTGCTAGGGATAAGAATTTTATTTGGTTTCAAAGATTCATTTGGGGAAGTATGCACTGGAGATAACAATTTGGGTTGATTTGATTTTATTTGTGATTATGGGGCTCCACTGGGGAGAGGATATGATTTGGTTTAAGGTGCAATCAAGAGTATATCTACTGGAGATGTGAGCTCGGATCCGTTGGGGAATAAGATGGATTTGATTTATAGATTAGTTTCATTTGCTTGGGGAAGTATCCTCTAGGGATAAGAGTGGATTTGATATATGAACTTTGTCAGTGTACAATGGATCTACTAAGAAGGGGCTATATCAGCCTTGGCTTATCTCAAATTTACAAATCCAAAGGAAAAGTTTACCGACCATAAGGTAGGACTAACTAACCTAAGGGTGACTACTAAGAGAGTGCCGCTAAGGACTTACCTCAACTCAAAAGTAGTCAAAAATATCATTTTAATTTAATGGACCCTATCAGTGTACAATGGATACACTAAGTATGGGCTATATTAGCCTTGGCATATCTCAGATTTACAAATCCAAAGGAAAAGTCTATCAACTGAGGGTAGGACTAACCAACCTAAGACTATGAGAGAGTGCCGCTAGGACTTACCTCAACTCAAAATAGTCGAAATATCATTTTAATTTAATGGACACTAAGATGGATTTACTAAGAATTATATCCTATTTTAGATTTCCAAATCCAATGGGATAGTCTACCAGCCATGGGATAGAGCTAACCAACATAAGGAGTGCCTTTCGATGTGCAGTGGCTGTGCTAGGAAGAAAGTGTGTAGACCTACATCTTCCAAAGTGGGGAGCAACCACTAGGGTGATCGGTTGGTAGCACAACAACTAACCCAACCTAGGACTGTTTGTCAGTGTGCAATGATCGTGCTAGAGAGAATGCATACTAGATTAACATCTTTCAAAGTAAGGAAAACTATCGGGGAAACCAGTTGGTGGCACAACAAGTTGAACTTGACCTAGAAGGTGAGAAAGACTTATCTCAACTCAAGAGTATTCAAGCAATTCTTATAGTGAGTTTTGCTAACACTGCCCTAAAGATAAGATGCCTGCTTGGGATAAGGTACCACTCGGGGTGTCCTCCTAATCCATAAGCAAAAATACCAATTTTTTATATGTTTGCATAGACCTTATTGGGGTTCAAGGGACCACATTGAGAAGGAGCTTATATCAGCTTAGTCATATCTCAGACTTACTGGACTAAGGGAGAATCTGCATATTCGCAAGATGGATTCTCCAACCATAAGAGTGGATACTAGGAAAGGGGTACAGTCTAATCTAAAAGTAACCCAGGTAGTGTCTAGATGGGGTCACTAAGGATGTGATCAAAATAGAGTTCCCACAAGGGATGTGATGCTAGGGGCTTTATCATTGACCCTATAAAAGAAATCTTATAGGTGTACAATGGCTAACTCTAAAAGAAAGCTTGTGGACTTACTTCTGCCATGAGTGGTGTATCGAACAGGTGGGTCGTTGTCAGCATAGTGAAGACTAACCAACCTAAGGTGCCCATTGTGCAATGATCAATATAAGAAGATGGCTTGTAGACTTACAACTTCTTAGACAAAAATGATCAACGAGATTTTCTATCATCGTCGGGACATATGTTATCCGACCTAGGATGACTACTAAGCGGGGAGTGTCGTATGGATTGGACCCAGACTTGAAATAGTCAGGAAGAAAGGAGCCACTAGGGGACTTATCCTAAACCTCAAATATACTCGACCTAGTTAGTGTATGATGGCTAGTTAAAAAAAGCGTGTAGACTTAAATCTTATTAAACAAAGTCAACATGAAGTAGCTTGCCAACCACGTAATAAGACCTACCAAACTAACAAGGCGCTCATCGATTTGCAATGGTCAAGTTAAGAAGAAAGCTTGTAGACTTTCATCCTATAAACAAGGAACCTATGACACAGGTAGAGCTACCTAGAGTAGTTAATGAGAGAGTGCCACATGGGGCTTTATCCCACATCAAAGTAGCCCTAGATAAAAGATATGTGTTTATTTCATATGTGGTTGTGTTTTGTTTGTGTTGGTGTTGCATTGACCAAGGATAGGCACCGCTTGGTTTCCTACACCGACCCTAAACACATCGTGGTGGATTTCCAAGTAAATATGTTTTCAAATTATGAAGAGATGGGATTTGAGATGAACATTTTCATTAATAATTATTTTTAAACAAGATTTATGGATAATATTTCTTTAGGTTGAGCCCATTGATTGGAAGCATTGGGTGCTCTCCCTTATAATTTATTAGCAAATAAGATCCTCCTTGGTCGGCCTTCTTTATGGAAAAAAGGTCTTCCCAAGTGGGTTCAAACTTACCTCCCATCTTGCGACGAGCAATAATTGGTCTTCTTAGAACTAAAATAAGCTCTCCTACTTGAAAAGCTCTAGGATGGACCAACTTGTTATGAGCTAAATCATTTTGGATTTGTATAGCTCGAGGTTCTTGCATGCCCATATGCGTCTCTCCTCCAAACCTTCGAGCTCTTCTAACCGTAACTTAGCATTCTGCTCTCCGTGATCTTGCTACCCACAACTATCCTTAGTGATGGAAGTTGGACTTCTAATGGTAGAATGACTTCAAACCCATACAGTAAGGTGAAAGGGATAGACTGAGTTAGAGTTCTGTATGTGGTGCGGTAAGCCCACAAGGCTTCAACTAACTACTCATGCTACTGTCGCTTATTGTCGGCGAGTGTCTTTTTTAATATTTGGATGAGAGTTTTATTGAAGACTTATGCTAAACCATTTGTCGTTGGGTAGTAGATGGTATAGTATCTCCAATCTATGTTGTGTCTCTGGGCAAAGCTGTTAATTTTGGTGCTCTTGAATGTAGGATCATTATCAGATATAATTTGACATCTGAACCTATATTAGATGGTTCCTAAAAATTAGAGAACATGCTGAGTTATGACCTCGAGTGGGATTACCTCACCACTTGGAAAAGAACGGTTTGAATAAACCGATGACTCTTGGAAGAAGGAGGATCAATCAAACCCACTATGTCGATACCCCCAACACTCAAATGACCATGAGGCTGAGGTTGGGTGGGTGGCTGGTGTAAGACCACATCGTGCACTTGACATTAGTAGAATCTCCTAGCTAAGTCCATGCAGTCTGTGATCATCAAAGGCCAGTAGTATCCTAGTCTCTTGATCTTGACTTTCATCTTTGGACCGAATTAATGTGCTCTACATAAACTTGAGTGTACATCGATCATGATCTTATGGGCTTCAAGTTTGTCCAAATAATGTAACCACATATGATCGAAAGACCACCGGTACAAGGTGTCATCTATAAGAGCGTAGAAAAGGGCTCTCTGCTTCACCTGATATTCTAGTGACTTCTCTTGAGGTAGTTTGCCTATATTTATATAATTCATGAATGGTTTTCTCTAATCTGACTCGTTGTCTTTTTTGGCAATGACAACCTCCCCTTCAAGAGAGAGTCTCTCGATGAGTTCAGCGTCAAAAAGGGATAAAACTTATCTATTTTGGACCCTTATTGGTATGAACTCATCTTCCAGCCATGCCAACTCTTTGGGAAGCTTTGTTAAAGCATCTACTATGGCATTCTCTCATCGAAGAATCTTATCAAATAGTAACCTTTGGGATTTGGGCCAATAACTCCATATTATACTTATGGTAGTGATGGAGCTTATGCTTTAGAACCTTATAGGACCCATCAATTTGGTTGATAACTGACTGAGAATCCTCAAACATATTGATATCCTAGATGCATAACATAATGGCTAACTCCAAACCAGCAATCAGAGCCACATATTTAACTTCATTATTCGTGCATGGATTGGATAGATGATACGAGAATCTCATCACATCATGGTTCAGAGTTAGGAGAACTATTCCTACTTTTGCCTTCCCTAGAAGAATAGATTGTGGTTCTTCTCTCTTTTGAAAGGAAGCTACACATCAAAATACATCTCCCAGTGGCAAATGCTAGTGTCCCCTAAGTTCATGATTTTTTCATCGAGGAGGTCATCACTAATCGAGGAGTCTGCAGGAAGTGGGTGTGTTGCTAAGAAATCTGCTAGTGCTTATCCTTTCGCTACACAGAGGGGTGCAAAAGTAATATAAAATTAGATAAAAGCATGGACCATCATTCCAACCGTCTGGATAGCATTGGCTGTGTCATGAAATATTGTAGCGATTTGATCCTACATATCAGGTTCACCTTATGAGAAAGCATGTAATGACACAGCTTTGGGAATGCAAAGATTAAAGCTAGGGAGTGTTTTTCAATGGGTGGATAATTTACATAAGCAAGGATTAGATGACAGTTGAGATAGTAGAGTGCATTCTCTTTCCCTTCATCAATGGATTGGACCAATAAAGTGCCAAGGGAGTCATCTAATGCAGCAGTATATAGTATCGATGGCTTGCCCGAGATAGGGGTTGCTAGAACTGGCAGCGTCATCAAGTAGTGCTTGATGTCTTCGAAGCCATGTTGACAATTATCATCCCACTTGAACTTAGTATCCTTTTTGACAAGTGTTGAAAATGACTAGCATATTTCTGATAGGTTGAAAATGAAGCATCTTAGATATGACAACTGCCCTTGAAATGATCTGAGTTGAGTTAGACTTTTAGGGGGTGATATTTCTAATATCACTTGTATCTTCTCCGGATCGATTTTTATTCCACGGTGTCACACAATAAACTTAAGGAATTTCCCTGAAGCTACTTCTGAGGATTCATTTTGAGGTTAAATTATCTTAACCATTTGAAAACTACTCTCAAGTCAAAGAGATGGACTTCTTTTCCTCTACTCTTGACTACAAGATCATCGATGTAACATTTGACTTGATGATGAATGAGTTCATCGAAGATCTGATTCATGGCCTTCTGGCAGGTAGCACCGACATTTTTAAGGCCGAAAGGCATGACCCTATAGCAAAAGATTTTGATTGGGGTTCAAAAAGTGATGTTCCATTCATCCTCGGGGGCGATCTTCATTTGGTTATAACTAGATGAGTCATCCATGAAAGAGAAAACTGCATGAGATGAGGCAATGTCCACCATCAATTCTGGTATTGGTAGTGGAAATTCATCTTTTGGACATGCCTTATTTAGATCCCTAAAATCAATGCATATGTAAATTTGACCATTCTTTTTCTTAGCTGGGATGACACTGGCCAACCAGGTAGGATATTTTTCTTCCCTGATGAAGCCAACATTGATCATTTTCTTAATTTCAAAAATGACCTACTATTCAATGTCTAATCACATGCCTAGGTGCTTGCTTGATAGGGTTAACGCTAGGCTCTATTACTTGTTTCTGGACTGCTACGTCAGGAGTTAAATTAGGTATCTCTTCATAACTCTATGTGAAGTAGTTCTTAAACTCAATCAATAGCTTAACTAAGTCATTGGTTTCAGTATCATTCAAAAAAGAACTGATATATGTCAGACGTGGATTATCTTCAGTTCCTAAGTTGATTTCTTTGAGCTCGTCGATGGTTGATCTAATCTCATCTTCAAACTCTGAAAGTGCATCCTTGACTTCAAAGTCATCTGAATCATTTGAAATTTCTAAACACACCTTCTCAAAAGAGTTAGCATGATTTGAAAATAACCTATCAGATTTCAAATGATTGGTGATGACTAGATAATAATCATCATCATTGACTGAACCCACTATACCGAATCCTAGTCCTGATCTTGATTGAGGATGTATACTTTGGTTATCTCATAACCTTTCAAAGTAGCCTAACTTATGTTTAGACCAAGTATGTCGGATTAATTCCTTCATTACTAGATTAAGAACATAAAGTGAGTACCAATCAAAAGAAAATTGTATTAAATTTATATGAATCATCATCAAGCTCTACATCAACTTCTTGACTTGAGAATGATGCTCCCAAAAATAATCTCTAGTTCTTCCCATCTGTGGATGACTTAAGGGCTTCCTTAACTACCAAACCCTCAATGTTTTGTGAAGAAAGTGGTGTTAGAGCTAAAGTTTTTGACTGATGCCTCACTATTTCATATGCAGACTTGGATATATTTATGCTTTGCTTTAGAGCTTGGTCTTCATCAGTATCTTGCTCAAGTGTTACCTTTAAAGAGATCTGCTATTGAGAAGAGCTGGCTGGTGTGCTAACCACACAAGACTCATCCTATGAACTAGATTCTACGTCCATATGGATAACATGTGTACTCCTGGTGGCTGGGACATACCTCTTATTGGGTGGCCAACAAAGAGACTTTCCACCTATGGGCCTTCCTCTGAGCTGTCCTCTTCCTCTACCTAGTGGAGGTTGGGTCATCCTACCCATATCCTTGAATGGAGAAATGAACTGTGGGTGGAATCTAATGTTAAGCTCTATATCTTTCCCTAAGTCCATGTCTCATTCTCTTTTGTTATCTTTTTCTTTCTCCTTTTTCATTTCATTTTCCATTTCTTTTTTTTCTTTTCTTTCCTTTTGTCCCTCAAAGGGATCTTGAGTAAGCTCATGAGAATAGATTTGTTGGTTTTGAGAGAGAAAATAAGCTACATCCTCATATATCCCGACCTCATGAACTATGAATGCCTTGAGATCTTCTTTGATACAGTACTCAATCCCACCTCTCATGAACTTCTTGCACTGATGTAGAGAGGATGTAACTATGTTATTTTCATGTATCCATGGTCTACCAGGCAAAGCATTAAAATATGTCAACAAGTCTATGATATGAAACTTAACTTCAGTCTTCCAATCATCTATCTCTAATGGCAACACTATGGAGCCTAAGGCCCTCTCGCCTTATTCATTAAATCCTCTTGACATTATCCTCTCTTTTTGGAGTTTGGAGATGTTGATTCTCAAGTAGAAAATGGTTCTTAGACTCATAATATTGACTGATGCACCTTGGTCAACCAGAACTCTTGATAATGTATATGCCAACATCCACTACTATGTAAAGAGGGCAGTTGTGCTTCATCGTGCCTAGAAGCAAGTCTTCATCACTGAATGTAACTTATAAGATATCTTTTGAGCTGTGTGCCTCCTCTTCAATAGTGGTCAACTGAGCTAAGCATATCTCTAGATGAAGAAGAGCCTTGATTAGAGATTCTCTCATCTCTTTGGATAAGATAAGAGCATCATATATGCTTAGTATAGTTGTCAGCTTTCTAAGATGAGTTAAGACATTATAATCAACTATGACTTGGTCCTCCACAACCATATCCATAGGTGAAGCATCATGTGGAAGGACTATCTGCTCACTCAAACAAATGACATGTTTACCCTTATCCTAAGGTGCTACCCTATGAGGTAGAACTTTGCCACTATGCAAGTTGACTTCAGTGACCTCTTGGAATGATGAACTTATGGAAAGTTCTACCTTCTCATCAGGCATACCTACAACTTCTCCTTGGGATCCTTGGAGTCAATTGACTCCAAGTCAATCTCAAGAGGTGAATCCGATTGATTCAGAAAAGGAAAGTGTGATTCTAAATTAGATGAGAGGGGATTAGAATGACTAGAGCTATTATTATTTCTAGACTTCAAGAGTTTTCAACATAAATAAAATCTAGAGTATCAAAAGTGGATAAGATATAAGTAAAATCTTTCTTCATTGATTTCTTTTTGGGTAGAGGTATAGAAATCCAATAAAGTATTAAAAGGGATTTATCCTTATGCCTCGGTGAAATGCTAGAAGAGCTAAGCATTATGGATGGAGTGCTTGATGATGGTGGTTGCATTGAACTATAGTAGGGTGAGCTGTGTCACTTTCTATAAATTATTTTTGGCAACTTGCAAACCTTGCTTGATGTTCGAGCTTTGAGCTGCCTTAGGCACCTGTAAAGAGAGTTTCTTGATTTTAGAAACTACTTTTTTAGAGGTTTGGGGTAAGGAAATACCCAACCTTCTTTTATCTTAAGAGGATTGCAAGTATCCACAAGAAATACCCAAAATAAAACTAGATGGTTATTCTAATAAGTATTCCTTGGGGATAACTACAGCACGTGACATATAACTGCAATCAAGTCAGTCCTTAAAAGTGATACAATCTTCTAAGACATGACTAATCATGTGGTGCTAGGGGCAATAGTTAAGATCATTACTCTTGCCCACCTCTTGGGCTTTGGTAATTAAAAGTCAAGTTTCTTTAAGAGATTTTAGAGATTTTCCTAACTACCTCCCTCTTGAATGAATATGGTTTATTTAATATATTAGCAAGAGTATGTGGGTAATAGCTACCTGGCAGTGGATATGAGTATCGCTGCTAGGTATGCTACTGAGGTGGTGGAAATGGTCATTATGGTGGCTGATATGATGGCCGAGGTGGTGGCAAAGGAGGCCACTGAGCTTCTCTCTCACTGGACTGGCTACTTCCCTTTATACACATTGTCCCCGCTTCTTCAACACCTTCGTGTTTTGGGCCAAGATGATCTAGGCTGTGTTTGGCATCCTGGCTAGTCACTTTGTTAATTAGTTTCTCAAATGCCCTGATGGTAAAGCCCTTAAGCATGAAGGCAACTGGGCCATGAATATTCTTGAGAAGTACGGCATGCTGTTCGGATAAGTACGGCTCGCATTTCATGCTCAGGTTGTGCCACCAAAGAGTATAGTCAACAAGGGACTCATTGGGAGCTTGCTTTGCTACAATAAGGTTGTCTATAGTCACTCTTTGTTGAGCTCCATGTGGTATTTATTTTTGGTTGGTTTTGTGTGTGTGTATATTGGGGCAAACCATGCGATCTATGATAGTCTTCCAATATACTAGAGATTTTTCCCTACCTTACATGGATGAATAAAGTAGGGTTTATTTAAAGGGTTTCATTAAGTTCTATGGTGGCAAGCCCCATAATTAATTACATCTTAAGAAAAGTGAATCCTTAAGAATACTCTCGATTAAAGTAGGTGATTATTGTCTCCAAAGAATTCAATGATAAGACTTATCAAAAATTGGTTATATTTTAGAAAATCAAGTGGGATGGATCAAGAGGAGAGACTTATTATTGAAGCCAAAGGAGATAAGTAGGAATGTTCATGATACTAGGAAGCCTAGTGAGCATTCCAATATCCTATGATTGGGCTTTATATTTTTGAAATTGAAGAGATTTTATATGTTTGAGTTAACATTTCATTAGAAAGCTAGGACTTATACTCTAACAACACAAGATTGTTAGGATGCCTAGGAGGTGAGGATTTATGCTAGTAGCCTAAAGAAAATAGTGACCTCAGATCCTAAATCTAGGAAGCTTTGGCGAAGGCCAAAGCATGACCTAAATCTAAGGTAAAAATGGGTATATTATTTACCTCCACAAAAGAGAGTAAACCACGACTGCTGGACTTATTACTGCCTAGAGTGGCAGCCAGCTAACTCCTCGTACTCTTTAAATCCATGTAGGCAAGTCTTATGCTTTGCAAGATGGTTAGGTTGTTATTATTTAGAAAAAGAAACTAAGTCCTTAAACTCACTCCCTAAGAGACTAGAGCATGAGTGGCATCAATAATGACTTAATCTAATGCAAATTTTTATCAAATTTTATTTGATTTTGGACTCTTTATTTTGACCCAAGCTATAGGATTTTATATGCCTAAATGCATGGAAAAATTGATTATGGGCCAAATCAAAAGAGAAAGAGTTGTTCTTTCATCATAGGCTCTCAAAGGTTAAGCCCTTACTATCTGGAAAAGATGGAAGCCCTCTCTTAGCAAGTGTGAAATAACATGATATGCATGATATTAAACATACAACATCTAGCTAAGGGGTTGCTAAATCTTTTATTATCTTGATTTAATACCTAGGCTTTATGTGAGGTTATGAGTTGTTTAAAAATTTAATTATGAGTGATTAGTTGGGATAGAATATTTAATTTTTTTTCATCTTAAGAGCCTAATTGCATCTAGGCCATATAAAAATCATGAATCATAAATAAACTAAAATAGACATGTTATTTCTAATGCATAAGCTAAATAAAGTATCAAATAATTTTTTAAAGCTACCGTAAAAGAATAAGAGGCCGGTGTGGTCGGGTACCGTCGTACAACCTGAAAAGACAAATATGGGTAGTCGAGCTCTACCCTTATACATCCCGGTATATAAAAGAATAATTATAGATTACAAATTATAAGTGTTATGGGGGTCTTCATTCTTTATTCTTCATTCTTCCTTCTTTATTTGATTTGTTTTATTCATTTGATTGATTTGGCTCTAGGCATCACATGGTGCATAAGATTTGGTCTTTTAACCATTGCTCATCCTAATCCCCCATAACACTTATTCTAATCCTAATGCAAAATTATATTAAAAGAAGGAAAATAAATCTAGCTACACCTATAAAACAAATGTTAGCTAAACACGCCATACAACCCAAGCAGTTATATGAATAATTTGGACTTAGCACCCCACACATGGTAATCGAGCCCACCTATCCTAACATAGGTTATGCTAAAGGGTTAAGCAACCTGCATAGTAAAAGTATTTATATTTTTATTACAATGACCCTTAAGCACAACCCCCTGTAGAAAATATGATTAGGCTAATATCAGCCTAACATCCAGACTACGCACATACACCCTAATATCCGCCTAAAATAAAATATCACAAAATATATACATCGAACCATACACCACCCTAACATAAAGGCTAAGTGGTGACTTAATTGATGTGTGTTAAGGCTTGTGTGGTATGTCCTAACTAGGCTTTAGATTTAAAATTTTATAAGTGTAGAAAGATTCAATTTAAAGGGTGGTTTCACTTTAAGCTGTTTAGTTAATTTGCAAGTTTTAATTAATGTTTTCTTTTATTTCATTTGTCTTACACGTAAAAACTAAGTGTTATAAAGAGAAGAGAGGAGGGGACCCCTCTTTCATCCCTACCTTAAGTCACTTCTAAGGCAAATTAATTAGCTTGATTCTCTTTGGTGAATGGCTTATTACATATTTCAATTAACCCTAAGTTTAGGTTCACTCTAAATGGCCTTATTTAATAAGAAAGGCATCTTAAGATTAATTAGAATTGATTACTATCACATAATACATGTTTATTCATTTTTTTCCATCATGTATATCATGCATATGAATAAATCCTAAGTATACCTATACATACAATGTATATCTTAGCATACTTAAATGATGAATGCAAAGAAGTGTGTTTGGAATTTAAGTATTTCATTTGATTGAATTATGAATGCATGTCTTTTTAATAAAAATGGATTTTTTTATCCATTAGCTAAGTACACATTCACATGTATAAGAGTTTTAAGTGAGTACATCACCATTGTTCTACACCAGAGGCGTAAGGTACAAGACCTACTTAGGGCTACTTAAAGCCTCATAGCCCCGGGATGTCCAGACTAGTATACCACTTTCTTATATACATATAAATGTATAAGCAACTATAAGAATAGGAAAAAACCCATGCAAAAGTTGTATTTGATTTATTTGATTCATGCTTCTTATTCATTGGTTATATCATACATACATATTTATAAGAGTTTTAAGTGAGTATGACACCATTGTTCTACACAAGGAGCATAAGGTACAAAACCTACTTAGGGCTACTTAAAGCCTCGCATCCCCGAGATGTCCAAACTAAAATACCACTTTTCTTATATATATATGAATGTACAAAAAAGAACCACAAGAATGAGAAGTCATGCAAGAAGTCATATTTGATTTGATTATATGATTTACATATGTGATATGAAATTCTTCCTAAGTCTTAGAAAGGAGATACATAGGAATAGAGTTAGACAAATGTTGTGTTTTTTCAAATGAACTATACATTTGTAAATCCTATGTGAATCCATGTAAGATAAGGAAAGAGAGCTTCATATTGCATATCTTATATTATCAACACATGAAAACTTATAGATACTTGTAATTAACATCACTCCATATATAATAATTGATTTATGGGCTTTTGAAGATAATTTTTGATTTAATAGTAATAATAGCCACACCTATTTTTAATTTAAGTCAACATATGCACTTTGACATAAAAGAAACCATTTCATTTAGTTAATTTTAAAAGAAATGAATGCATGGTTACAAATGTGAAACAACATTTAACATGATTAGAAATAAAGAAACATAAGCACATCAACTCATTCATTCCAATTAATTCCTAAGGACAATCATACTAAATAAGGCTATTTAAAAAAAACCAAAGTCTTTAATGACATTTTTAATTTTTTTAGTTTGATTTGATTTAATAAATGAAAGAGGTTTTCTAATCGTAATCTCATTCCCCATGTGCGAGTTAATTTGGTTTAATGAAGAATATTTAGGTTGATTTTATGTCTTTACTTAGGTTAAGGTATGGATTAATTAACCCTTACCTAAATCACCTTAAGTTAATTAACTAAATAATGATGAACTAATATATGATGCAACCACATGAAAAGTAAATTAGAAATGCTCCTAAGAAATAAAAGTGGCCTAATACAATTGGCTCATGATTAATAGTTAATTAGGCTTAAGTGATTTAATTAATTACTTTTATGGTTTTCTTACACATGTAAGCTAACCATAATTTCATTAAATTCCTTTAGAATATTAAACATCTAAAGGCATACACAAAATTGATTAGGTTATTTAAAGGTGATTTGGATTTTAAAATAATTTAATTTTAATTAAGCCATTAATTGATTAATTAAAACCTTTGAATATCTTTAATTAAGATGGTGAAATTAACTTAGATGAGGGATCAAGAGAGAGGTCTCAATCCCAATCACTAATTTCTTCCAATTAATTAAGCTCTTAAATAGCTCACATCCTAATTAAGTTAGTTAATCAAAAGGTTTATTAATTACTTAATCCTTAATTAATTGAAATTAAATGAAGAGGCTTAATGAAATGGTCACAAGAAATGAACCCAAACCATTTCCCTAAGACTCTTCACTATTAATAGAGGGAAATAAGCTTAATTAGTAGATTAAGTTACTGTTCATTTGCTTAATTATCATTAATTAAGATAAAAGAGTAATTAAGGCTTAATCAATCAATTTCTAATTAACTATCCAATAAATTCTAAAAAACATAAGGGAGGTAGAGGTTATCCCCCTAAACATCTCTGGAAATTTTGAAATTAAATGGATAATTAATCATAGAGTAATTAGGCTAATTAAGTTTTAAATTAAACCTTAATTAAGCAAAAATTATTGTTCAAAATTAATTAAAAATAATTTTATTGGATTCTCCTCTGAAATACCTTTAAAATGAGCCACCATTTGTATTTTTTTTGAATTTTTTTAGGATTAGTTATGAATTTCCAAAGTTTCAGCTGATTTAACCCAATTTTATAAGGTATATTGATTTATTTAATTAAAATAGACCATTTGAACTTCTAAATTCAATATCTTTCAATCTAGCCATAATTTTGTCTTGAAATGTTTATGGTAAGTAGATTTTAAGCCTAATTTTAATATTTAAAAATTTCACTTCAATTCAATTTGTATTTTTAGAGTACTTAATGAAATTTATTTTCACTAAAACTTACATTAAGCTCAGAATACTTAGCCAAAATTAAGGATTTTTAGTTCATTGGATTCCTCTGGGAAAGTCAAATCCAACAAGCCCTTATTTGAAACTTTTTGAAGGGTATTTTTTTTTATGATTTTTTAAAGTTTTAGGTAGTTTAAATATTTTTTAAAATCCTAAAATCTTGAATTTCTCACTTAAGAAAGTCGCGGTCGGTGCAGGGTGCCAATGGATTGACCCGTGGTGTGTGGTTCGTATTCCATGCTTGTGCGATTTGCGCGATGCTAAGGTGGTGCATGGTGCCCATTGGCCCCATAGAAAAATGAGCGGGAACGTCCTGTAATGCGTGGATGGAAGATTTGACTATTTGATCATGCAATCAGATGGTCCAGATCACACTGAATTTTCTTGGGGCTAAAATCACATAATTTTGATGCAAAATCTAGACCATCCGAACCCCTAAATGTGGGTTCTAATTATGGCTACTCTTCTTCCTCAAAATCAGTGAACCAGAGCATGAAAACAGTAAAGAAAGCTATAAACCACCCGATTTGGGCTATTTGGGCTCGATTTGCCAGCGATCTTCATCGAAAAATATCCCAAAATGTGTGGGGGTGATGTAAGATAAAAATTACAGGAGGAATCTAAGGATAATTTTTAAAATTGCGTACACATTTGATCAAATTGAAGATCCTACGACCAACTAAAGTTTGAAGAAATTACCTCACCAGGGATGGTTTCCAGTGGTGGTGAAGATCTGAGTAAACTCCTCATTGTGAGAGAAAGCTTTGAAATGAGTTTGAGCCCTTGCCTCCCTTTGGAATGTCATCCTCACGAATTGTTGTCACCTCCTCGCCAGAAAAGCTTTGGTTTTGTGTTTTTTAGCTCAAAACTCACTCAAAGAAGGTGGGGAAGGGAAGTTCTTTGTTGGGGGTTTGGAGCTGAATGAACCTACATGTGAAATAAGGCTTTTTGGCTCTCATTTGGGATGGCAATTTTTTCAAACCAATGATGGGTTTGCCCTTGACCTAAGTGGGCTAAAATTAGGTGAACCAATTGAGGTGATAGATACCAACAAATGATGAGGTTTGCTCTCTTTGGGAATTTGACCATGTTTGATGGCATTCAAGAGGGTCAAATTGGTCAATTCAAATTGGGTTTGATTGAAAATGATTGTAGGCTTTTAATTTGGATTTAATTTGAATTTTGGCCAATTTGACCCTTTAGGTCAATGAGGTTCAAGTTGACCAATGGCCTCTCATGGCTTTAACCAAGTTCAATAAGTGATTTGGAATGAACTTGAGCGAATGGTTGCAATCAATTTGAATCAAATCATGATTTGACCCATTTTGGCTTTTTAGGCCAATTTGGGTCAACTTGGGTCAAATGGCCAATTGGACTTGGTTTGGCACAATTGATGATTTGGTTATGTTCAATCATTGATCATGAGTGGGTTTGAGTCAATGGTTTCAATCAATTTAACATATGGTGGGTTTTGACTAGTTTGGTTTTCATTTGGGCGAAGGGTTGATTTGGTCAAATGATCAAGTTGATTTGGTTTGACTTAATTCAAGATAGTTTATCAACTTGGGATGATTGTTGATCATGATATGAGGTTTAGATGGGTTTAGTTCAATCCAATTTGAGTTAATTAGAACTTGGCTCAAAAGGTCTTTTAGGTCACTTTGGGTCAAGTAGACCAAATGGGTTAATTGGCTTGATCATGGCTTGATTCAAGTTTAGTTATATTGATAAATGGGTTTGAGATGGAGATATATATTCAATTGCAAATGGTTTGAAGCAATATGGATTTTGGTTCATATGATAATTTTAAGTCAAAAGGGCTAACTTGGGTTTGACTTGGGTTAGCTTGGATTTGGTTTGATAATTATAGTTTATGTTTATATTTGGAACAATAATTGAAGGAGTGATTGAATCATGAAGAAATCCATGGGTTTTGAGTTGATTTGGATAGGATTTGACCTTCAAGTTAATTGGTTCAAAGGGTATAAATTGGATTTTGGTTTGATTTTGGATTTAGTTTTGTTCATTTGAATTTATATTTCATTTATATTTGGAATACAAATGAAGATATAAATGATTCATGAGAAAATCACTTGAGTTTGGAGAGATTTGGAAGCAAATTTGACCAAGCTCATGGAGGTAGGTCAAAAGGGCTTAAGTAGGATACTTGGTTGAGATCATGGGATTGAATCATTTGAAGTTGGATTTGAATTGAATTTTGATAGTTTGATTGAAAGATTGAATTGATATTTGACAAAATCAATTGAATTGGGATTTGAATTTGGTTAAGGCTAAGTCCATAAGATGACATCAAAGGGCTTAGAAAGTTTTTTTTAATTTAAATTTGAATTTTGTCATGAGTTTGAATCATTTAATTTGGAATTGATTTATGGTTTGAATTTGAATTTGAATTAGAGGTTTGGTTTGAGAAGGAAAGCATGGATTGGGTTTAGGCCATAGGGTAGGTAAGTTTTCCTAAGCTCCTAAGGCATAACCTATTCCTATGGCTAACCCTTCTAAGTCTCTAGATTAGGTTAAGTGTTCACCTAATCACTAGAAGTGTCTTATGACTAAAGAAGTCTTAGTGTCTAGAAGACTCCTAAGTCTAAGAAGAGGAAGTTGAGAACTCACTCTAAAAGTGAGGTCAACAAAAGGGCTCCCAATAGGTGTGGTGTAACTAACAAGGTACACTACATATATTAGTGTTGACCGAGATGATCAACAATGTCAGAAGGATTACAAGCAATAACAGAAATGATCTACACCTAAACTTGAGATGTAGACAAAATCAAGATCTTAATGCAATGCAACTCAACTTATGTCAAGGGCATAAGAGAGGAAGGAAGAATCCACTAAGGGATTAGGTATACGAACCTTCCACTAGGGAAGTGATTATCCATGGAGAGGATAAGAGTTTGAGTTGGTTTGATATGATTTGGGGAGAAAAGGTCCACTAGGGATGAGTGCATGAACCTTCCAGGAAGCAGTTCATCATCCACTGGGATAGGATTTGGTTTGATTTTATGAGGGCTCTACTGGAGAGAAGAAATGATTTGCATCTCCGGGAGAAATTTGATTTGACTTAATTGGTGGGCATCCACTAGGGATGAGAATTTTATTTGATTATGATGATTCTCAAGAGAGGATATGATTTTTTTTGAGGGCACATCTGATATGTGAGCTCGGATCAGATAAGGTGGATGAACCTTCCACTGGGAAGCAGTTCATTATCTACAGGGATAAGAGTGGATGGATTTAATTTGGGCTCCACTGGAGAGAGGATGATGGATTTGATGAAATGGACCATATCAGTGTGTGATGGATCCACTAAGAAGCTATCGCCTCATGGGAGAACCCTCCTCACATGGGAGGCGATCGAGCTCCCTGGTTGCTCACCGTGGTCCCGCTTGACCTTCTATTTTTTTTGCATTGGTGTGGGTGAGCGATTGAGAGCTTGAACCTACCTGAAGGTATGGAGACTATCTGGAGGCCAAGATAGCCTTCCCTTGGGGTGACCAAAGAAGAGGTTGTAGCTCTGTGAGCTATGAGGGAAACTGACAAACTCAGTAAGCTGTCGACACTAACATTGAGTGTGGAACCATGACAACCTTCCTCTTTAATGAGGGAAACTCAAAGTCAGATGGAATGTCAAAGTAAATAAGTGGCGTCTGTCCTGCCATCTCCTCCCTACTAATAGTTTTGATGGATGTCCCATCATAAATAACTCTAACTCCCTCAAAACCATGGCCAAAGGAAATAAATGTGGTGGCAGTCATGGTAAGATTGGCCTGATCCAAAGCCGATCTACACCAAGGGAAGGAGAAAAACTTGCCATAAGCCATAACTACACATCAAGGCTAAAAGATTGATATGCAAATCATTGCATTTGTTGAAACATAATTGAGTAGGACCCTTGCTTTAATATTTTTCTTCAATCATTTACTTTTAAACTTGATTTGGAATTTGAACCCATACTTAATAAATTTAGGTATGTTAAGTGGGGTTCATTAAATTTTTTGAGAGATTTTTTACAATTGGAGGAGAGACTTTACCATATGATTTTGATTTAGAACTCATACTCAACAAATTTAAGTATGTTGAGTGGGGTTCAAATATTTGGAGAGACTTTATATATATATATTGAAAATTTGATTTGAAAAACTTTTACTTAGAAAATTTAGGTATGCTTAATAAGGTTTTCAATTATATGATTAAAAATTGTGAAAACATCTTGTTTGTGATGATTTGTTATATGTGTGTTATATATTGATTTGATTTGAAAAATGGGGCCTTTACTTAACAAATTTGGTATGTGAAGTAGATGCTAGATGTGTTATGATATGTGTTGATTTGAAAATGAGACTCCTACTTAAAAAATTTGGCATGTTAAGTAGGAGTCAACTGTATTATGATTTGAAAATGAGGCTCTTACATAAAAAATTTGGTATGTTAAGTAGGAGTAAAGTGTATTTATGATTTGAAAATGAGGCCTTCCAAAAATTTGGTATTAAGTAGACAAGTGTATTTATGATTTGAAAATGAGGCTCTTACTTAACAAATTTGGTATGTTAAGTAGGAGCCAAGTGTATTTATGATTTAAAAATGAGGCTTTTACTTAACAAATTTGGTAAAGTAAGCCAAGTGTATTTATGATTTGAAAATGAGGCTTTTACTTAACAAATTTGGTATGTTAAGTAGGAGCCAAGTGTATTTATGATTTGAAAATGAGGCTCTTACTTAACAAATTTGGTATGTTAAGTAGGAGTCAAGTGTATTCATGATTTGAAAATGAGGCTCTTACTTAACAAATTTGGTATGTTAAGTAGGAGCCAAGTGCATTTATGATGATTTTTTTGAAAGAGGAAAATTTATTTAACAAATTTAGGTATGTTAAATAGAGTTCAATTAATATTTTTTGTGATTTTTGAAAATGGGACTCTCAATTGACAAATTTCGGTATGTCAAATGGAGTTCAAATGTGTTTTGATGTTCAAGACTTTGGAAAAGAAAAATTCTATTTAAAAAATGTGGGTATATTAAATAGAATTCAATTTGCTTTGATTTTGCAAAGGGAACTCCCATTTGACAAATTTAGGTATGTCAAATGGGGGTTCAAAATATGTCTTAATTTTTGTGTGTGATTTCTTGCTTCTAAAAAGAGGAAAACTCTAACTCTAGCACATATGGAATATGTTAAGTGACATTTCAATTTTATGTCATGACTTGAAAATAGAATCTTCATTCAACAAATTTGGGTATATTGAATGGAAATAACTATTTTATAAATTGTGCTTTATGAAAAAAAGGATTTTAAACCTATTTGATTTTAATTTTCAAAAGAACCTCCTTGTAGCAATTGTGAGAATTATTAACTGAATATGGTTATATGAATTTTGTGCTTTTGAAAACCTCTTATGAATTTTGTAAAATTTTTTGTCATGTGAATTTTGAAAAAGTACTTTTGAAAATTGCTATTTTGCAAAAGTGGTTATTTTCTTAAATAAGGTGAACTTTGCCTTACCAAGCTAGTGGTAAAGAGGATCTGAATTTTTAGTCCTCTTATTTCATTTGTTAATTTAAATCTTCTACTTATTGGGGACCCAGTAGGGGCTTCAAGACCTACATGGAGTGAGGTCCTAAAACCCAAGGGATGTTGGTTAGCTTTGCTTAAGAATGAAATAAGCTAAGTGCTAATGGAAGGAAAGATAGTCTCAAATGGATATGAAATATAAGTTCACTATCAATTCTTGGAGAAAATAATTATCTAGTAGAGATGGAGAGAGGAACCATCCCTGGAGTCGCCAAAAAAATCTGTGGTGTTTATTTTTGGTTGTATATTTGAGGGACACCATGTAGATCTGAGGGTGCACTTATTGAAGTGATGGGGTATGACATTGAGGTATGATGTACTATCTCGAAAGATGGAGGCATCACCCTTCAATGGACCTAATCACCTAATAAGGACTCCAAGGCATGATGGTCTTCAAATATACTAGAGATTTTTCTCTACTTTACATATAAAGGGGTTTATATTAAACCGGTTTCAAAGTTCATGAGGCTTGTTGACCTCACTTTTGGAGTGAGTTCTCAACTCCATCATCATAGATCTAGATCTAGGACTCTTATAGACACTAAAAGTTTCTAAGTCTTAAGACACTCATAGTGATTAGGTGAACACTTAACCTAAGCATAGAGACTTAGAAGGGTTAGCCATAGAAAGTTATGCCTTAGAGACTTAGGAAAACCCGCCTCCCCTATAGCCTAAACCCAACCCATGCTTTCTTCTCAAACCAAACTCAAATTCATACCAAACCAAATTTCCAAGACTTATAATCATTCCCGATCAAATTCAAATTCAAGATTTCCCATAAAACCCCATGATTAAATAAAACACCATTCTAAGCCCTTTGATTTCATCATATGGACTTTTAACCAAAATTCAAACCAATCAGTTGATTTTCTAAAATATCCATGAAATCCCAATCAAAATCAAATCCCAAATGATTGAAACCAAAATCAAATTCAAATTATGAAATCCTTCCTAAGCCATATGAACCTTCATATGCTTAGCCAAACCTCCTTTAAACCAAATCAAACTTGGTTGATTTCTTTATAAATCAATCATTCCTTCATTTATATTCACAAATATAAATGAAAAATTCAAATTCAATCAAATCAAACTAAATCAAACCAAATCAAGATCCTTTCTTAAGCCCTATGGACTTACCTCCATAAGCTTAATCAAATCTCAATCCAAATTAACCAAACTCAATTGATTTCTTTATAAATCAATTATTATTTCATTTATATTCACAAATATAAATGAAACCCACCCTCCAATGACCAAAAATAAATCAAACTAAATCAATTCTCTACTTAAGCCCTTTTGACTTGCATTCTTAAGCTTGGTCAAACTTGCTTTCAAATCACTCCAAACTCAAGTGATTTTCTCATGAATCATTTATACCTTAATTTATATTAACAAATATAAATGAAATGGGAATTTAAATAACCAAAACCAAACCCAAATCAAATCAAATCTCCAATTTTATTCTTTTAAGACAATTTCTTGAACTTGGCCAAATGCTATCCAAATCAATTCAAAACTCATGGATTTCTTCATGAATCAATCATTCCTTCAATCACTCACCCAAAAATAAACATAAACTACAATTATCTCAAACTTAAGTCAACCCAAGTCAAGCCCAAGCTAGCCTTTTTGACTTGAAAACTTCAAATAAGCCAAAATCCATTACACTCCAAATTGATAGTAGTTGGATTTATATTTCAATTGTAGGCTCATATATGAGATCAACTAAACTTTAATCAAACCAAAACCAAACCAATTGACCCATTTAGGCCCACTTGACCCAAAGTAACCTAAAAGACCTTTTTAAGCCAAGTTCAAATCCAACCCTAATTGGATTGAACTAAGCACCTCCAAACCTCATATCATGATTAACAATCATCCTAGGGTGATCAACTACCTTGAATTAGGTCAAACCAAGTCAACTTGGTCCTTGACCAAGTCAACCTTTCACCCAAATGAAACCCAAACAAGCAAAAACTCACCATATACCAAATTAATTGAAACCATTCATTCAAACTCATTCATAATCAATGATTGAACATGGTCAAACCTTCAATTGAGCCAAACCAAGCCCAATTGGCCATTTGACCTAAGTTGACTAAAATTGGCCTAGAAAGTCAAAATGGATCAAATCATGATTTAACCCAAATTGATTGCAACTAATGACTTAAGTTCATTCCAAATCATTTATTAAACTTGACCGAAACCACAATTGAGCCCAATTTGACCAATTGGTCAACTTGCCCCAACCTAGCCCAAATTGACCTAAAAGGTCAAATTGACCAAAATCTAAATTAAACCTAAATCAAATAAAAAAAAAGCCTACAATCATTTTCAATTAACCAATTGAACATGAACCAACACCTAACCCAACCCAATTTGGTCAAATTGGTCAACTTAGCCCATTCAACTTATTTGAATCCAAATGAGCCAAAATCAAACCTAAGCCAAATTAATCAAAACCACTTGAACCAAAACTCTTCAAATCATCATTTAAAACTAACCCAAGCCTTGGTTTGACCCAATTTGATCAATTGGTCAACCTAACCCAACATGAACTCATATGAACCCATTTGACCAAATGAAGCAAAAGCACCCAAAACCAACCCATGGGACCCTAATGGCTAACCAAACCTGACCCAAATTGGGCCTGGGTCAGCCCAAAATCATCCCAAAAACTAAGTGGATCCCACCCAAGAGAAATTACCATTTGACACACCTCATTTGCATTGGATTCTTTCCATAAGAAGCAAAGTTTACTCTCCCATCACTTGGAAAGCCATCTAATTTCCATATGGAGCATACCTAAGCTTCCTAGCCCACCCTAGAACAACTAGGACTCACCATGGACCAATGAGAGGTGAACAAAGTCACCTCCATTCACACCCGAGCACCCAGAGGAATAAGCAAACTCAATCCTCCCATATCTTGCCTTTCACATAGCTTCTCCCCTGCATGTAGTCATGAATCCCTCACTTAAAGGCGAAGCCCAAATTAAGAACCAATCTCATCCATCCATTAAGCCTAATTGAGGGGTATACTCCCTCAATTCTCACATGGATTATCACCATTTGTCACTGAGCTTCCAGTGTTTTCAAAATCCTAGAGCGCCTCCCTAAGCCTTCCTGAGTTTCTCTTGGCCAGAATTCTTCATTCCCATGAGTAGCCAAAATAGGTCATCCCTCCTTTGATTCAAACTAATCCATCTCTCAACCAAACTTCAATTAAACTCACACACACCATCCTCATGTGTCATCGAAACCATTCAAACCTTTTCTCAAGCTCCAAATCCACTCCAAACACAAGTTGGATCAAGACCTAATGCTCAAAGAGAGGATCTTGGCCTCTAGACCAATCCACTCCAAGCTCGTGTCGCTCAACAAGGCTTCATTTCTACCAAATGAAGCTTTCATCATTGAAGCTTCACACCCTCTAGTGAGATAATTAAACACCTTGTATGAAAATAGTTTGGAGCTTTATTAAGGAAACATGCATTTGATCCCATCCTAATCGTTGGATCCTAGTAGATCCTTTGTACAAAGGTGTGGGTTCAGTTTTGAGTGGATCCTAGCTCGGTGAGCTTGGACCGAGCGATCAATGGCAAACAAGCTTCATCACTCATCGCTCATAGGAGATAGATCACAGGTTGTCCATTCCGTGTGATCAAAATAGCTTTGATTAGGCTAGATCCTATGTTTTCTCTTTAACAGATTTAATCATGGTCAGATCCAGCCCATGAGAAAGCACGTTTCAAACTAGTGTGATGTCACAATTAAATAACTAATCTCTCACGGAAAGTGCATGTTAGCAGCCAAAGCCATGTGCACCAATGAGATTAGGGCTTTAATTAGGTTAATTAATCAATTTTTTAAGGTTGAAACTTCCAAAATTCATAACTAATTATGGAAAAATCAAACAAAAATAAATGAGGCTCATTTTAAAGGAATTTTAGAGGGGAATTTGTTAAAAATGTCATTAATTTATTTTGAACAGTGATTTTAGCTTAATTTGAGTTTAATTAAAAAGGTAATTAGCATAATTACTCTCTAATTAAGCATCTAATTAACTCAAGTTTCAAAGCATGTTTAGGGGATGACTGCCTCCCCATTTTTCTTGGACTTTATTAGATGCTTAAAGAGGAAATTGGTTAATTGAACCTTAATTACCCTCTTAATTAAATCATGATTAATTAAGCAAATGAATAGTAAATTAATCCACCAATTAAACTATTTATCTTGTAACAAAAGTCTTAGGAAATGGTTTATTTACTCATGACCATTTCATTAAGCCTCTTCATTTGTTTTAAATTAAATTAGAGTTTAGTAATTATTTAGCCACTTAATTAATCAATTAAAAGGAAAGGGAGTCTAATTATTTTAGAGCCTAATTGGTTGTTTGAAATGACTTAGGGATTGGGATTGAGGCCTCTTCCTTAATCTCTTTCCCTAAGTTAACTTCATCATCCTAATTAAAATATAATCAAAGGATTTAATTAACCAATTAAAGGCTTAAATAATTTAAAAATCCAATTCATTCTTAACCTTGATTAATAAACCTTGGGTAGTTCTTTAGATGTTTAAAAGTCTAAGGAAATTTAATGAAATTATGATTAGCTTACATGTGTGAAAAAATCATAAAAGTAATTGAACAAATCCCTTAAGCTTAATTAACTATTAATTATGAGCCAATTACATTAGGCCTCTTCCATTTCTTAGGAGCATTATTAATTTACTTTTCTATATGGTTTCATCTCATGTTGGCTCATCATTATTCAGTTCATTAACTTAAAGTGATGTATGTAAGGGTTTAATTAATTGATTTAATTTCTACCTCAACTTAATTAAACCATTAAATTAATTTAATTACTTTTAATTAGATAAAATTAACTTACACATGGGGAATGGGATGAGGGTTAGCAAACCTCTTTCACATCCCTTAAATCAAATCAAATATGAAATAAAAAATGGCTTTAAGAAACTATGGTTTATTTTAAATAAGCTTGTTTAATGTGATTGTCCTTAGGAATTAGTTGGATTGAATAAAATTACATGCTTGTGTTAAAATGTTGTAGGCCACTTGTAGTCATTCATTCATTTCTTTCAATAATTTATTAAATAAAATGATTTCCTTTATGTTAAATTTGCATGTGTTGACTTAATTAGAAATATGTGTGGCTATTATCACTATTAAATCTCAAATATATTTTCTAAAGCTTATTAATGAACAATAATATATATTGTTACTTTAGTTACATATACATAGGAGGTGCATGTGAATATAAGTTTAGTGTATGAAGTGAAGTCTCTTTATTACATTCATATGTTGATTTTCATAAGTTTGAATGTTAATGGGTATATTAGTCTGGACAATTCAGGGACGCATGGCTTTAAGTAGCCCCAAGATGGTTCCTACCTCACTCCCCTGGTGCAGAACAATGGTGACGTACCTACTTGATTTCATTCTTATACATCTTGACATTATAATTAGGATAGAGCTTTAATTCATTTACACAAATTAAATAAATTCATACTTTTGCATGGGTTTTCTATTCTTATAGTTGTTCATACCTCCATATGTATTTAAGAATATTATATTAGTAGACATTAGGATGAGTAGCCCCAAGGAGGTCCCTACTCACTCCCTTAATAATGGCAATGTACTTGCTTAAAACTTTCATACATTTGAATGTGTATTTAGCTAATGAATGAAATCAAAGCCTTCTCTTTAAAAGGACATGCATTAATATTTTTTCAAGTGGTTTGATTGATTGGTCATAGGATTTAAAGTACTTTTGTTATGCTTTTGTATAAGAATTTATATAGAGCTTTAAATTAATATGAGAAAATAATTCAACCAAATGAAACATAAATTCCATGTACATTTACTTACATTCATCATTTAAGTGTGCTAAGATATAATTGCATGTATAGTTATGTTTAGGGCTTAATCATATGTATGCTATATATGATGGAAAGAAATGAACAAACATGTGTTATGTGATAATAAATAATTCTGATTAATCCTAAGATGCTTTTCTTATTAAAATAACAACAACAACAAGCCTTAATCCCACTAGGTGGGGTCAGCTAAGATGCTTTTCTTATTGAATGAGATTATTTAAAGTGAACATAAACTTAGGATTAAATTAAAATATGTAATAAGCCATTAATTAAAGAGAATCCACTCAATTAACTTGATTTAGATGTGGTAGGGATAAAAGAGAGTGATCCTCTCTTTCCTTCTCTTTATAACATTTAGTTGTTTAATGTAAATTAAATGAAACAAAAGAAAATATTAAGTAAAACTTACAAATCAATTAAACCACTTAAAGTGAGATCACCCTTTTTAATTAAATGTCCTTCATACTTAGAGAATGATAACTCTAATGCCAAGTTAGAACATACACAAGCCTTAATACACACACATTAGATTAAGTCACCATTTCTAACTTTATGTTAGGGTGGTGCATGGTTTGATGTATGTTTAATTTTGTGTTGTATTATTGTAGATTGGTTGTTATGGATTATGTTTTATAGACTGGATGTTAGTCCGTGATTAGCTTAATCATATTTTATGCAGGAGATTGTGCTTAAGGGATTATGGTGTTTATTTATTTATTTATTTAGTTTGGTGTGCTTTGTGTGTATATTTTAGGGGACACCATGGAGATCTGTAGATGTACTTATTAAGGTGATTAGGTATGACATTAAGGAATAGTATACTATCTCGAGAGATAGAAGTCACTACCCTATAATGAACCTAATCACTGGACTCCTAAGGTATGATGGGTCTTCAAATATACCAGAGATTGTTTCCCCTACTTTACATGAAAATGTAAAGCAGGATTAATTTAAATCGAGTTCGTTAAGTTCCCTATAGAGGCAAGCCTCTATAGTTAATTACATCTTAATAGAAAAATGATTCCCTTAAGAATACACTTGATTAAAGTAGGCGATTGTTGTCTCCAAAGAATTCAAAGATAGAACTATCAAAGGATTAGTTGTATTTTTAAAAATCAAGTGTGAGAGGTCAAAAGAGAAGAGTTCTTATTGAAACTAATGGAGATGAGTAGGGTGCTCCTGATACTAGGAAGCCTAGTGAGCACTCTAATTTATCCTATGGTCGGGCTTTATATATTTGAATTTGAAGAGATTTATTTATTTGAGTGGAAATTTTATTAGATATCTAGGACTTATATTTCCATAATACAAGATTATGTAAATGCTTAAGAAGGGAGGATTTATTATTATAGCCCGCAAAGGGAAACGACAACCTCAGATCCTAAATCTAAGGAGCTTTGGCTAGAGCAAAACATGACCTAAATCTAAGGTGAAAGTGGGTATATGGTTTACCTCCACAAAAGAGAGTAAGCCACCCGACTACTGTGTTATTACTGCCTAGAGTGGTAGCCAGCTAACTCCTCCTATACTTTAAATCCATGTAGGCAAGGCATATGCTTCGCAAGATGGTTAGAATGTTATTTACTTAGAAGAGAAACTAAGTCCTTAAACTCACTCCCTAGTGAGACTAGATATTGAATTGCATGAGTAATGCCTTAATCTAATGCAAAATTTTAACAAGTTTTATTTGATTTTTGGACTTATTATTTTGACTTAGGCTGTAGGATTTTATATGCCTAAATGCATGAGAAATTGATTATGGGCTAAATCAGAAGAGAAAGAGGTGTCTTTCCATCAAAGGCTCTTACAGGTTAAACTTTTATTCTCTGGCACAGATGGAAGTCCTCTCTTAGAAAGATTGGAAGAATATGACATGCATGATATTATACATTTAATCATCTAGCTAAGGGGTTGCTAAACATTTTATTATCTCGATTTAATTTCTAAGCTTTTATGTGAGGTTATGAATTATTTTAAAATTTTAGTTATGACTTGTTAATGGGATAAAAAATTTATTTTTCATCCTAAGAGCCTAATCGCATCCAAGCCACACAGTAATCACCAATCATAAATAAATTATGAAAAGACATGTTATTTCTAATGCACAAGCTAAACAAAATATCAAATAATTTTATAGAGCTATCGCAAAAGAATAAAATGCCTATGCGGTCGGGTACTGTCGTACAACCCGAAAAGAAATGTGAGTAGCCGAAGGCTACCCTTATACATCCCGATATAATGAAAGATTAATTACAATTATAAAATAATAAGTGTTATCGGGGTCTTCATTCTTTATTCTCCATTCTTCACTCTTCATCTTTCATTTCTTCATTTTTTTGATTTGTCTCCATTTCATTCTTTCTTTTGGCTTGATTGGGATGTTGTTTGCTCCAAAGGCATCACATGGTGTATAAGACTTGACCTTATAGCTAATGTTCATTATAATCCCCCATAACACTTATCCTAATCCTAATGCAAAAATTAAATTAAATAGAAGGAAAGTAAATTTAGCTACACTTGCAAAATAAATATTAGCTAAACACACTATACAACCCAAGCAGTTATAGGAAGAATTTGGACTTAGCACCCCACACATGGGTAACCAAGTCCACCTATTCTAACTTGGGCTATGCTTACGGGCTAAGCAACTTGCATAGCAAAAATCATTTATATTTTTATTACACTTAAGCACAACCCCCTGCATAAAACATGATTAGGCTAATATCTGCCTAACATCCAGTCTAAAATAATACATCATATAACCAAACATTCATCAAACCATGCACCGCCCTAACCTAAAGCTAGAAATGATGACTTAGTCTAAAGTGCATGTGTTAAAGCTTGTGTAGTATGTCTTAACTAGGCTTTAGAGTTATGATTTGCTAAGTGTGAGGGATTTAATTTATAAAATATTGATTTCTCTTTAAGTGGTTTAGTTGATTTGAGGATTTCACTTAGCATTTTCTTTTATTTCATATAGTCTACACTTAGCAACTAAATGTTATAAAGAGAAGAAAGATAGAGAGTCTCTCTTTTATCCCTACCTTAAGTCATTTCTAAGGTAAGTTAATTAATGAATTTCCTTTAGTGAATGGTGGTTTATTATGTGTTTTAATTAACCTAAGTTTAGATTCATTCTAAATAACCCTATTCAAAAGAAAGGCATCTTAGGATTAATTAGGATGGGTTACTATCACATAACACACATTCATTTATTTCTTTCCATCATGTATATCATGCATATGAATAATCTTAGGCATACCTATACATGCAATGTAAATTTATTTTACTTTGATGATGAATGTAGAGGAGTATTTTGGAAATTTAAATATTTCATTCATTGATTGAATTATAATGTGTGTCTTTATTATATAGAAAAGAGGGATTTTCCATCCATTAGCTAAATACACATTCACATGTATATAAAAGTTTTAAGTGAGTATAGTGCCATTATTTTCTACACCATGGGGCGTAAGGTACAAGACCTACTTAGGGTTATTTAAAGCCTCGCAGCTCTAGGTTGTCCAGACTGATATACCTATTTCCTTAGATACATGTAAATGTATGAATAAATATAAGGATAAGAAAATTCGTGCAAAAATTATGTTTTACTTATTTGATTTATGATTCTTATTTGTTGGCCACGTCATACATACATATGTATAAGAGTTTTAAGTGAGTACAACGCCATTATGCTCTACACCAAGGGTGTAAGGTACAAGACCTACTTAGGCTACTTAAAGCCTCATAGCTCCAGAATGTCTAGACTAATATACCACTTTTCTCAAATACATATGGATGTTCAAAAAGAACCAAATAGATAGAGAATCATGCAAAAAAATTTGTTTGATTTGGTTATATAATTTATATGTGTAATATGAAATTCTTCCTAAGTCTTAACATGGAGATGCATAGGAATAGATTTAGGCAAGTGTTGTGTTCTTTTCAAATGAACTATACACTTGCAAATCCTATGTGAATCCATATTAAGAGAGCGAAAGAGAACTTCATATTACATATCTTATGTTATCATCACATGCAATCTTATAGATATTTGTAAGTAACATTACTTCATTTATAATAATTAATTTATAGGTTTTGAAAATAACTTTTGATTTAATAGTGATAATAGCCACTCATATTCTTAATTTAAGTCAACAGAGGCAATTTGACATAAAAGAAAATATTTTATTTAATTAATTTTTAAAAGAAATGAATGCATAATTTCATATGGCAAGCAATATTTAGCATAATTAGAAAGAAATAAAGGAATGTAAGCATATGATTTCATTCACCCCAATTAATTCTTAAGGACAATCGTATTAAATAAGGCCATTTAAAATGAACCAAAATTCTTCAAATATATTTTTATCTTTGAATTTGATTTGATTTAGGAAATATGAGAGAGGTTTGCTAATCCTGACCCATTTCCCCATGTGTGAATTAATTTTTTTAAATGAAGAATATTTAAGTTGATTTTATGTTTTGATTAGGTTGAGGTATGAATTAAATGAATTAATTAACCTTACCTATATCACCTTAAGTTAATTAACTAATTAATATTAAGCCAATATGATACGCAACCACATGAAAAGTAAATTTGCAATGCTCCTAAAAAATGAAAGGGGCCTAATCTAATTAGCTTATGACTAATAGTTAATTAAGCTTAAGGTATGTCACTTAATTACTTTTATGATTTTCTGACACATATGAGCCAATCATAATTTCATTATCTCTCACCTTGGGTTAATGAACACCTAAGGAGCTACACAAGATCAATTAAGGGTTACTTAGCTGAGGATGAATTGATTTTTAATTTTAATTTCATTAAGCCTTTAATTAATTGATTAAACACTTTGGTTATGCTTAAATTTGAATGATGAAATTAACTTAGGGGAGAGGATTAAATGAAAGGTCCCAATCCTAATTCCTAAAACATTTAAACAACCAATCATATTTTGATTTCTTTATTTTGAAGATAATCATTTAATTAATCAATTAATCATTCCATTAACCATTAATTAATTTTATTTTTAAAGATAAAGAAAACTTAGAAAATGAATTAGGAAATGTATCCCCAATCACATTCCCTAAGGTATCTTACTATTCAAGAGAGGTAATTATGTTTAAATGATTAATCAAGTTACTCTTCATCCATTAATTATGATTAATTGAATTAAGAGGGTGATTAGGGCTTAATCAAGTGATTTCCCTAATTAAGCAATCAATAAAATCCCAAAACAATACGGGAGGTACAGGTCATCCCCCTAAACATCCATAAAAAAATTGAGATTAATTGAGAGTATAATTAAGGTGTAATTAAGTTAATTAAATTTTTGATAAAACCATAATTAAACCAAAATAACTATTCATAATTAATTAATTATAATTTCTAGGTTCTACTCTAAAATATCTTCAAAATGAGCCTAAGTTTGTATTTTTTGGATTTTTCTATAATTAGTTATGATTTTAGGAAGTTTCAGGATTAAAATCTAATTAATTAGCCCTAATTAAAGCCTTAATCCCATCGGGCCACGTGGCGGCTAACACGGCGTGCTTTCCATGTGGTGCGATGGGATTGGCTATTTAAGTAGTCACATCCGTGAGCTGACTCACCTGGTGGTGGACGCGCTTTCTCTATATACTGTCCGATCTAAGATCGGACGGCCATGATTCGATCCGCAGTTTAGGAAAGGAATCGAGGGCTCTACAACGGGATTTGATCAGTGCCATTCATCTCAATCATGTGAGATGGACGGCTCATGATCTATCCCATTCACGAATGATGAAAGACAGTTATGGTTCGCCTTCCCTCGTTCGATCCAAGCTCACCCGAGCTCAGATTGTCTCCAAACTCTTCCCACACCTTTGAGGAAGGGAGACACACACATCCAATGATCAATTTTGTATGAAATTCAAATTCTCTTTGTAAAAGACCAACATGATTTCCCTATAGCTACGGTTTTGAGGAATTACCTCACTGAAGCTAATGTTGGTGGTGCAATGCTGGAGGTAGCTTTGCCTTGTTGAGGAGCTTTGAGCTTGATTTAGTGTGGGAGGCTCAGTTGACTAATCCATACACGCGAAGGCTTCGACTCTAATAGAACTCAGTCCTCTTGTGGCTTGGAAGCTTGGGAATTATTTTGGTTGGCTTCGATAGGGTATAGTGATGGTGTGGCTAAGAGGAATTGAAGTTTGCTTTCAAAATGAGGGAGTATTGCTCAGAATTGGCATGCCATGTTTTGACTTTGCTCAGGAAGGGGCAATGCCAAATGGAGAGGGCTTGGTGATCCTTAGAAACACTCTGAGGGGCTTCAGAATTCACCTAAAAGGGCTCACAATGCAAGTGTGTGTGAAATTGTGTTCAAATTAAGGGGGTAAACCCCTCAATTTACCATCATTGATGGACGGTAGTGTATGCATGTTTTGTACTAGCTCATCGATGTTCGATCATTGTACTTGCCTCCATCAAATCAGGGAGGCACGCCAGGGATGGGAGGAGGGATGGGAGGCTGCCATGGATTCATTGTGCTAGGATGCAAGGGTCTTGATCCAATGAGTGCTCGATTTTGGTTGGAGGTGAGTCAACTCACCTCCCAAAGGTCCTTGGCTGACCTAGGGTGAGTTAGGTTAGCTAGGTGGGTCAAGAGAAGGTTTCATGGAGTGCCAATGAGCTACCATGGGGATGGGCAAGTTGACTTTAGCTTGGATCCAATGGTTTCAAGGTTTAAATCCTATAGTTTGATGGCTAATCCCCTTGGTGGGGCCAACTTAGCTTTTGGGCTAATTTTAAAATGAAATAGGACATGTTTGGGTCTAGTTTGACTAAGTCCTAGGGTCCCATAAGTTGGTTTGAAGTGATTTGGCTTTATTTGGTCAAATGGGTTTCATTTGGGCTAGGTTGGGTTGGGTTGACCAATTTGTCAAATTGGGTCAAACCAACAGGGATAGGTTCATGTGATGATTTGGGATGTTTTAGTTTAATTAATTTGGATTGGTTTATTCTAGGTTTGGATTTGACTCATTTGGATTCAAAAATGTCAAATTGGTCAAGTTGACCAAATTGACCAAATTGACCAATTATGTTAGGTTAGGTGTTGAGTCAAGTTCAATTGGTTGATTGAAAATGATAGTAGGCTTTGGTTTGGTTTAATTTGGAATTAATTTGAGTTTTGGTCAATTTGACCTTTTAGGTCAATTTGGGCTAAGTTGGGTCAAGTTGACTACTTGGTCAACTTGGGCTCAATCATGGCTTTAGTTAAGTTCAACAAGTGATTTGGAATGAACTTGAACCATTGGTTATAATCAATTTGTATTAAATCATGATTTGACTCATTTTAGTTTTTTAGGCCTATTTAGGTCAACTTAGGTCAAGTGACCTATTAGACTTGGTTTGGCTCAATTGATGGTTTGATCATGTTCAATCATTAATTATAAATGGGTTTGGGTCAATGGTTTCAATCAATTTGGCATATGATGGATTTTGGTTAGTTTGGGTTTCATTTGGGCTAAGTGTTGACTTGGTCAAATGTTAGGTTTGACTTGGTTTGACCTAATTCAAGGTGGTTGATCACCCCATGATGATTGTTGATCATGATTGAGATTTAGATAGGCTTAGTTCAATCCAATTTGGGTTGGATTGGAAATTGACTCAAAAAGGTCCTTTAGGTCACTTTGGGTCAAGTGAGCCTAAATGGGTCAATTAACTTGATCAAGGTTTGATTCAAGTTCAGTTGAACTCACATATGAGCTTAGGATTGAAATATAATTCCAATTGCAATTGGTTTAGAGCCAAGTGAGTTTTGGTTCATATGGAAATTTCAAGTCAAAAGGGTTAACTTGCGCTTGATTTGGGTTGACTGGTTTTGGTTTGATAATGGCGGTTTATGTTTATATTTGGATCAATGATTGAAGGAATGATTGAATCATGAAGAAATCCATGACTTTTGAGTTAATTTGGGTTTCATTTAGCCAAGTTCAAAAGTTTGGCTAAAAGGGATAAAATTGGGAATTTGATTTGATTTAAGTTTTGTTTTGGACATTTGAATTTATATTTCATTTATATTTGTGAATACAAATGAAGATATAAATGGTTCATGAGAAAATCACTTGAGTTCAGAGTAATTTGGAAGCAAATTTGATTAAGCTTAGGGATGTAGGTTAAAAGGGCTAACTTGGGTTTCGATTTGGTGTGATTTACTTTTGGTCATTGGAGGGTGGGTTTCATTTATATTTATGAGTATAAATGAAGGAATAATTGACTTATAAAGAAATCAATCATGTTTGAATTGATTTGGATCAAGATTTGATTAGGTTTATGGAGGTAGGTCCATATGGCTTAAGAAGGGTCTTGATTTGTTTGATTTGGTTTGAAAGGTTTGAATTTGGATTTCATTTAAATTGGTAAACATAAATGAAGGAATGATTGATTTATAAAGAAATTAACCAAGTTTGAGTTGGTTTGAAGGAGTTTTGGCTAAGCAATGAAGGTAGTTCATATGGCTTAAGAATAGATTTTGGAATTTGGAATTAATCATGGGTTTCAATCATTTGGAATTTGGAATTGATTTATGATTTGGAATTTGATTTGATAATTTAGAAAATCAATTGGATTGGGGTTGATTTGAATTTTGTTAAGGCTAAGTCCATAAGATAAAATCAATGGTCCTAAGAAGGGATTTGGAGTTTGAATTTAGTGATGGATTTCAATCATTGGATAGTTGGATTTAATTTTCAAATTTGAATTTGAATTTGAGGTTTAGCTTGAAAGAAGAAATCAAGGATTGGGTTTGGGCTATAGGGTAGGAAAGTCTTCCTAAATCCTTATGGCACAACTTATTCCTATGGCTAACTCTTCTGAGTCTCTAGGGTTAGGGTAAGTGTTCACCCAATCCTTAGAAGTGTCTTAAGACTAACATACTTTGTAATCATAAGAGTCCTAGATGAGAAAGTTGAGAGCTCACTCCAAAAGTGAGGTCAACAAGGGAATATGTGGTGTGGTGACAAGGCACACCGCATGTATTGGTGTTGATCGAGATGATCAATAACATCCAAAGGCGCAAGCACTAACAGAAATGATCTACTTCTAAACCCAAGGTGTAGAAGGAATCAAGATCTTAGGTCAATGCAACTCCACTCATGCCAAGGACATAAGGAAAGAAGAAGGGATCCACCAAGGGATTAAGCATGTGAACCTTCCACTAGGGGTGCAGGTTCAGGTTATCCACTAGGGATAAGAATTTGATGAGATTTCTTTTGAGGGTGCACTCGCTAGAGAATGCAACTTTTAATTGGTTTTGATTGATGTCTCACTGGGAATAAATTGATTGATTGTTTGTTTAAGTTTTGATTATTAAGATGGACCCTATAGGTATACGATGGATCGCACTGAGAAGGGGTTATGTCGGCCTAGGGCTATCATAGATTTACCAATCCAAAGGGGTAGTCTACCAGCCACATGGTAAAACTACTGACCTAAGAGGTTGCCTTTTGGTGTACAATGACTATTCTAGGGAGAAAGCGTAGCAAACTTATATGTCCAAAAGCAAGAGACAACCATTGGGGTGATCTATTGGACACAACAAATCGGACACAACCTAGAGCGACTACTAAATGAATGCCTCTTGGGGAGACTTACATGAACTCAGAAGTAGTCAAGATAATGTCATTTGATTGAATTGCATTTATTTTAATTTTAATTATTTTAATTTGATGGATACCGTCAGTTTGTGATGGATCCACTTAGAAGGGGCTAATATTAGCCTAGACTTATCTTAGATTTACTAATCCAAAGGGATAGTCTACCAGCCGTGGGGTAGAACTAGCCAACCAAAGGGGTGCCTTTTGGTTTGCAATGGTCAAGTTAGGAAGAAACTGTGGGGACTCACATCTTCCTAAATAGGGAACCACTAGGGTGATTAGTCCCTTGTGTAATAAATCAAACCCGACCTAAGGCTGCCCATCAGTTTATAATGGTCATGCTAGAAAGAATGCATAATAGACTTATATATTTCAAAGCAAAGATGATTGTCGGGGTAACTTGTTGGTGGCACAACAAGTTGAACCCGACCTAAGGGCGACTACTGAGAGAGTTCCAACTCGAGGACTTCTCAGCTCAAAGTAGTCAGGTAATTCCTATAGGGAGTTTTACTGACACTGCCCTAAAGATAGGATGCTTGCTTGAGAAAGGGGCCACTGGGGGCTTGAATCCCTAATCCATAAGTAAAGATATATTTTGTTTGTTTTATATTTGTATGGACCCTATTGGTTTGCGAGGGACTACACTGAGAAGGAGCTTATATCAGCATAGTCCTATCTCAGACTTATTAGACCAAGGGAGAATCTAAGCACCCGCTGAACAAATTCCCCAACCATAGGGGTGGCTACTAGGAAAGGGGGACTATCCAATTTAAGAGAAAATGGGGTAGTGTCTAAATGGGGTTGCTAAGGACGTGATCCAAATAGAGTGTCCACAGGGGAGGTGCCACTAGGGGCATTATTTATAACCCTATAAAAAAAAGCCTATAGGTATTCAGTGGCCAACTCAAGGAGAAAGCACGGGGACTCACATCTGCCAAGAGTGGTGTATCCGCCTGAAGGGTCGCTATTAGCATGGTGATAACCAAACCAACCTAAGGTGCCCATCGATTTGCGATAATCAGTCTAGAAAGAAGGCGTGTACACTTACATCTCTCCAAAGTGGAACTGATTGTCGGGATAGTCTGTCTTTGGCTTGACAGGGGCTATCTGACCTAGAATGACTACCAAGCAAAGAGTCCTGTATAAGGACTAAACCCAAACTTGAAGTAGTCAGGAGGAAAGGAGCCTCTGGGGGACTTATCCTAGGCCTCAAATATACTCAACCTAGTTATTGCATGATGGCTAGTTCAAGAAGAAAGCATGTATGCTTACATCATCTTAAATGAAGTCAACATAGGGTTTCTTGTTAACTATGCAGTAAGACCTACCAATCTAACAAGGGGCTCGTTGGTTTTCAGTGGTCAAGTTAGGAAGAAAGCGTAGACTCACATCCACTAGACAAATGACCATTGGACTGACATACTAGCAAGGTAGTATATCAACCCAACCTGGAGCAGCTAATGAGTGAGTGCCACGGGAGGCTTGCTCCCACATCAAAGTAGTTTGAGACAAAAGATATATGTTTATTTGTGTTGTGAAAGAAGGAATAGGATGTCGCTTGGGTTCTCTTACTCTTATCCTAAACATGTAAGAATGTTACTCCACTAAGAAAGGATGTCGCTTGGGTTCTCTTATATCTAACTTAGTTGTACTAGTTGAGTAGGATGCCTCTTAGGTTCTCTTACACCTGCTCTAGTAGCACTGAAGGATTGAATGTAGTTTGTGTTTGTGTTGGGGAGGGATAGGATGCCGCTCAGGTTCTCTTACACCTACCCTAAACACATCGTGGTGGATTCTCAAGAAAAAGATGTTTCTAACACATAAGAGATGGGATTTGATATATAAAGAAGTTTTATTGATGAGTATTTTTAAACAATATTTATGGATATTATTTCTTTAGGTAGACTTAGTTGATTAGAAGCACAGAGCGCTCTCCCTCACAGTTTATGAGTTAATAAGATCCTCCTTGGTAGGCCATTTCTATGGAAAAATGACCTTCCTAAGTGGGTTCAAACTTGCCTCCCATCTTTTGATGGGCAACAATTGGTCTCCTTAGAACTAAAATAAGCTCTTCTACTTGAAAAGCTCTAGGATGGACCAACTTATTGTGAGCTTAAATCATTTTGGCTTTGTACAACTTGAGGTTTTAGCATGCCCTGAAGCTTCTCTCCTCCAAACCTTCGAGCTCTTTTAACCATAGCTTGGCGTTCTGCTCCATCGTGATCTTACTACCCAAATTATCCTTAGTGATGGGAGTTAGACTTCTAATGGTAGAACGACTTCGGACCCATACACTAAAGAGAATGGGGTAGATTAAGTTGGAGCTCTGCAACTAATTTTTCATGCCACTGTCTCTTATTATCATCGAGTGTCTTCTTCAATATTTGGATGAGAGTTTTATTAAATGCTTCTGCTAGACCATTTTTCCTTAAGTAGTAGATGGTGGAATACCTCCAATCTACGATGTGTCTCTGGTAAAAGCTGTTGATTTTAGTGCTCTTGAATGCAGTACCATTATTGGATATAATTCATCGAGGCACTCTAAACTTATATACAATATGGTTCCTGAGAAACTGGAGCACATGCTGAGCTATGACCACTCTAAGTGGGATTGCCTCTGCCCACTTGGAAAAGTATTCAGTGACAGCTAGAATGAATTGGTGACCCTTGGAAGAAGGAGGATCGATCAAACCCACTATGTCAGTGCCCCAACACTCAAATGGCCACAAGGCCAAAGTAGGATGTAGAATGTTGGGTGGTTGATGCAAGACCACATCGTGCACCAGACATTGGTGGCATCTCCTAGCTACATCTATGTAGTCTATAATCAACAAAGCTAGTAATATCGTAGTATTTTGATCTTAACTTTCATCTTCAGACCAGACTGGTGGGCTCTGCAAAAACCTGAATGTACCTCGATCATGATCTTACAGGCTTCATGTTTTGCTAAACAACATAACACATATGATTGAAAGACCGTTGATACAACATGATGCCCAGGAAAGCATAAGAGAGAGCTCTCTGCTTCACCTGATGGGCTAAAGACTTCTCTTGAGGTAGTTTGCCTATTTTTAAGTAATACATGAATGGTTGCCTCCAATCTGATTCATCTTCCTTTTTGGTAATGGAAAATCTCCCCGTCAAAACAGAGTCTCTCGATGAGTTCAACATCAATAAGGGATAAGACTTGTCTATTTTTGACTCTTATTGGAATAGACTCTTCTTTTGGGGATGTCAGGTCCTTGGAGAGCTTGGCTAATGCGTCTACTACAACATTATCTCCTTGAGGAATCTTGTAGATAGTGACCTCTAGGATCTGAGCCAATAACTCCATAGTGTACTTATGGTAATGATGGAGCTTATGCTTTAGAACTTTGTAAGACCCACCGATTGGTTGATGATGAGCTGAGAATCACTGAAGATGATGATGCTCTGGACACATAATGTAATGGCTAACTCCAGACCAATAATTAGAGCCTCATATTCAGCTTCGTTGTTGGTGCATGGATTGGATAGATGATATAAGAATCTCATCACATCATGGTTCAGAGTTGGGAGGACTATTCCTACCTCTGCCTTCCCAGAAAGAGTAGATCATGATTCTTCTCTTTTTTGAGAGGAAGCCGCGCCATCAAAATACATCTCCGAACGGTGAATGCTAGTGTCCCCAAAGTTCATGATTTGATCATCGGGGAGATCATCACTAAATGGAGAATCAATAGAAGTGTGTGTTGCTAAGAAATCCACTAGTGCATATCCTTTCACAGCACAAAGGGGTACAAATGTGATGTCAAACTATGATAAAATCATGGACCATCGTGCAAATCGTCTAGATAATTTTGGCCGTGTCATGAGATATTGCAGTGGATTAGTTTCAGAGATCAGATTCTTCTTATGAGAAAGCATATAATGTCATAGCTTTTAGGATGCAAAGATTAAAGCTAGGCAGTGCTTCTCAATAGGTGGGTAGTTTGCATCAGCAGGAATTAGATAATGAATGGGGTAGTAGAGAGCATTTTCTTTCCCTCCATCATTAGTTTAAGCTAACAAGGTGCCAAGGGAGTTATCTAATATAGCGGTGTAAGGATCAATGGCTTGCCCAAGATTGGGGATGCTAGAACTGGCGGCATCATCAAGTAGTGCTTGATATCTTCAAAAGCATGCTAGCACTTATCATCCCACTTGAACTTGGCATCCTTTTTGATAAGTGATGAGAATGGTTGGCATCTTTCTGATAAGTAGGATATGAACCATCTTAGATATGCCAACCGCCCCTGAAATGATCTGAGTTGAGTTAGAATTTAAGGGGGGCCATTTCTAAGATAGCTATGATCTTCTCTAAGTCAATCTCTACTCCCCGGTGTCAGGAAACAAACCGAAGGAATTTCCCTGAAGCTACTCCGAATGCACACTTTAGGGGATTCATTTTGAGGTTAAATTATCTTAACCATTTGAAAACTACTCTCTAGTTTAATTTCTTTACTTTTGACTACTATATCACCAACATAGCATTCAACTTGATGATGAATGAGTTCATTGAAGATCTAAGTCATGGCCGTTAGAATGTAGCACCAGCATTTTTAAATCCAAAAGGCATGACTTTCTAATAATAGAATCAGTGAAAGTAGTGTTTCTTTCATCATCAAGGGCCATCTTGATTTGGTTGTAGCTAGATGACCCATCCATAAAGGAGAATACTGCATGAGATGAGGTAATGTCCACCATCAATTCCAATATAGGAAGTAAAAATTCATCTTTAGGACATGCCTTATTCAGATCCCTAAAATCAACGCATATGCAAATTTGATCATTTTTTTCTTAAATGGTATGACACTGGCTAACCAGGTAGGATATTTTTCTTTCCTGATAAAATCGGTGTTGATTAGTTTCTTGATTTCAGAAGTGACCTATTGTTCAATTTCTAATCGCATGAGTCTAGGAGCCTACTCGATACGATTAGCATTAGATTCTTACTAGTTTATGGTCTGCTATGTTAGAAGATAAATCAAGCATTTCTTCATAACTCCATGTGAAGCAGTCCTTAAACTTAACTAATAGTCTAACTAAATCATTGGTTTCTTCTTCATTCAATAAGGAACTAATGTACGTTGGGTGTGGATCCTCTTTTGTTCCCAAGTTAATTTCTTTGAGTTCATCAATGGTTGATCTGATTTCTTCTTCAAACTCTGGTGGTGCATCTTTGACTTGAGGCTCATTTGGGTCATCTAAAGTTTCTAAACATGTCTCCTCATAAGAGTTAACTTGATTTGAGAAGAACCTATCACACTCCAAATGAGTGGTGATGACTAGGTAATGATTGTCGTCATTAACAGGACCTACTGTGCCGAATCCTAGCCCTGATCTTGATTGAGAGTATTTGTTCCGGTTGTCCCGTAGTTTTTCAAAGTAGTTTGACCTGTGTTTAGAATAAGTATGTGGGATTAATCCCTTCTTTGCTAAGTTAATAACATAAGGCGAATACCAATCAAAAGATAATTATATTAAATCTTTATATGAGTTATCCTCAAGTTCTACATTAGCTTCTTGACTTGAGGATGATGGTCCCAACAAAAATCTCTTCGACCTGACATCTGTAGAAGACTTGGGGGCCTCCTTAACTACCAAACCTTTAACTTTTTGGGAGGAAAGTGAGGTTAGATCTAAAGTTCCCAACTACTTCTTGACTGTTCTACATAATGATGATTTGAATACATTCATGCTTTGCTTGGAGGCCTGGTTTTCATCACTGTCTGGCTCGAACATCACCTCCAAAGTGACCCGCTGAGAGCGGTTGGTCAGCATGCTAATCACATGAGACTCATCCTCTGAACTGGACTCTAAGTCTATGTGGATAGTGGGGGTACTCTTGAGAGCTGGAACATAGCTTCTACTGGCTAGCCACCAACAAGGTGGTCTTCCACCTCTAGAACTTCCTCTGGACTTGCCTCTTCCTCTACCTAGTGGAGGTCAAGTCATCTTACACATGTGTTCATATGGAGGAACAAACTGTGGGTAGAATCTAACATCTAGCTCTACCTCTTCCTCGGTGTCTGATTCTCGCTCACTTGTACTTTCTTTCTTTTTCTTTTTCTTTTTCAATTTCTTTTTTATTTTTCCTTTGTTTCTTTTTCTTTTGATTTTGATCTTTCACCAAGTTCACAAGAATAAACTTTTTGATTTGGAGGAAGATAGTAGGTTGCATCTTTATAAATCTTAACCTCTTTAACTAAGAATGGATTCAAGTCTCCTTTAACACAATACTTGATTCCACATCTTCTAAATTTGATGCACTGGTGAAAAGAGGATGAAATCATATTATTTTCATGTATCCAAGGCCTATCAAGTAAAATAATGAAAGATGTATTTGAATCAATTATGTAGAACTCAACTTTTATTCTAGTGACTTGTTTACTCTTATCCTGAGGTGCTACCTTAGGAGGTAGAACTTTGTAGCTACGAAGGTTGACTTTAGTGACTTCATGAGATGATTTAATGGAAAGTTCTACCTGCTCATCAGGTTCACCTATAACTTCTCCTATAGGATCATCAGAGTCTGATGACTCCAAATCTATCTCAATAGGTGAACCCCGGTGATTTAGGAATGGGTAATCCATTTCAAAATCAGAAAGGAGTGGATCAGAATTATTATAATTATTAGTACTTGGAGAGCTTTCTATAGGAATGAAATCATCAAGATCATCAAAAGTAGAGAGAATGTAAGAGGCATTAGTCTTCTTCTTCATTGATTTCTTAGATTTGGATGAAGGTACAAAATAGAAATCTAGTAAAGTAAGTGAGCGAGGATTTAGCACCCCTCTCTGATATGAGAAGAAGAACTAGTTGAAGGAGCTATAGCTATAACTGTGGTAGGAGTACTGGACTTGGTCGATGGTTGCACTAATGTGCTATCCCGGCAAGTAGAAGTCGATGCTGCTGCTGCTGGGCTTCTACCTCACTCAAGTTGTCTTTAATAACTTACAAACCATCCTTAGAGTTGGAGGTTTGAGCTATTTTATGCACCTATAAGGGTAAATTTCTAATCTTAGAAATGATTTTCTTGGAGGTTCGGGAAAGGGAGATATCCCAACCTTCCTCTATCTTGAGAAGATCACATGTATCCCCAAGGATTACCTTAATAGAACTAGAGGGTTGTTATAGTTGATATTCCTTAGGGATGACAATGGCATTTGACTTGTAGCTATGCTCAAGCCAGCCCTTAAAGGAAAAGCAATCATCTAATACATGACATAGCATGTGGTAGTAGGGGATAAAGTTTGGATCATGGCTCTTGCCCACATCCTTCGGTCTCCTAGGCTCTAGTATCTAAAAATTAGGCTTCTTTAAGAGGTTCTTAAAGATCTTCTTGACTACATACCTCTTGAATAAATAGTTATTCAATTTGTCAGCAAGAGTAGGTAAGTGATAGTTACTTGGTGGTGGATAGAGTACCCTGATGATCTTGGATGGGGATACTTGTTGGCGGTGGGTGGAAACTGAGGGTGAGGTGTGATGGATGGGGAAGTGATAGAGGCGATGAGCTCGGTTGATCTGAACCCGGCTAGCTTCTCCTTATCAACTACGATGACTGCCCCTGGCTTTTCTTAAATGCCTTCGATGGTCTGGGCTTGGCTGACTGATCTTGTAAAGGTAACTGTTTAACCTCTCCTTGTAGACTCGCCATCTTATTGATTAATTTCTAAAATGTCTTAATGGTGAACTTTTTAAGCATGAAGGAAACCATGCCATAAATATTCTTAAGTAGAATTTCAATGGCATGCTATTCAGACAGATGTGATTTATATTTCATACTTAAATTGCACCATCTAAGAATGTAATCAATAAGAGACTCACCAGGGTGTTGTTAAGCTACATTGAGATCGCTCACAGTTACCCTTTGCTGGGATCTATCAAATCTCTTAATACAAAGCTGCTCCAACTCAGTAAATGTCTTAACTGAATCATTGGGTAGTTCATCATACAAATCAAATGTGATGTCTATCAAGCTACTAACAAAGAGACAAAATAAAAGTGCATTACTGCCACCTGCATTGCAACATCCGGCTATGAAATATGCTATGTGCTACCGAGGGTTCCCACTGCCATCAAAAATTTTGAAGGATGGAAATACAAAGCCCTTGGGGTATTAGACACCATTAAATTCCTTCAAGTAGGGTTTACCCTTTAGAAAAGATGAGCCACCTCGAGATTGCGCCATCACATCCCTCACTGTTGCTCCACCATGTGTTTGGTATCTTTTTCATGCATGGTGGTGCTATCCACCACCTTCCTATGCTAGCTACCACTGTCTCCCTTTGCAAAAATGCATCCGTGATGATCTAAAGTGTGTGTCAACTCGCTCTACCACGCGGAAAGAGCTAAAATTCGCAATATCACCGCCATCAACTCTTCGATCTTCTCCCCCATTTGATCAATATGATCATCCCTCTACCTAAGATGGTGGAGGAGGTGCTGAGTTGAATGGATGGCATCATTCTCTTTAACTATAATACCTTCTTGACTGTGTTGATCTCTCTGAAGGGAAGTCCTAATATCGACCATGTGAACTTTCATCAAATTCTCAAGGAGATCATCCTCATCTAGATCAAAGCAAACCTTTCCCTCCTCACAATCTGACCAATCACTTCCTAAAATTTATCTATTCTCTGCAAAGTACTATACTAAAATATCATCTAGGAAGTGGTCAAACCATGCTGGTACGAATACATGCTGCTGACTGGTAGAGGGGTTATGCTCATTGACAGAGATGCACCTAACACTACCTATCATTAGAGTGATAGTTCTGGGAGGGTCATGACTGTTAGGAGAGACGTGCTCGTGATTTTTCATGGGTGGAGTAGTGTCCCAGGAGATCCTATTATGGGGATCTGTCCCCTTCCCCTCTATAACTCTGTCACTAGCTCTGATGGTGGTGGTGGTGGTTGTGCGACAATGATGCTACGAGGTCACCACTCCATCTTTACGAAGACTGAAGTAAGAGGTCTAGTAGGGGAACTCGCCTTCACCTCAGTCGGTGGAGTAGATGAAGTGGGATCCTTTGGCCGTAGTTGGATCACCAAGGGGCTTTTTCTCCCTGGATACTATCTTCTATGCCTTTTTAGGAATGGTGGATGGTGGGACCTGAGCTGGTGATGATGGGCGAGGAGTGGACCGCTGTGGTGGAAATAATACTGACTCTACCTTTGCTGAGGCTTTCCCTTTATCACTCGTGGAACCTGTCAGCACTATGCTATCGATACTATCAGCTCTAGTGACCCAATGACTGGGGAAATCAACTAGAGCGGAGGTCGTCGACTGCCTGGCAAACCTCCATCACTCCTTATTCCATGACTGAGCTGCTACTCAGGCCTCTGATACTCAGTCACTTTAAATGTACTGGTAACACTCCTAGGGATGATCGACCTCAAGTCAAATAATGCACTAGACTCTGAACATTAGTGTGCTCTGGATACCTATTGTAATACCATCGATAGACCGGAATAAAACTTCCTCTTGTCCCTAGACTAAACTTCATGGTATGTAGGAGGTGGAGGCAATGCAGGTATCCTGTGATGGTCTTCCTCTCTATCTGATGCTGAGAGGGGGTGGAACTGGTTGCTAGTCATCAATGGGGAAACCTATCGAAAAGAACCCTCCTCTATAATGTGGGATGCACATACATCTCCTAAACTGCATGCTCGTGGTGCCACTTAATCTTGCTGCTCCTGTTGTGTCACTGTGTGTGCTACTATGTACGGTTGAGCAAGGCGGTGTGAGAGGTAGATCCTTTCGATGGTTGGGGAGGTTATCTCTGAAGCTAAGATAACATTCCCCTTAGAGAGGACCAACAAGGAGGTGCTAGCACATATTTGAGCTGGAGCAACTAAGAAGTGTCAACTAACCGGCATAACTTCTCGCCTTCCTCTTCAAGGAAGGATGAGTGTCAAGGAAGGTCAATCTGCGACTTACTTTTCCACCACCTCTCCCTGCGTGGTGGGTCACCCCTCAGTGATGCGCTCTCTCAAATCCTCGACCAAAGAACACTAGATAGGTAGAGTTAGACTGAGGGAGGATGACCTGATCCAGGGCCAAATCCATCTCAAATGGAAAGGTAAAAGAAAACTTTTGAGAGGCCATGTGTGAAGACTGGAAAGACTACACTGACTGATCTAAGCTATATGTATGCATTTATTGAAATATAACCTGTATCAGATTTCTACTTGAAATTTGTTCCACAAAAGTAATAGAAGTTTGGAGTTTTGAACCCACACACAATAATTCCAATATGTTAAGTGGGGTTCATTGGAAAGATTTGGATGTTTTGGAGGAGAGTCTTCTACCATTTTTTTTGGAGCCCATACTCAACCGATTTAGGTAGGATGGGTGGCGTTCAAAAATTTGAGGAGAAATTTCTTTCTTTTGGGGATTTTTTTGCATTTTATGTTTCTTGTTTGAAAATATGGACAGTTTGAAATACCTCTACTTCGCAAGTTTGAGTAAGCTAAGAAGAGGTTGTGATTGTGTGTTCAAAATATTTATTGCTTGTGAAGATTTGATTATGTGATATTTTGATTTTAAAATGGGGCTTCTTACTTAACAAATTTGGTTTGTTAAGTAGAGGCTAGATGTGTTTGGTTTGTTCTTGAAGATGAGACTTTTACTTAACAAATTTGGTATGTTAAGTGAAAGCCAAATGTGATTGTGAGATAGATTTGCTTTTCTTTGAAGATGGGAGTCCCACTTAACAAATTTGGTATATTAAGTGAAAGCCCCAAATGTGTTTGTGATATGTTTTTTTTTTTTTGAAAATGAGACTCCTAGTTAAAAAATTTGGTATGTTAAGTGAAAGCTCATGTGTGGTTGATATGGACAATTGGATCCTTATTTAACAAATTTGGTATGTTAAAATAGGGATCAAATGTAAAAAATTATCACTTAACAAATTTAGTATGTTAAGTGAAAGCTTAAATGTGTTTGATATATTTTTGAAAGTGGGACTCCCACTTAACAATTTGGTGTGTTAAGTGAAAATCAAAGTATGATATGATTGAGAATGGGATTCTCATAACAAATTTGGTTTGTTGGGAATCAATGGCATATTATGTTTCTTACTTAACAAATTTTTGTGTTAGAAAATATATATATGAAAATGAAATACTCTTAATAACAATATAAATTTGAAAAACCTAAAGTTGTTTTTTTTATTATATTTTAAATGAGAATTTATAAATTAATGAATTATGTTAGAAAATTATGTTTTGAAATGACAAACTTCAACAAATTAGTTATGAATAAATATATTTGAAAATGAACCTCACTAAAATAATTTTGAATTGAAATTTATATTGAAAGTGATAAGATATGAATTATGATATTTTGAAAATGAGACCCACTATAAATTGTTATTAAGGCAAATTTATGTTTTGAAATGAGACCCCACTTGAAAAGTAAGTATTTATTTTAAGTCATTAAGTTTTGTTGAGCATAGTTAATTGTTAAGGAAAGAGATCCTTTAAATACTCAATTAAAGTAAATGATCTCAAAGATTTCAAATAGGACTATATCAATTGGTTATAGAAAAATTTCAAAGATGGGATTTCAAAAGAAAGAATTTTTGAATATGGGAGATAAGTAGGGGATGCTTGATGAAAAACCTAGTAGCATCCCAATAATATGGTTGGGCTTTATATTTTTTTGAAATTATGGGAGAATTATTTTTAAGTTTAATTTTTATTGAAATCTAGACTTATAATTCCAAATGATTGTGGAAATGCTAGAGGTGAGGTTATTTTAAGTGCTTATGAAAGAAACCTTTCCTAAATCTTGAGAGCTTTCTTCAAATGACCTAAATCTGGTGGAAAAAGGCATATGGTTTACCTCCACAAGATGAGGATAAATAAACCAGTTGACTTACAAACATAAGATGTTAACTCCTCCAAATTTTAAATACATGTAGCAAATAAGTATGTTACAAGATAGCTGGCATTTTATTTAGAAAGATACTAGTCTTAACACACTCTAGAGACTAGATCATGAAGATGAATTAACTTTCAATAAAATTTTTGTTAATTTATTTATTTATTTTTGGTTTATTTGGCAGGGTATATGGATTCATGCATGATAAATTGGTTATGATGGCAAGAAGGAGGTGTATTTCCACCATGGCTCTCAAATAAAGCCATATTCTCGGCAATGGAAGTCCTCCTACAAATATAAGATGATTTTTCTCTATGTGAGATGAAAAAGGGGTTTTAAATCTTTTATTATCTCTATTTATGTCCTAAGCTCAGGTGAGTTAAGAGTTGTTAATTTTAAGAGTTAATTAATTGGATGAAAATTTATTTTTCTAAGAGCTTATGGTATTAAATTAATCATAGAAAATCATAATCTTAATGCACACACAAATATCAACAATTTTATAAAGTTTCAAAGAATAAAGGAATGGTATCACAAGAAAAGAGGTAGTCACTCACCTTATACCAATTACAAATGAATAATTATAATTAAATGATCATGTTATGTCTTCTTTCTTCTTCTTCTTTCTTCATTTCTTCATTTCTTTCTTTCTTTCTTTCTTTCTTTTCTTTTCTTATTTTGGTTGGTTGATCATTGCTCCAAGGACATGGTGCAAAATACTTTGGTCTTATGCCAATGTTCATCCCAAATCATAACATTCATTCAATCTTGATAAAATTACATGAAAATGAAAAGTATATCCATTAAACCAAAAATAGAGATTAGCTAAACATAAAAAAAAGCATGTATATGATTAATTTGGACTTAGAACATGAGTAACCAAATCCACTATCCTAGCTTGGATTATGCTTAGAAGCAACTCGCCGACAAAAGTATTTATATTTTTATTAGCACCCTTAAGCACAATCTCCTGCATACATGATACATTTAGATCACCCTACCATCCAGTCTACGTACATACACCCTAACATCCAGTATAAAATATTACATCACAAAACAAAATCAGGCATCAAACCATGCACCACCCTAGCATAAAGTTAGAAATGGCGACTTAGCCTAATGTGTGTGTGTACCATTTAAGGCTTGTGTGACATGTCTTAGCTAGGATTTAAGATTGAAATTTTCTATGTGTGAGAGATTCAACTTAGGAGGGTGGTTTCATTTTAAGTGATTTATTTGTCAATTTTATTTGGTTTAAATGAACATACACTTAATTACTAAGTGTTATAAAGAGAAGAAAGAGAACTTCTCTTTCATCCCTACCTTAAGTAATTTCTAAGGTAGATTTATTAATGATTTTTAGTGAATGTTTTATTATGTGTTTTAATTTAACCCTAAGTTTAGATTTGCTCTAAATAAACCTATTCAACAAGAAAGGCATCTTAGATTAATTAAGGTGAATTACTATCACATAACACACAACCCTTTATTTCTTTCCAACATGTATACCATGTATATGAATGATCCTAAGCATATATATACATGTAATGCAAATCTTAACACACGTTGATCATGAATGCTAAGAGATATTGTTTAGGAAAATTGGATATTCTACGAATGCATGCTTTTATTAGGTAGAAAAGAGGGACTTATAGACATTTACATGTATAAAAGACATAAGTGAGTACGATGTTATTATTTTATACACCATGGGTGGGAGTACTTGGGACTTAAAGCCTCACAATCCCAAGATGTCAGACTAATATACCACTTTTCTTAAATACATGTGCATGTATAGAAAGAAAGCAAATGGATGAAGAATCATGCAAAAAAAAAGATTTTTATTTAATTTGGTTGTGCAATTTATATGTGTAAATATAAAGATCCTTCTTAAGTCATAACATAGAAATGCATATAAATACATTTAAGCAAGTGTTATGTTCTTTTCAAATGAACTGTACACTTTGCAAATCCTATACAAGTCCAATGTAAGAGAGGAGAAGAAAGTCACACAAAATACACATTTATGTTATAATCACATGCAAGCTTATAAGTATTTATAAGTAGCATACCTTCATGTGTAATCTTTAATTTATAGTTTTGAAATTAAATTTTGGTTTAATAGTGATAATAGCTACTCATATTCTTAACTTTAGCTAAAACATGCAATTTGACATAAAGGAAATATTTTATTTATTTTGATTATTCAAAAAGATATGAATGCATGATTTCATGTGGCATACAACATTTAGCATTCTTGGAAAGAAATAAAGTGATGTAAGCATATGAATTCATCATAATTAATTCCTAAGGACAATCCTATAAGATAAGATTATTCAAAATGAATCAAAATTCTTTAAAGAGTTTTTTTTTTAGTTTTGAATTTGATTTGACTTAAGAAATGTGAAAAGAGTGTGCTGGTCCTAACCCATTTCCCACATGTGTGAATTAGTTTAGTTTAATTTTAGAACAATTAGATTGATTTTATATTTTGTTTAGGTTAAGGTGTAAATTAAATCCATTACCTACCTACACACTTTAACCACATGAGAATTATGATATCAACAATCAACTCCCAGAAAGGGCCTAATTGGCTCATGTGATTAATTAAGCTAAAGGTTAATTAAGTACTTTTATAACCTTCCCACACATGTGAGTTGGATTATGATTTCCTTAAACTTATCTTAGGCTTTTGAGCACCTAAGGCTCTACCCAAGATTGAGATTGATTAAGTTTAGATTGGTTTTGAAAATTTGATTAGATTAATTAAGTAAATCATTAGTGGATTAATCTTTAATTAGGTTTGGATTAATGCAGAAAGGGGTTTTAGGGAATAACTTAGGAAAAATATCTCAAACCCATTCCATAAACCTCCTTTTCACTTAAATAATATTTAATTATATCAATTAAGGGATTAAATCACTGTTCACATGCATAATTACTCTTAATTACATTAAGAGGGTGATTAAGGATTCATTAATTAACTTCCTTAATTAACTCATTAATAAATCCCAAGAAAATTAAGGGAGGTAAAAGTCATCCCACTGAACATGCCCAAGAAATTTGGAATTAATTAATGAGGTCATCAGGGAGTATTTAAGATTATTAGGTTTTTAATTAAACCCTAATTAAATAAAAATCAACTTTCAAAATCAATTAGAAATAATTTTATTGGGTTCCCCTCTGAATTATCTTTAAAATGAACTTGAGTTTGCATTTTTTGGATTTTTCTATCTTTAGTTATGAATTTATGAAGTTTATGTGATTATAAGGTAGTTAAATGACCTAATTAATTAACTAATCCCATCGCCACATGGGTCGCCGATGCGCTTTCCACATGGCATGATTGGTTATTTAAGTTTTCACATTGCCGTGTTAGCTCGGCACTTTCCTCGGGCGTCCGATCAAGGAGGATGGAGGATCAAACCCATGGTTATAAGGGGATTAAATCAATGGATCTATGCATTTTAATCAGTGTCGTCCATCCAAAACATGCGGGATGGATGACCCGTGATTCATCCCTACCTAAGCTGCGGGAGATGGAGGTCGTGCATCCTCCATGGCTTGATACGAGATCACTTGAGCTCGGATTAGGCAGAGATTCAACCCACACCATCAAGAAGCATAGGGAAGAACATCCAATGGTTGAATTTTAATGGGATTATAATTCCCTTCACAAAGGACCAAGCATTTTTCAAATTAAGGTCAGTTTTGAGCCATACCTCACCGGAGGCTATCACCGGCGCTTCCAACGGAGGAGGTAGCTTTGTCTAGTGGAGCAAAGCTTTGTTGAAAGTTTCAAGCTTCAATTTGAAGTGAATTACTCAATTGACCAAGGCTTCCTCCAATGTCTTGCAGCTTTGGTCTAGGTCTCCCTTCCCATATCTTGGATGCTTGGGAAAAGCTTTAGGTGAGCTTGACTTGCCTCCTTGATGGTGCTTGCCAAGTGAATTGGGATTTGATTGAGAATTGAGCAACTTGGAAAATCTTCCCACCTCCCCTATTTTGACTATGAAGAAAATCGATAGAGGAAAATCCAAAGGAGCTTGGGAATGCTTTGGAAACTTGGAGAAGCTTGCCTTTGATCCTTTGAGCTCAATTAAATGCAAGGAATGTGGTTTGAGTGGGAATGAGGGGTATATCTCCCCTCCTTGACCAGGCTTTTTATCATTTTGATCAAATTGAGAAGGTTAAATAGTTTTTTTAGGTTGTTAGGAGCTCCATGTGCTTTGGTTTTTGCAGAGGAGTGCAATGGAGGAGGTGCACATGTGCTAGGTGAGTGTAGGAGGTGATCCAAGTAGAGAAATTTCATTGGAGGGGTCAGTTTGGCCTTAGGTTGGGTCATCGCTGACCCAAACCCATTGGGTCATGTGCACCACCTCCCTTGGTGTCCATATGGTCCATTTGGAGGATGCCAAGTGGCCATGAAAAGGAATTGACCAAATTCCAAGTGGATTTGGCCATAGGTTACCCTTTGACCCAAGGGTAAAATGGTCATTTGGCCTTAATTTTGATTTGGGCAGATTTGAGATGTTTGAAAAATGGGTTGTGCCAATTTTCAATGAATTTGGAGTTGATTTGATATGATTTGGCTCAAGTTGACCCATTTAGGTCAAAATGGGTCAACTTGGGTCAAGTTGACCAGTTGGTCAAAGTAGGTCAAATCATGGGTTAGGTTAAGTTCATACGATCATTTGAAGTGTTTTGGTATCATTGGTTTGGTTTAGATTTGGTTTTGGTTCATTTAAGTTCACTTAGGTCAAATGGGTCAAGTTCACCAATTTGACCCATTTGACCCAATTGGGTTAGGTCATGGGTTTGTTTAGGCTAGGTTGATCATTTAAAATGTATTGCAATCTTTGGTTTCAATCAATTTTGGTTTGATTTCAAGTTGATTTGACCATTTTAGTTGGGTTCATGGTCAATTGGGCTAGTTTGGTCTAGTTGATAAATTGAAGCTTTGGTCAAGTTAACAAGTGATTTAGAATGAATTTGACCCATTGGTTGCAATCAATTTGGCCTATGTAGATTTTGGCTAGTTTGGTTGCATTTGGGCTAAGTGCTGACTTGGTCAAAGGCTAGGTTTGACTTGGTTTGACCCAATTTGAGTGATTGATCATCCTAAGATGATTGTTGCTCATAATGTGAGGCTTAGGTGGGCTTAGTTCAATCTAATTTGGGTTGGATTAAAATTTGACTCAAAAAGGTGCTTTAGGTCACTTTGGGTCAAGTGAGCCTAAGTTAGTCAATTGGCTTGATCAAGGCTTGATTCAAGTTTGGTTGAGCTCGTATATGGACTTATGATTGAAATATAAATCCATTTATAAGTGATTTGGGGTCAAATGGGTTTTGATTTATTTGATAATTTCAAGTTCAAAGGATGAACATGGGTTTGATTTGGGATAGTTTGATTTTGGTTTGATGATTGAAGTATGCATTTATATTTGGGCTTGTGATTAGAGGATTGATTGTTTGAAGAGAAAATCCAAAGGTTTTGATTAATTTGAGTTTGATTTGGCTAAGTTCAAGAATTTGACTTGAAAGTGTGTAAGTTGGATTTAGGTTTGATTTGGGCTTGAGTTATGAATTTATTTATGGTTATTTGAATTCATATTTCATTTATATTTGTGAACATAAATGAGAATATAAATGGGTTGTGAGAAAATATTTTGAGTTTGAATTGATTTGGATTGGTTTGGTTAAGTCCATAACATGAAATCAAAATGGCCTGGGAAAGATTTTGGATTTAGAATTGAATTTTGAGTTTAGTTTTGGTTATTTGAATTTATATTTCATTTATATATGTGAATATAAATGAAGATATAAATGGGTTTTGAGAAAATCTTTTGAGTTTGAATTGATTTGGATTTGGCTAAGTCCATAAGATGAAATCAAAGGCTTAGGAAAGATTTTGGATTTGGAATTGAGTTTTGAATTTAGTTTTGGTTTGAATTTGAAGTTGATTTGAATTTGAGGTTGATTTGAATTTGAGGTTGATTTGAATTTGAGGTTGATTTGAATTTAAGGTTGATTTGAATTTGAAGTTTGACTTGAAAGAAGTAAGGATTTGGTTCAAGCTAAATGGTAGGCAAGTTTTTCTAATACCCTTAAGGCATAACCCATTCCTATGGCTAACTCTTCTGAGTATCTAGGGTTAGGTTAAGTGTTCACCTAATCACTAGAAGTGTCTTATGACTAAGAAAATCTTAATGTTTAGAGGAGTCCTTATGCCTAGGATGGAGAAGTTGAAAGCTCACTCCAAAAATGAGGTCAACAAAGGGCACCCACTAGGTGTGGTGTGACTGACAAGGCATATCGCACGTATTGGTGTTGACTGAGATAATCAACAATGCTCGAACAATCACAAGAACTAACAGAAATGATCTACTCCCAATCTCAAGGTGTATAAGGAATCAAGATCTTAGTGCAATGTGACTCTACTCATGTCAAAGACATAAGAGAGTGAAGGAGGATTCCACTAGATTGAGTATGTGAACCTTCCACAGGGAAGAGGTTCAAATCATCCATTAGGGGATGAAAGGTTTAATTTGATTTGGGTTTGTTGAGGAGAAAATTGATTTGATTTGTTGATTTATGATTTGGTGCTCCACTAGGATAAAAATGTGAACTCTCCACTAGTGGAGCAAGTTCAAGTCATCCACCGGGGATAAGAGGTTATGAAATCCACTAGGGGATTAGAATTCAGGATCCATTAGGGATGAAAATGAGAACTCTCCACTAGGGGAGCAAGTTCAAGTCATTCGGGAATTGGAAAGATTTGCATCTCACGAGGAGAAGCAGATTGATTTGATTTTTTTTAATTTGGTTTGACTCCACTAGGGAGGTTGATTGATTTATTTTGTTTGTTTAGTTTGACTCCAGAGAGGTTAGAAGGAATTTATTTCAGATTTTTAAATTTAAATTTTGAGATGGACCCTTTCGGATGGACCATACCGGTGGGGCCATGTCGGCCTTGGTCTAGTTCAGATTTACAAATCTGAATGGGTAGTTTACTAACCACATAGTAGGACTATCCAACCAATGGGGTTTCCCTTCAGTTTGCAACAGTTAATTCAGGGAAGAAAGCACGGGGTCTCACATCTTTCTTAACTAGAGGACTGGGTGACACATTAGAAGATAACATGTTAACCTAACCTAGGTAATTCGAGTGAATGCCACTGGGGGACTTAAATCAGCTCAAAGATAATCAGAGTTAATTTCATTTTTTAATTATATTTGATGAATCCCATTAGTTTGTAATGGATTGCACTGAGTAGGAGCCGTGTTGGCCTTGGTCTAACATAGATTTACCAATTCAAAGGGAATAGCTTCCCGGCTAAGGGGAGAACTATCCAACCAAAGAGGTACCTTCCAGTTTATCAGCGGTTAATTAAGGGAAGAAAGCACGGGGACTCACATCTTTCCTGAATAGAAGACCGCTGGGGCAACACATTAGTAAGGTAACATGTTAACCGGACCTAGGGCTGCCCGTTGGTTTGCAACAGTCATGCTAGAAAGAATGTGTAGTAGACTTATATCTTCCAAAGTGAAATGAATGCCCGGGTAACCTGTTTATGGAAAAATAGATTGAACCCAACCTAAGGGAAACTACTGAGAGAGTGCTGACCTGGGGACTTATCTCTACTCGAGAGTAGTCAGATAATTCCTATAGGGAGCCTTGCTGACACTGCCCTAAAGATAGGATGTCTGCTTGGGAAAATGGGCCACTAGGGGCTTGAATTGCTAATCCATAAGCAAATAATTTGTTTACTTATTTGTTTATCATGGATCCTATTGGTTTGCGAGGGATCACAGAAGGAGCTTATATCAGCCTAGATCTATCTCAAATTTACTGAACCAAGGGAGAATTTATGCATCCACTGAACAAATTTTCCAACCACAGGGGTAGCTACTAAGAAAGAGGGACTGTTCAATCCAAAAGTTACTCGTGTAGTGTCTAAATGGGATCGCAAATGACGTAATCTAAGTAGAGTGCCCGCTGAGAGAGGGGCCGCTAATGGATTTATCCAAACCCGTAGAGAAGATAATATCTATAAGTATTCAGTGGTCAACTCAAGGAGAAAGCTCGGGGACTCATATCTTCCAAGATTGCTATATCCACTAGGTCAATCATTATAAGCATAGAGAACATCAATCAACCTAAGGTGCCCATCGATTTGCAACAATCAGCCTATGAAGAAAGCATCAGGGGCTCACATCTTCCTACAGTTGAACTGATTGCTAGGATAATCTGACTTGATAGTTACCGACCTAGAGACTATGTGAATGCCACTGGGGACTTATATCAACTCAAAAGTAGTCAAGAGAAAAGGAGCCTCGAGGGACTTATCCTAAACTTCAAATATACCGACCTAGCGATGGCTAGTCCAAGAAGAAAGCTTGTAGGCTTACATCCTCTTAAACTAAGTCAACATGAGATAGCTTATACAACAAGCAGTTGAGGTTTACCAAACTAACACCCAACATCCCAGAATCAAAAATTGTCCTCATCAATACATCAAAATATGTGTTTATTGTGTTTCCAATAGGAGTGTTCTCTTATACCTATTCTAAAACACGTTGAGGAATTTGATGAAATGGTTCCATGAATGGCAATTGGGATTCCACTATGAAAGGATGTCTCTTTGGTTCTCTTACACCTAACTTAGTTGTGCTAGTCGAAATATGATGCCTCTTGGGTTCTCTCACACCTATTTTAGTAGCGCTTGAGAATTATGTTTAGTTTGTGTTTGTGTTGTGAAAGAAGGATAGGACGCCTCTTGGGTTCTCTTACACCTACCCTAAAAAAATTGTGGTATATTCGAAAACAAGCAAACAATGTTTAGAAAGAAGAGAATATTTTGATGAATTGGAATGAAACTTTTAAAGATATAATTGTTGTTTTTAAACATGATTTTATGGGTAATATTTTTTCAAATAAAGCCCATTAATTGGAAGCATCGGGTATTCTCCCTTTACAATTAATAAGTCGATAAGATCCTCCTAGTTCTCTATGATAAAAGGGCCTTCCCAAATGGGTTCAAACTTGTCTCCCATCTTTCGACGAGCAACAATTGGTCTCCTTAGAACTAGAACAAGTTCTCCAACTTGAAAACTTCTAGGGTGGACCAGCTTATTGTGAGCTTGAATCATCTTGGTCTACAACTCGAGTTTTGCATGCCTAGCCTCTCCTCCAAACCTTGAGCTCTAATCAACTTGACATTCTGCAATGTAGTAATTTTACTACCCATTATTATCCTTAGTGATGGGAGTTGAACTTCTAATGGTAGAATGGCTTCAGACCAATACACTAAGGAGAACGGGGTAGATTGTGTTGGAATTCTGTATGTGGTGTGGTATGCCCACAAAGCTTCAACTAGCTGCTTATGCCACTGTCATTTATTATCATCAAGTGTCTTCTTTAGTATGTGGATGAGAGTTTGTTGTATGCTTTTGCTAGGCCATTTGCCCTGGGGTAGTAGATGGTGGATTATCTCTAAACAATATCGTCTTCGGCTAGTTGATCTTGGTACTTTGAATGCAGTACATTAGGATATAATTCATCGAGACACCCAACCTATATGATATGGTTCTAAAAAAATTGGAGCACATGTCGAAATGGACCTCTAAGTGGGATTGCCTCCACCCACTTGGAAAAGTAGTTGGTGGTAGTTAAGATGAACCGATGACCCTTGGAAGAAGGAGGATCGATCGAACCCACAATGTCAGTACCCCAACACTCAAATGGCCATGATGCCAAGGTAGGGTGTAGAATTTTGGGTGGTTGATGTAGGACCACACCGCGTACCTGACACTGATGGCATCTCCTAGCCACATTCATGCTGCAATCATCGAATGCTAGTAGTATCCTAGTCTCTTGATCTTTGCTTTCTTCTTTGGATCATATTGATGTGCTCCACATAGACCTGAATGTACCTCGGTCATGATCTTATAATCTTTGTGTTTGTCTAAATAGCATAGCCACATTTGATCCAAAGACTATCGTTACAAGGTTCCATCCACGAGAGCATGTGAGAGAGCTCTCTGTTTCACCTGATGGGCTTGTGACTTCTCTTGAGTTAGTTTTCCTCTAGTCAAGTAATCCATGAATGGTTTCTTCCAATCCAGCTCCTCATCCTTTTAAGCAACAACAACCTCTTCTTCAAGAAAAAGTTTCTCGATGAGTTCACCGTCAATAAAGGATAGGACTTGTCTATTTTAGACCCTTATTGGAATGGACTCATCTTCTGGACATGCCAATTCTTTGGAAAGTTTTTCAAAGCATCTGCTACTGTGTTCTCTCCTTGAGGGACCTTATAGATGGTGACCTCAGGGATTTGGGCCAACAGCTTCATGGTGTACTGGTGGTAATGATGAAGCTTAGGTTTTTGATGACCGGTAGAATCCCCATAGATCACGATGCTTTTTTTATAATATAATGGTTAACTCCAGACTGGAAATCAATGCCTCATACTCGGCTTCATTGTTGGTGCCTAGATTGGAGAGATGGTATGAGAATCTCAACACATCGCGATCTAGATTTAAGAGAACTATTTCTACCCCTGCCTTTCTTAGAAGAGTATATCGTAATTCTTCTACTTTATGAAAGGAAGCCACACCATCAAAATACATCTCTCAATGGTGATTGTCAACCTCCCCTAAGTTCATGATTTGTTCATCAGGGAGATCGTCACTAAGCATGGACTCAGCGAGAAGTAAGCGTGCTACTAAGAAATTCACTAGTGCATGTCCTTTCATCGCACAGAGGGGTACGAATGTAATATCAAACTGTGAGAGAATCATGGACCAACATGCCAACCATCCGGATAACATAGGCCATGTCATGAGATACTGTAGTGGATTGATTCTTGAAATCAAGTTCACCTTATGAGAAAGCATGTAGTGTTGTAGCTTTTGGGATGTAAAGATTAAAGCTAGGCACTATTTCTTAATAGGTAGGTAGTTCACTTCAGTAGGATTAGATGACAGTTGAGGTAGTAGAGAGTGGTCTCCTTCCCTTCATCATTGGCTTGAGCCAACAAAGCACTAAGGGAGTCATCCAATACAGCAATGTAGAGGATCAATGGATTTCACGGGATAGCTAGAGCGGCTTCAAATATTGCTTGATGTCCTCAAAAGCATGCTAACACTTGTCATCCCACTTGAACTTACCGGCTTTTTTGAAAAGTGCTAAAAATGGCTTGCATCTATCTCCCTGATAGATTGGAGATAAAGCATCTTAGATATGCCAATGGCCCTTAGAATGATCTAAGTTGGGTTAGACTTTTAGGGGGTGGCATTTCTAAGATAGCTTTGATCTTTTTTTGGGTCTACTTATATTCCCCGGTGTCGGACAACAAACTCAAGGAACTTACTTAAAGCTACTCCGAATGCACACTTCAAGGGGTTCATTTTGAGGTTAAATTTTCTTAACCACTCAAAAACTACTCTCAAGTCAAAGAGGTGGTCTTCCTTTTCTTTTCTTTTGACTACGAGGTCATCAACATAGCATTCAACTTGATGATGAATGAGTTCGTTGAAGATCTGATTCATGGCCCGTTGGTATGTAGCACCAGTATTTTTAAGGCGAAAGGCATGACCTTATAACAAAAGATTCCCATCAGGGTTTGAAAAGTAATGTTTCTTTCATCCTCCGGGGCCATCTTGATTTGGTTGTACCCAGATAACCCATTCATAAAAGAGAATACTGCATCAGATGAGGCAATGGACATTATTAACTCTAGTTTAGGAAGTGGAAATTCATCCTTAGGATATGCCTTATTTAAGTCCCTAAAATTGATGCATATGTGAATTTGGCCATTCTTTTTCTTAACTAGCATGAGACTGGCTAACTAGGTAGGGTATTTTTCTTCCCTGATAAAGCCATCATCGGTAAGTTTCTTAACTTCAAAAATGACCTATTGTTTGATTTCTAATCGTATGTGTCTAAGAGATTTCTTGATAGTGTTAGTGTTAGGGTATAGTACTAGTTTGTGGACTGCTACATCAGGAGATAATTTGGACATCTCTTCATAGCTCCATGCAAAGCAGTCCTTAAACTCAATTAATAGCCTAACTAAGTTATTATTTTTTCTTCATTCAGCAGGGAACTAATGTATGTAAGGCGTGGATCTTCTTTTGTCCCGAGGTTGATTTCTTTAAACTTGTCAATTATTGAATTGATTTCCTCTTCAAACGATGATGATGATTACTGCTTAGTTGTCACCAATCATCTATAGTATGATAGGTTCTTCTCAAACCACACTAATTCTTACAAGGAAGTGTGTTTAGAAACTTCAAATGATCGAGATGATCTTCAAATCAAAATACACTATACCGAATCTTAATTCTGATCTTCATTGTACATTCCTGCCTTTGTTGTTCCACAACTTCTCAAAATACTCTGACCTATGCCTCACCATTATCAATTTCATTTTTAGAATGAGCATCAACCTCCATTTTAACATGGACTTATCTTAGACTTTAAGAGTTCCTAAATTTTAAGACACTTAGTGATTAGAACACTCAACCTAGCCTAGAATTCAAGAGTTAAATGAATAAAAAGGTTATGCATGTTAGAAAATTTTCCTACCTTATAGCTTAAACCAAATCCTCACGTCCTCCCTTCAAGTCAAACTAAAATCAATTCCAACTTGATTGATTTTCTCCAAACTCATATCAACTCTAACTCAAACTCAAACCTCAAACCAATTTAATGGATTTTCTCAAATAATAAATCAATTTCAAATAATTAAAACTTATGATTGAAGCCCATGATTAGATTCCAAACTCCAAAATATTTCCTAAGTCCATGAGAGGGAACCAAAAGGACTTAGGAAATATTCCAAACCCCAACCATCAAACCAAAACTAAATTTAAAAATTAAACCCAAGTCAAATCATGTTCACCCTTTTAAACTAGAAATTGTCAAATGAATCAAACCCCATCTGACTCCAAATCACTTGCAAATGGATTTATATTTCAATCATAAGTCCATATGTGAGTTCAATCAAACTCAAGTGAAGCTTTGACCAAGCCATTTGACCTACTTATGCTCACTTGACCCAAAGTGACCTAAAGTACCCTTATGATCCAAATTCTAATCCTAACAAAATTAGATTGAACTAAGTCCATCAAAGCCTCACATTGTGAGCAACAATCATCATAAGATTATCAATCACTCAAATTGAGTCAAGCCAAGTCAACATTTAGCCAAAATGAAATCTAAACTTGCCACAATCCACCATAGGCCAAATTGATTGAAACCATTGATCAAAACTCATTCATGACCATTGTTTGAACTTGACCAAGTCATTATTTAAGCCTAACCTAACCCAATTAGCCACTTGACCCAAGTTGACCCAACTTGACCTAAAAAGTCAAAATATGTCAAAACTTGATCTAAGCCAAATTGATTGAAACCAATGGATCAAATTCATTCTAAAATGATTGTTGAACTTGACCAAAGCCCCAATTAGCCAACTAGACCTAACCTAGCATAATTGACCTTGAACTTAACTTGACCTAAAAGGTCAAATTGAGCCAAATCCAAATATAAACCAAATTTATTGGAAACAAAGATACCAATCCATTTCAAATGATCAATCAAAAGTAAACTAACCCATGACCTAACCCAAATAGGTCAAATGGGTCAAATTGGTCAACTTGACCCATTTGACCTAAATGAAATCAAATGAACCAAATTCAAATATAAATAAAATTGAACCAAACCAATGATCCCAAAACATTTCAAATGGTCATATGAACTTAACCCAACCCTTGGTTTGACCCAAATTGACCAATTGGTCAACTTGACCTAAGTTGACCCAGTTTGACCTAAATGGATCAACATGAGCTAAATCATATCAAACCAAATCCAAATTCAATGAAACTTGGCCTAACCATTTTTCAATAATACCAAACATATTTAAATTAAAATCCAAGCCAAATGATGATTTTACCCTTAGGCCATATGGTAACCTAAAATCAAAACCACTTGGAACTTGGTTAATTCCTTTTCATGGATACTTGGAATCCTCTTAATGGACCAAATGGCCACTAATAGGCATGGTGCACATGACCCATTGGGTTTGGGTCAACTAAACCCAACCCAAGGTCAAAATCGACCACCCCAATAGGAATGAGCACATGGGAATCCTTTCTCCACTCATTTCAAGCACATGGAAATCCTCCACTACCTCTCTCTGGCCAAACCAATGCAAAGTTACCCTAAACAACCTCACAAACCCACTCAAGGAGGTCAATTGGATCAAAAAGGCAAAGGAGCTTGCGGTCGTCCGATCCTTCAAGGGGGAGATATACTCCTCCTAGTTTCATTTCAACTTAAGTCTCTTGCATTTGATTGAGTAATAATAAGTCAGAGCTAGCATCATAGAGCTCCTCAAAGTTTCCTAGAGCCAATTCAATTTCTCTATTCTTGATTTCTCCAAGTCAAAAATAGGGGAGGTAGCAAGGAAATCCAACATAGCCAATACATAAAACCAATCCAATTCCTCCTTCAAGCACCCTCAAAGGGCTTAATCAAGCTCATCACAAGCTTCTTCCAAGTGCCAAAGGCAAGGGAGGTGGGACTTTGAGCAAGACCAAATCCATTTGAAGGAGAGCTTGGTCCATAAGAAGATCCACTCAACCAAACCATCTCATATCTTCAACAAGGTTTTGTCTCCACTAGACAAAGCAATCTCATCAAACTCGAGCACCGGTGATAGCCTCCGGTGAGGTATGCCTTCAACCCGAGGTTAAACTAGAGAGTGTGTGGTCTTTTGTGAAGTGGATTTTCATCTCAAGCAAAGTTAGCCCTTGGATGTGTCCCCCTTTGCATGATGATGGTGTGGGTTGAGTTTGCTCAATGAGCTAAATAGAGCTCAGATCTTGCCCTAAAGGATGGATGGATGTCCTCTCCCATAGGGAAGATTAGTGATGGATCATGGGTCATCTATCCATGCATTTTGGATGGAAAACCATAATCAAGCACATAGGATCCTTGATTTAATCTTGTTAATACAGTGGGCTCGATCTCAGTCATCCGATCCTTGATAAAGATGGGGAGAAAGCACGTAGCACCACCACTGATGTGCCGCTATGATGTGACAACTCCCACGTGGAAAGTGCATGCCACTTCAGCCTCCATGTGGCGCTGACGAGGATTAGCCATATAATTAAGTGATTAATTACTAAATAATCACTGAATCTTCAAAATAACATAACTAATTCTAAAAAATCATAAAAATACATGCATAGTAAAGATAATTTAGAGGAGAATATTCTAAAATTATTTTCAATGGATTTTGAATAGTGTATTTTCCATAATTATGATTTTATTGAAAACTTAATAACCCTAATTACCCCCACTGATTAATTCCAAACTTCTCATGTGCATTTAGAGTGATGACTTCTGCCTCCTCTAGTTTTCTTGGGATTTATTGATGGGTTAATTAGGGAGATCAATTAATGAATTCTTAATTACTATTTTTAAGTAATTAAGAGTAATTAAGCATATGAACAGTAGTTTAATTTCTTCATTAAGTTAATTAAGCCTTATTTAAGGAGAAAAGTTTATTGAATAGATTTGGGAAAAAAATTAGCCATTCCCTAAACCCCTTTCCTTCCTTAATCTAAACTTAATTAATGGCTAATCCCCTAATCACTTGCTTAATTACTTTGATAAAATTTTCAAAATATTCTAGAACTTAACCAATTCATCTTGGATAGGTGCTTATGTGTTTAATAACCTAAGAAAGAAGAAAGAAGAAATGAAGAACAAAGACCCCATAAAATGAATTCCTTGCTTAATTATAATTAATTCATTTGTAATCCAGGTTGTATAAGGATAGAGCTCAGCTACCCAATTTGTTCTCGGGTTTGTGCGGTGGAGCCCAACCACAAATGACCTATTATTCTTTTGTGCTAGTTCTATAAATTGATTAATGTTTTTTTAATTTGTGCATTAAGTTGACATCTTTTTCTAGTTTCTTCTTTACTTTGATGTATGGCCTGGATGATGATTAGGCTCTTAGGGAAAAATAAATCTTCTATCAAATTAATCAACTTAAAATTAAAAGTAAATAACTCATAACCTCACCTAAAGCTTAGGCTATAAGTCAAGATAAAAGAATTTGCAACCCCTTAGCTGGATGTTGTCTTACTTTTATAACATCATGCATAAAAATCATATTATTTCACTCTTGATTGGATGACATCTACCTTTGCCAAATAACTTGATTTGACCTGTGAGAGCCATGGTGGAAACACACCTCCTTATCTTGTTAATTTTGGTCCATAATCTAATATCTCATGCATTAGGCATATGAATCCTAAAGCCTGTGTCAAGTTGATTGTCCAAAAAAAATATGAAAATTTTACATTATATTTAAGTCATTAAAAGCATGCCTTATATGACCTAGTCTCTTAAGGAGTGTGATTAAGGACTTAGTCTCTTTTCTAAATAAACAACAGCTTAGCTATCTTGCAAAAGCATATAACTTGCCTACATATTCTAAAATTGTAAGAGTTAGTTGGCTAGCATCCCCGATGGTTCTAAGTCCAATAGTGGGACTGTTTATCCTCTCTTGTGGAGGTAAACCAAATACCGATTTTCACCTTAGATTTAGGTCATGCTTTTTGGCCCTCGCCAAAGCTCCCTATATTTACATTTAGAGGTTGACTTCCCTTTGTGGGCTATGAGCATAAATCCTCACCTCTTAGGCATTTCTGTGACCATCTACCACAAAAAATTATAAGCCCCAAAGCATTCTAATAAAAATTCAACTCAAAAAATTAATCAATTTCAACCATAAGGTACTCTAGATGCATACTAGTTCCTAGTATCTTAAACATCCTACTTATTTTCATTTGGCTTCAATAAGAACTCCCTCTTCTTGATCGATCCCACTTGACTTTTTAAAAAAAACCAATCAATTGATAGTCCTACCTTTTGAAATCTTTGGAGATAATGATCATTTACCTTAATCGAGAGTATTCTTAAGGAATCCCATTTCTTAGGATGTAATTAACTATGGGGGCTTGCCCCTGTAGGGAACTTAACAAACTGATTTAAAATAAACCCTGCTTTACTTTTCCATGTAAAGTAGAGGATGAATCTCTAGTAACCTTTTGAAATCTTTGGAGATAATGATCATTTACCTTAATCGAGAGTATTCTTAAGGAATCCCATTCCTTAGGATGTAATTAACTATGGGGGCTTGCCCCTGTAGGGAACTTAACGAACCCAGTTTAAAATAAACCCTGCTTTACTTTTTCATGTAAAGTAGGGAAGAATCTCTAGTACATTCTAAAATCCCATAGTCCTAGAGTCCTTATTGAGGTGATTAGGTCCATTAGGGTGGTGACTTATCTCTGATAGTACACCTTTCCTCAATGTCGATCGATCACCTAATAAGAACATCTACGAACTTAGGCATCCCAACAAGGTGTAATTTATATATATATATATATATATATATATATATATATATATGTTTGTGTGTGTGTATATGTGTGTGTGTGTGTGTGTGTGTGTGTGTGTGTGTTTTCTTTTATCTTTCTTTTCCCTGAAAAGGGGAAGGGATGATGAAGGCAGAGATCAATATATAAATTTTCACCATAGATTTTTCTAGTGACTCCACTGGGGATGGTTCCTCTCTTCATCTTTGATAAATGATCGTTGTCTCCAAGTATCAATTGTAAGTTTGTGCTTTTGTATAAATTCAAGACTATCTTTCTTTTCATTGGCACTTAGCTTATTTCATCCTTAAGTTAAGCAAGCCAACATCCTTAGTTTTAGGACCTCACCCTGTGTTGTTCTTAAACCCCCCCCGGTTGAGTTCCCCAATGGGTGAAGATAAAACTTAAATAAATAAATAAATAATAAAAATGATTAAAGACTTCCTCCTTACCATTTTTTTATAGTAAGGAAAGGTTCATTATAGAAATAAAGAAAAATAAATCCTTTATGAAAAGTTTCAATTTCCAAAAGCACTTTTCAAAATACACTTAATAAGATATTTGCACTACATCTAACAATTTTTATTGTTACATGTAGAAACATTTCAAAAAAAATTTTCAACAATCATAAACTTTCAAAAAGCATAAAATTTGAAGATGGGCCTTTCCATTCAATACATCCAAATGTGTTGGATGGATGTTACATCTTCAAGCAAAATCAAAACTTTGAAATTCCACTCAACACATTCCACATGTGTTAAGTTGGAATTCTCACCTTTTCTAGAAGCACATATGAAACCTTCTCATTCAATATACCCATATTTATTGAATGAAAGTTTCATCTCCAATCAAAATTAAAAATAAATTCTCCTAAAGCACATATGAAACCTCTCCTTTCAAAATACCCACATTTATTGAATGAAGGTTTCATTTCCAATCAAAATAAAAAAATAAAGACTTTCAAACAAGCACACATGAACATCTCCATTCAATATACCCAAATTTATTAAATGAAGATTTCATTTCCAAATAAAATGACATTATTTTGAAATGCCACTTAACATATTCCATATATGATTAAGTTCAAATTTTCCCTTTCAAAAAGCAATAACCATACACGAAAATACATCTTTGAAAAATGAAACACAATTAATTTCCATCTTACATACCCAAATTTGTTGAATGGAAATCCCTCTTTTGAAAATCAACAAAACACAAAAAAAAATTCAAAACACTTTTGGAACTTCATTTTGGCATTCCACATTTACTAAAGTAAAGTCTCCATTTTCAAAACAAAATCAAAACACAAAAAAATTTGAAACATATTTTGGAATTTCATTTAGCATACTAAAATTTGCTAAGTGAAATCTCCATTTCACAAAATTTCAAAACACATTGGAATTTCATTTAGCCTACTCAAATTTGCTAAGTGAAATCTCCTTTTCACAAAAATTTTAAAACACATTGGAATTTCATTTAGCATACTCAAATTTGCTAAGTGAAATCTCCATTTCAAAAAAAATTTTAAAACACATTGGAATTTCATTTAGCATACTCAAATTTGCTAAGTGAAATCTCCATTTCACAAAAATTTTAAAACATGATGGAACTTCATTCTAGCATACCACATTTGCTAAAGTGAAGTCTCCATTTTCAAAACAAAATCAAGACACAAAAATTTGAAACACATTTTTTGAATTTCATTTAGCATACTCAAATTTGCTAAGTGAAATCTCCATTTCAAAAAATTAAAGAAACATATTGGAACTTCATTCTAGCATACCACAATTACTAAAGTGAAGTCTCCATTTTCAAAACAAAATCTAAAATAAAGAAGCACATTAGGATTTCCTTAGCATACCCAAATTTGCTAAGAATCCTATTATCAAAACCAAATCCAAAACAAAAGAAACACATTAGGATTTCTTAGCATACCCAAATTTGCTAAGGATCCTATTTTTCAAAATTAAAATCTCTAAAAAATAAAAGAAACACATTAGGATTTTCTTAGCATACTCAAATTTGCTAAGAGTCCTATTTTCAAAAAAAAAATTTAAAACAAAACACTTGGATTCCTCATTTAGCATACCCAAATTTGCTAAATGAGAATTCCATTTTCAAAATCACAAATGATTCACGAAATAAAGCAAACAAAGAAAAAGAAGAAATTATTTTCAAACACATCACTTAGCATACCCAAATTTGCTAAGTTAGTAGATTCCAAAAATTTCAAATCAAAATCAAATTGATCCTTTACTTTAACATACCCAAATTTGTTAAATAAAGGGTCCTCAAAATCAAAAAAATCAAAATTCAAATATGAACCTATGGAAGCATCTCTCTAAAAATATTTGAACCCATTTTTGACATACCAAAATTCTTTGAACATGGATTCTAAATTCAAAAATTCCTCTTTCCAATCAAAATCTCAAAATCTCTTAAAAATCAATTTGAGCCCAACTTAACACTTTCAAAGATGTTGAGTATGGGTTAAAATTCTAAATTCAAATTCAAAATCAAGAAAGCAAGAAAATCTGATTCAAGTTTATTTGACATTATTTTCGTTCAATTTTTTCTATTTAGTAGTTTGATTCGATGGCAGTGTCGAGGTATGTGTTCACTTTTCCCATGGGATGGATCGCCCTATCGCCGCCTTCCCAATCTGACCCACCTCATCCACTTTATGAGGTTGAGACCAATTACATGGGGACCTCTCACGACATAGTAGAGCATGGTGGTGAGCCGCCATTCGTGACATGCCATGATTCTAAGATTCCCTTGATGAAGAGGAAGGCGGTGGTTCCCAGAGATGTGTTCGTTGTGCACCCCATGGTTCTGTGCTTCAGCTACCACCCACTCACTAACACCCTCAAAGAAGAAGGCTCCCCTGATCCTAGGGATTGTCTCCCCTGCTTTTGAGGTTGGGTCTAGCTCTTACTCTACTCGCCCTACTAGCACCCAAAGGAGAAATAAGAACCACATGATAAAGTGGTACCACACCCACATTGCTAGGGAGATGGAGGTAGCCACGCAGACTATTATTGAGGAGTTTCCAATGTTGGTTTCCACCAGTTACAACAAACCAGTTCCATCCTCTCTCTAGGTCTGATAGAGAGGATGTCATAAGGATTTCTGCTTCACCTCTACAAGCAGTTTAGTTTTAACCACCAGTTAGTGAGAGGAGGAGGTCAAATGATAGCCTCGAGTCTACAGTTTTGAGCTACAGCATCTGACTGGGCTCTTGATTTGGTGTGGGAAATTAGAGGAGAGGGCCAAAGATGCCCAAACCTCATATCACTACCGAGAGGTGGAAGTTGCAGAAATCGGGCATATGCACTGTTGATTTCACTACATTACCCACATCGATCATACCGACAATATTCTAGGGACCACACATCATGAGAGCGCCTATCCCAAGTGAGTCGGTGGTGCCTCCACACGCTCTCCCCCATCCACATCGCCAGTACATGTTCCAGATTCCTTCCACCAAAGGCCATGAAGGCATCTGGGAGAAGAGGACCCCAGTGATCTGCTATGGCCAAAGGAACTGTTCCATCTACATCACCCTGGTGAAGAGTGACTCTGCCAACCTTCCACCCCAGTCATGGTGAGGAAGGAATGGTGACCCCAAAGTATCATAGTCATCCCGTCACCACCACCACCATCGCATATGATAGAGATAGTAGTTACCGAGGGAGAAGATGACAGCTCAGTTGCACCTATGATGATAGTTCCTCCTAGGAGTGTCACCCCATGCATTCGGATGCTAGAGCATATTTCTTCCGGAGTATACTCATGGGTTAACTCTCCAGCAACAGGGGAGGTCCGGTGCCTCATAAAACATGATAGTGATCCCACCACTCGTCAGCCAAAGTCATTTGTGCCAATTTAAATAGATCATTCTCTAGATGATATAATAGCCCATTATTTCATGGAGAAAAAAGAGATCCTAAGATATGACTAGTATGGTGAGGAGAAGATCAACTTTGATCCCAATGGAGATTATTGATTAGGAGATTCAGTAGGGGTTTGCATGGTAGACACCAAGGGATCCCCCCCTCAGAGAGCAGCAGACTATGGAAGGAGATGAGGCCGAGCAAGAAGACATAAGCTACTCGACCCAACAGCTCCTTCAGCAAATAAAGAAGAAGGATGAAAAAATAGATAGGATGAAGAAGAGGCTTGAAGATCTGCTAGCAACTATCTTAGCACTTCAAAACCAAGCCTAGTTCATCCTACTATAGACCAGAGGAGAGTTGGTGCATGTCTTGGATCCAACCAAGACTTTACCTCTAGTAAGAAAGGTAGCACCGATGTATAAAGGTAGTGGATAGTATCTCTATACAGGAAAAAGATATCAAGAGCATGGTTGAGCAGCAAGTGAGAGAAGCATTGACTCAAGCCCAGAAGGATCATCAGTTCCAAAGGGTAGACCCTACCTAGAGGAATTTGATGCAATCCAATATCTTAAGGCTTCCGTGCCACATTCCTTCAAGAGTTTTGATGGTGGGAACCAGGTAGCACATTGCACATTTAGAGCTTGTTGGTGAAGAGTGATGCTTTACTCTTCTGCCTCTTTGTTAGTAGCTTAGCGATAAGTATTATTCGACTAACTTCTCAATATAGTGAAGACTTCTGAGTTGGAGCAACTCTTTATCAAGAGGTTTGCTGGAGCTCAGCAAAAGGTCACAATTGGAGATTTCATTGTGGCTCAACAAAATCTTGGTGAGTCCCTCATTGATTACATTCTTAGATGGCATAATTTAAGTATGGATTGTGAACCTCAGCTATCTGAACAGCATGCCATTGAGATTCTGCTAAAGAATATCCATGGCCCTGTCGCCTTCATGCTCAAAGATTTCACCATCAAAACTTTGAGAAATTAATCAACAATGGCTACTTGCAAGGAGAAGCCAAACCATCTTCTAAATCTACCAACAAAGCCAAAGTCGTAGAAGGTGTATGAGAAGATGTCTGGGGCAGTGATAGTAATAGATAAAGGGAAACAATCAGCTAGAGGGCAATTTGAGAGACCTCGTGCTCCATAGCCGTCACTTCCACCTCCTCTACCACCATTGAGGTAGCCCTACCGACCGCCATAATAGCCTCCATGGCCTGCACTACCTCCTTCTCAGCCACATCATCAGCAACAGCGATACACATACTTGCTGCCAGGTAGTTATTATCCACCTACTCTTTTGGATAAACTTAACAAGCCTTATTCATTTAAGAGGGAGGTAATCAGGAAGATCTTTAAGAATCTCTTAAAGAAGCTTTAGCTACCCAAACCTAGGAGACCAAAAGAAGTGGGAAAAATCCATGATCCTAACTTTTGGCCCTACCACCGTATGCAAAGGTCATGTTTTGGAAGATTTCTTCACATTTAAGGATTGGCTTGAAGATAGCTTCAAGACCGATTCTATAATTATCCTGAAGGAATACCTTATGGAATAACCATCCAGTTCCATTAGGGTAATCCTTGGGGATACTTGCGATCATTCCAAAACCAAAGAAGGTTGGGATATCTCCTTATCCAAAACCTATAAGAAAATTATCTCAAAAATCATGAAACTTTCCGTGTAGGTGCCTGAGTCAGCTCAAACCTCCAACATCAAGGAGGGTTTGCAAGTTGCCAAAGCCAACTTAGGAAAGGGGAGAGAACATGTAGCGACATGCCAACCTGAGATAGCTAAGAAGCACAACCACCAACCAAGCCCAGCCTTCAGTCCACCGTTGCAGCTATTACATCAGCGACTACCTCCACTTTAGCTAGTTCTTCTTCTTTTAGTAGACATTTTGTATTGGTGGATGAGGGAATCAAATCCCTCACCACTCTTACTTTACTTGATTTTTACTATGTACCTCCTATCAAATCTAAGAAATTGTAGAATAAAGTTAGCTTGAATTATATTTGTGTCACTGGATTGTAATCAAATAATGATAACTCTTCAAGTCAAAATAACTATAATAATTTAATCTTCCTCTTAATTGAGTTGGATTTTCCTACTATGAATGTTATAGTTCCTCTGAGATAGACTTGGAATCATCCGATTCTGAGGGTCCCATATTAGAACCTATAGGTGACCTTGATGTGTAGGTAGAATCTTCCATTACCCTACCATAAGAGATCACCGAAGTCAACCTCCATAGTGGCAAGGTTCTACCTCCTAGGGTAGCACCTCAAGATAGAGAGAAATAAGTCATTGGTTCAGAAGATCAAGAAGCCCCTCCACAGGGTGCTCCACCCTTAGATATGTTTGTGGAGGATCAGCCTAAAGTGGACTATAATATCTTCTCTCATCTAAGAAAGTTGCCATCTAAGCTAATCATATATAATGCCATTATCTTATCCAAAGAGATGAAAGAAACACCACTAAAAGCTCGTGATCCTCAGATATGCTTAGCAACCAACACTATTGGTGAGGAGGCACTATTCAGAAGGGGAGCACTTTCACAGATGAAGACCTTCCTCTGGGGACATGGAGCACAATCGTCCCCTCTACATTATAGTTGACATGGGCAGATTCAGACTTGCCAGAGTTCTCATCGATCTAGATGCATTGGTAACCATTATGAGTGTAAAGATCCTTACCTATTTGAGGATCGACATCTCCATACTCCAAGGAGATCTGAGGATGTTGAGAGGATTCAATGAACAAGGTGAGCAGGCTTTAGGTTCCATAGTGTTACCTTTGGAGATAGGTGACTGGAAGATTGAAGCCAAGTTTTATATCATTGATTTGAATACTTCATTCACCTTTGCTTGGTGGGCCTTGGATACACGTAGATGATTCCATCCTCCCTCCATTGCATCAAATTCGGAAGGATGGGATCATGCTCAATGAAGATGAAAGCCATTTTAGAGAAGTTGAGATATGAGGATGTGATGTACTATCTTCCTCAAAATACTATTTCTGAACTTAGACAAAATTCAAATTCAAAAGAAAAATAAAATGAAGAAAAAGAAAAAGATAAGAAAGAGAAAAGAACAATGAAAATTCAAGTGAACAAGAAAGGGAAACTGAAGAAGAAATAGAGCCGCATATCACATTCCACCCACAGTTCATTCCATCATATGGCATGTGGGTAGATGACTCGACCTCCACCGTGAGGCGAGGCTAAAAGAGGCGCCTCAGGTGGAAGACTCCTCCATCACCAACATGAGTTATGTTCCAATTCATATGAGTACTCCTACTATTTATATAGATTTTGAATCCAGCCTGGAGGACAAGTCTAATGTGATTACCATACCAGCCAACCTCTCACAGTGGGTTTCATTGGAGGTGACACTCGAGTTAGATAGCGATGAAGTTTGGGCCTTCAAATAAAGCAAAGTATTCAAATAAATGTATGTAAAACTATCAGACAGTAGTTAGAAATCTTAGCTCTAACCTCACTTTCATCTCAAAAAGTTGAAGGATTAGTAGTTAAGGAAACCCTTAAGTATTCCAGTAAGTGATATGAAGCCGAAGAGATTATTTTTAGGATCATCCTCCTCAAGTCCTGAAGTTGATGTAGAACTTGAGGAGAATTCATATAAAGAATTAATGGAATTGCTTCTTGATTAGTATTCACCTTGCGTTCTTAATCTTGCAAAGAAGTGTTTGATTCTTATGCATGGTCTAAGCACAGAATACTTTGAAAAGCTATGGAATAACAGGGATGCACAAACAAGATCAAGATTAGAATTCAGTATAGTGGGTCTAGTCGACGATGATGATTACTGCTTAGTTGTCACCAACCATATGGAGTCTGATAAGTTCTTTTCACACCAAATCAACTCTTATGAGGATGTGTGTTGAAACCTCGATGATCGTAATCTCCAAATCAAAGATGCACCACCATAATCAAAGAGGAGATCCATTCAATAATTGACAAGCTTAAAGAAATCAACCTTGGATGAAGAAAATCCATGTCGACATACTCAGTTCATCTTGAATGAAGAAGAAACCATGACTTAGTTAGCTACAAGAGTTTAAATACTTTGCATGGAGTTATGAAGAGATGCATTATCTCGACATAGTAGTCTACAAACTAGCAATAGATCCTAGCTAACTCTATCAAGCAAGCTCCTAATGCAAAAGTTGAACAAGTGTCATTTAAGTCAAGAAATTGATCGATGGTTTCATAAAGAAAAATATCCTACCTGGTTAGCTAGTGTCATCCCAATTAAGAAGAAGAATGGCCAAATTTACATTTGTGTCAATTTTAGGGACTTAAATAAGGCATGTCCTAAGGATGAGTTTCTTCTTTCTATGCCAGAATTAATGGTGGGCATCACCTCATCTCATTCAGTTTTATCCTTTATGGATGGGTCATCTAGCTACAACCAAATCAAGATGGCCCCGAGGATAAAGAAAAACACTACTGAACCCGAATCTATTATTATAGAGTCATGTCTTCACCTTAAAATGGGTGCTACATACCAACAAGCCATGATCAAATATTCAACGAACTTATCCATCAGGTTGAGTGCTACGTTGATTATCTAGTAGTCAAGAGCAGAGAAAAAGAAGACCATCTCTTTGACTTGAGAGTAATTTTTAAACTATTAAGATAATATAACCTCAAAATGAATCCCTTAAAGTGTGCATTCAGAGTAGCTTTAGAGAAATTCCTTGGGTTTGTTGTCTGACCTCGTGGGATAGAAATAAATCCAAAAAAGATCAAAGCTATCTTAGAAATGCCACCACCTAAGAGTTTGACTCAACTTAGATCTTTCCAAGGATGGTTGGTGTATCTAAGAAGCTTTATTTCCAACCTATCATGGAGATGGATTCGACTTGTTAAAAGGAGGCCAAGTTCAAGTGGGATGACAAGTGCTAGCATGCCTTTGAAGATATCAAGCATTATTTGGTGAAGTCGTTCTATGGGCAAGCCACTCATCCTCTACACTCGCATTGGATGACTCTCTATGCTTTGTTGGCGGACAATGATAAGGGAAGGAGAGTGCTCCCACTACCTCAAATTCCAAACTTCCCACCTATTGAGAATCATTACCTAGCTTTAATCTTTGCCTCCCAAAAGCTACGACACTATATGCTTTCTCATAAGGTGAACTTGATTTCCAAAGCCATTCCACTGCAATATCTCATGACATGGCTAATACTATCCGAATGTTTTGTGTGATGGTCCATGATCTCCTCACAATTTGATATCACATTCGTAACCCTCCGTGCGGTAAAAGGATAAGCACTAGCTAATTTCTTAGCAACACACCCACTTCTGGATTCTCCTCTTAGTGACAATCTCCCCGATGAACAAATCATAAACTTAGGGGAGGTTGACAACCGCCGATGGGAGATATATTTTGATGGTGCAGCATCTTTTCATAAAGGGGAAGCACCATGATCTACTCTACCAAGAAAGGCAGGGGTAGGAATCATTCTCTTAACTCCAGCGTGATGTGATGAGATTCTCCTACTATATTTTCAATCCTTTCACCAATAATGAAGCCGGGTATGAGGCTTTGGTTGCCAGTCTGGAGTAAGCTATCATAGTGTGTGTCAAGAGCATCAACATCTTTGGGGACTCCTAGTTGGTCATCAATCAGATTGTCGGGTCCTACATGATTCTCAAACCCAAGCTTCGTCATTACCACGAGTATACCATGAAGCTGTTGGCCCAAATCCCTGAATTCATCATCTACAAGGTTCTCTGAGTAGAGAATGCAATAGTAGATGCTTTGACCAAACTTGCCAAAGAATTAGCATGTTTGGAAGATGAGTCAATTCCAATAAGGGTCCAAAATAGACAAGTCCTATCATTTATTGATGTTAAACTCATTGAGACTTCCCCTTGAAGGGGAGGTTGTCATTGCCAATAAGGATAAGGAGCTGGATTGGAGGCAATCGTTCATAGACTATTTGAACACTGACAAACTACCTCAAGAAAAGTCACAATCCCATCAGGTGAAACAGAGAGCTCTCTCCTATACTCTCATTGATGGCACATTGTACTGATGGTCCTTTGATCAAATGTGGTTATGTTATTTAGATAAACATGAAGCCCATGGCATTGTAACTGAGGTACATTCAAGTCTATGCAGAGCACATCAATTCAGTCTGAAGATGAAGATGAAACCAAGAGACTAGGATACTACTGGCCTTGATTATTATAAACTGTATGGATGTCGCTAAGAAATGCCATCAGTGTCAGGTACATGGTGTGGTCTTACACCAACCACCCAACATTCTATACCCTACATTGGCCTCATGGCCATTTGAGTGTTGGGGTATCGACATTGTGGGTCCTATCGATCCTCCTTCTTCCAAGGGTCATTGATTCATCTTAGCTACCACCGAATACTTTTCCAAGCTTACCATGAAAGCTATTGGCCCAAATTCCCCAAGTCATCATCTACAAGGTTCCCGAGCAAAGAATGCAATAACTTTGCCAAAAGAATTAGCATGTCTGGAAGATGAGTCAATTCCAATAAGGGTCCAAAATAGACAAGTCCTATCATTTATTGATGTTGAACTTATCGAGAGACTTCCCCTTGAAGGGGAGGTTGTCATTTCCAATAGGGACAAGGAGCTGGATTGGAGGCAACCATTCATAGACTATTTGAACACCGGAAAACTACATCAAGAAATGTGACAAGCCCAATAGGAGAAATAGAGAGCTATCTCCTATACTCTCATTGATGGCACCTTGTGCTGATGGTCCTTTGATCAAATGTGGTTATGTTGTTTAGATAAACATGAAGCCCATGGCAATGTAATTGAGATACATTCAAGTATATGCGGAGCACATCAATTCAGTCTGAAGATGAAGATGAAGACCAAGAGACTAGGATACTACTGGCCTTCGATGATTACAAACTGTATGGATGTAGCTAAGAGATGCCATCAGTGTTAAGTACACGGTGTGGTCTTACACCAACCACCCAATATTATACACCCTACATTGGACTCATGGCCATTTGAGTGTTGGGGTACCGACATTGTGGGTCCTATGGATTCTCCTTCTTCCAAGGGTCATCAGTTCATCTTAGCTACCACCGACTACTTTTCCAAGTGGGTGGAGACAATCTCACTCAGAGAGGTCACAGTTCAGCATGTGCTTTAATTTTTCAGGAACCATATCATATATTGGTTCGGGGTACCTCAACGAATTATATCTAATAATAGTACTGCATTCAAAAGCACCAAGATCAATAGCTTTGCTAGAAGATACGGTATAGATTGGAGATGCTCCACTATCTGCTACCTTAAAGCAAATGGCTTAGTAGAAGCATTCAACAAAACTCTCATCTAAAAACTAAAGAAGACTCTTGATAATAACAAGCGGTGGAATGGCGGTTAGTTTGAGGGCCTATCGCACCACATACTGAACTCCAACTCAATCTACCTTGTTTTCCTTAGTGTATGAGTCTGAAGCTATTCTACCTTTAGAAGTTCAACTCCTGTCACTAATGATAGCATTGGGTAGCAAGATCACTATAGAGAAGATTGCAAAGTTGCAGTTAGAAGAGCTCGATTGTTTGGGGGAGAGTCGCTTACGGGCGTGCCAGAACCTCGAGTTGTACAAGGCCAAAATGATTCAAGTTCACAACATGCTAGTTTTCCCTAGGTCTTTCCAAGCAAGAGAACTTGTGTTAGTCCTAAGAAGATCAATTGTTTCCCATCAAAAGATGGGAGGCAAGTTTGAACCCATTTGGGAAGGCCCCTATGTCATAGAGAATGCCTAGTAAGGAGGATCATATGAACTTATTGATTATAAAGGGGAACAACTGATTCTTCCAATTAATGAGCTCTATTTGAAATATTACCCATAAAACATGTTTGAAAACAATTATCAGTAAAAGAACAAAAATCTAATTCCATTTCATCAAAATCTTATCTTCTTTAAAAGTATTATTTGTTTATCTTGTGAATCCACCATGATGTGTCTAGGATAGGTGTAAGAGAACCTAAGAGGCATCCTATTCTCTTTAACACAGACACAAAATTAAACACATATCTTTTTATCTCAGGCTATTTTTATGTGAAAGAAAGCCCACTCGTCAGTTACTCTAGGTGTTTACATATATCATGTGGTCACTTGTTTGAAAGATGTGAGTCCATGTGCCTTCTTCTTGACTTGACCATTGCAAACCAATGAGCTTCTTATTAGTATGGTAGACTTTTGCTTATGGCTACCTCATGTTGATTTTGTTTTAAGATGAGTAGCTTTCTTCTTGAACTAACCAATATGGTCTAACTAGGTCGAGTATATTTAAGGTTTAGGATAAGCCCCCCAGAGGCTCCTTTCCTCTTGACTACTTTTGAGTTGATATAAGTCTCCCAGTGGCATTCACTTAGTAGTCACCCTAGGTCAGATAACATCTATTGAGCTGAAGATAGACTATCCAACAATTGGTTCTGCGATAGGAGGATGTGAGTCCTCGAGCTTTCTTCCTAGGCTGATTGTTACAAACTGACGGGCACCTTAGGTTGGTTGATGTTTGCTATGATGATAGTGATTCACCCGATGGGTACACCACTCTTGGCAGATATGAGTCTCCATGCTTTCTCCTTGAGTTGGCCATCGAATACTTATTTAATATATGATTAGCCATGTCATCTTCTCTAGCATTTTGGATTAAGCCCTTAGTAGTCCCTCTCCCAATGGGCATTCTATTTGGATCACATCCTTTGTGACCCCATTTATACTACCCGGGTTACTTTTGGATTGGACAATCCCCCTTTCCTAGTAACTACCCCTGTGGTTGGAGAATTTGTTTAGCGGATATCCAGATTCTCCCTCGGTTCAGTAAATCTGAGATAGGTCTATGCTGATATAAGCTCCTTCTCAGTTTGATACCTTTCAAACCAATAGGGTCCACATTAAAATAAACTAAATAAACAAATATATATATATATATATATATTAGCTTGTGGATTAGAAATTCAAGCCCTCAAAGGGCACTTTTTTTAAGCAAGCATCTTATCTTTAGGGCAATGTAACCAAAACTCTCTATAGAAATTGTTTGACTACTTGAGTTGAGATAAATCCCCAGATAGGTACTCACTCTGTAGTCGCCCTTAGGTCAAGTTCAATCTATTTTCCACAAGCAGGTTACCTTGACAGTCATTCTTCTTAGAAGATGTAAGACTATGATGCTTTCTTTATAACATGACTCAAATCGATGTAGCGGCAGTATGATTTGTTGCCCAAAGCAATCGATCACCCGGTGGTCTTTGTAGTGGAAGATGTGAGTCCCTTTCTTCCCTTGAATTGATCATTGTAAACCGAAAGGCACTCCTTTGGTTGGATAGTTCTCCCATTGGCCAGGAAGCTACTCCCTTTGGTTCAGTAAATCTGAGATAGGTCTAGGCTAATATAAGCTCTTTCTCAGTATGATCCATCGCAAACCAACAGAATCCATCAAAATGAACAAAAAAATAAAATTAATCTTCACTATCCTTGAGCTGATCTAAGTCCCCCAATGACATTCACTCAATAGTCATTAAATCGGTTCAATTTATTTGCAACCATCACCCGTGGTTCCTTATTTTGGAAGATGTGAGTCCCTGTGCTTTCTTCCTATCTTGACCATTGCACACAGAAAGGCATCCTTTTGGTTGGTTAGACTTACATTATGGTTCGTAGACTATCCCCTTTGGATTGGTAAACCTGAGTTAGCCCAAGGCCACTACGGCCCCTACTTAGTGCAATCAATCGCAAACTAATGGGACCCATCAAAATAATTAAAATGAAATTAATCTAAACTATCTTGGAGTTGATCTAAGTCCCCCAGTGGCATTCACTCAATAGTCAGCAATAGGTTGGGTCTAATCTATTTCCTTGCCAATGGATCACTCCAGCAACCGGTCCCTACTTTGGAGGATGTTAGTCTATTATGCTATCTTCCTAGTACAGCTAATGTACACCGAAAGGCATCCCCTTTGGTTGGATAATCCCACTATGTGTTTAGTAGACTACCCCTTTGGATTGGTAAATTTGAGTTAGGTATAGGCCTCTGTGGCTCATACTTAGTGCGATCCATCGCAAACCAACAAGGCCCCTCTCAAAATCTAAAAAAATTAAAATCTAATCAACTCCCTGGAGTCAAAATTCAAACAAAACAAATTAGTCAATCAATCAAAATAAATCAAAATAAATTAAATTAAATCAATTTCAGTTGAGGATTCAAATCAAACCTTTTTGCTTTGGATGATTTGAACTGTGGAAGGTTCATACTCTATTCTTGGATTCATCCTCTTTCCTTGACATGAGTAGAGTCACATTGCACTAAGCTCCGGATTCCTTCTACACCTTGCATTAGGAGTAGATCATCTCTATTAGTGCTTATGATCGTTAAGTGTTGTTGATCATTTCACAACAATATATGTGGTGTTCCTTGTTAGTCACACCACAACTATTGGGCGCCCTTTGTTGACCTCATTTATAGAATGACCTCTCAACCCCTCCATCTTAGGCATAGGACTTCTCTTAGACTTTAAGAGTTCCATAGTTTTAAGACACTTCTAGTGATTAGGTGAACACTCAACCTAGCCCTAGAGACTTAGAAGAGTTAGCCATAGGAATACGTTATGCCTTAGGGTGTTAGAAAATTTGCCTACCCTATAGCTTAAACCAAATCCTCACTTCCTCCCTTCAAGTCAAACTCAAATCAATTCCATCTAGATTGATTTTCTCTAAACTCATATCAACGTCAACTCTAACTCAAACCTTGAACCAATTCAATGGATTTTTCTAAATCATGAATCAATTCCAAATAATCAAAACTTATGATTGAAACCCATGATTGGATTCCAAACTCCAAAATATTTCCTAAGTTCTTTTGATTCCCTCTCATGGACTTAGCCTAAATCAAATCTAAATCAATTCAAATTCAAAGAATTTTCTCATAACCCATTTATATTCTCATTTATATTCACAAATATAAATGAAATATAAATTCAAATCAATTAAATTAAATTCAAAAATCAAATCTAAATTCAATCAAAAATCCAACATAAGCCTTTCAACTCAAAATCTTGAACTTAGCCAAATCAAATTCAAATCAAGTCAAACCCTTTATTTTTCTTCATGATTCAATAAATCCTTCAATCATGAATCCAAATATAAATACAAACTTCAATCATCAATCCAAAAATAAACTCAAAAATCAAATCCAACCTAAGCCTTCAAGTCAAAATCTTGAACTTAGCCAAATCAATTTCAAATCAAGCCAAACCATTGATTTTTCTTCATGATTCAATCAATCCTACAATCATGAATCCAAATATAAACATAAACCCCAACCATCAAGCCCAAACTAAATTCAAAAATCAAACTCAAGTCAAACTCATGTTCACCCTTTTGAACTTGAAATTGTCAAATGAATGAGAACCCATTTGACTCCAAATCACTTGCAAATGGATTTATATTTCAATCATAAGTCCATATGTGAGTTCAATCAAACTCAAATCAAGCTTTGACCAAGTCATTTGACCTACTTATGCTCACTTGACCCAAAGTGACCTAAAGTACCCTTATGAGCCAAATTCTAATCCTAACCAAATTGGATTGAACTAAGTCCATCAAAGCCTCACATTGTGAGCAACAATCATCATAAGATGATCAATCACTCAAATTGGGTCAAACCAAGTCAAACCTAAGGGTTGACCAAGTCAACACTTAGCCAAAATGAAACCTAAACTAGCCAAAATCCACCATAGGCCAAATTGATTGAAACCATTGATCAAAACTCATTCATGACCATTATTTGAACTTGACCAAGTCATTATTTGAGCCTAACCTAGCCCAATTGGCCACTTGACCCAAGTTGACCTCACTTGACCTACAAAGTCAAAATGTGTCAAAACTTGATCTAAGCCAAATTGATTGAAACCAATGGGTCAAATTCATTCTAAAATGATTATTGAACTTAACCAAAGCCCCATTGGCCAACTAGACCTAACCTAGCCCAATTGACCTTGAACCCAACTAGACCTAAAAGGTCAAATTAAGCCAAATCCAAATATAAACCAAATTGATTGGAAACAAAGATACCAATCCATTTCAAATAATCAACCAAACATAAACTAATCCATGACCTAACCCAAATAGGTCAAATGGGTCAAATGGGTCTAATTGGTCAACTTGACCCATTTGACCTAAATGAAATAAAATGAGCCGAATTCAAATATAAATCAAATTGAACCAAACCAATGATGCCAAAATATTTCAAATGGTCATATGAACTTGGCCCAACCCTTGGTTTGATCTAATTTGTCCAATTGGTCAACTTGACCCAAGTTGACCCATTTTGACCTAAATGGGTCAACATGAGCCAAATCATATCAAACCAACTCTAAATTCAATGAAACTTGGCCTAACCCATTTTTCAATCATACCAAACATGTTCAAATTGAAATCCAAGCTAATGACCATTTTACCCCTAGGCCATAGGGTAACCTAAAATCAAAACCACTTGGAATTTGGTCAATTCCTTTTCATGGACACTTAGCATCCTCTTAGTGGACCAATTGGTCACTAATATGCATGGTGACATGACCCATTGGGTTTGGGTTAGCCAAACCCAACCCAAGGTCAAAACCAACCACCCCCATAGAAATGAGCACATAGAAATCCTTCCTCCACTCATTTTAAGCACATGGAACTCCTCCATTACCTCTCGCCAGATGCAATGCCACCTAAATCAGAAACCCACTCAAGGAGGTCAATTTGATCAAAATGACAAAGGCTCTTGCGGCTATCCTATCCTTCAAGGGGGAGATATACTCCCCCTAATTTCATTTCAACTCAAGTCTCTTGCATTCGATTGAGTAATAGGAAGTCAGAGCTAGCATCCAAAGCTCCTCCAAGCTTCCTAGAGCCAATTCAACTTCTCTATTCTCGATTTATCCAAGCCAAAAATAGGGGAGGTAGCAAGGAAATCCAACTTAGCCAATACATAAAACCAATCCAATTCCTCCTTCAAGCACCCTCAGAGGGCCTAGTCGAGCTCATCCCAAACTTCTCCAAGCTCGAAAGGTAAGGGAGGTGGGACTTCGATCAAGACTTAATCCATTTGAAGGAGAACTTGGTCCATAGGAAGATCCACTCAACCAAACCACCTCAAATCTTCAACAGGGTTTCGTCTCCACTAGACGAAGCTACCTCATCGAACTCGAGCAGGTGATAGCCTTCGGTGAGGTATGTCTTCAACCCGAGCTTAAACTAGAGAGTGTGTTGTCTTTTGTTAAGTGGATTTTCATCTCAAGCATTGTTATCCATCGGATGTGTCCCCCCTTGCATGATGATGATGTGGGTTGAGTTTGGGCTCAATCTGAGCTCAACCAAGCTCGAATCTTGCCCTAAAGGATGTCCTCTCCCGCAGGGAAGATCAATGATGGATCGTGCACCTCCATCCACACATTTTGGAGTAACAGCCATGATCAAGACACATAGGATCCTTGATTTAATCCTATTAATACACGGGCTCGATCTCAGCCGTTCGATCCTTGATCGAGCGGATGGGGAGAAAGCACGTATCGTCACCACTGATGCGGCGCTATGATGTGACAACTTAAGTGGCCTATCCCGTACCGCCACATGGAAAGCGCACGCCACGTCAACCTCCACGTGGTGCCGATGGGATTAGTCATATAATTAAGGGTTAAATTATTGAATAATCACTGAATCTTTAAAATAACACAACTATTTCTAAAAAAATCATACAAATACAAGGTAAAATGTATAATAAAGATAATTTAGAGGAGAATATTTTAAAATTATTTCCAATGGGTTTTGAATAGTGTATTTTCCTTAATTAGGGTTTTATTGAAAACTTAATAATCCTAATTACTCTTTAATTACCCCACTGATTAATTCCAAACTTATCGTGTACATTTAGGGTGATGACTTCTTCCTCCCCTAATTTTCTTGGGATTTATTAATGGGTTAATAAGTAAGATCAATTAATGAATTCTTAATTACTCTCTTCATGTAATTAAGGGTAATTAAGCATATGAGCAATGGTTTAATCCCTTTATTAAGTTAATTAAGCCTTGTTTAAGTAGAAGAGGTTTATGGAATGGATTTGAGAAATTTTTCCTAAGCCATTCCCTAAACCCCTTTCCTTCCTTAATCTAAACTTAATTAAGGGATAATCCCCTAATCACTTGCTTAATTACTTTGATAAAATTTTCAAAACATTCCAGAACTTAATCAATTCATCTTGGGTAGGTGCTTAGGTGTTCAATAACCTAAGTAGCTTGAGGAAATCAAAATCCCACCCACATGTGTGGGAAGAGTTATGAAATTATTTAAATTAAACTCTTTAACTTAATTAATCATTAATTGTGAGCCAATTGCATTAGGTACCTTTCTTTCTTTCCGGGATGCATTACTGATTTAAATTCCTTGTGTGGTTTTATGTCATATCATTGGCTCACAATTATTTGATTAAATATTTTAAAGTGGTATAGGAAAGGGTAATTAACTCACTTAATTCACACCTTAACCTAACCAAAGCATAAAATTGATCTAATCACCTAAAAATTAAACTAAAAAATTATACACATGTGGGAATGGATTAGGACCAGCAAACCTTCTCACATTTCTCAAATTGAAATCAAACTCAAAAAAACAAAATTTCTTTAAAACCAATTTGATTTGCTTTAAATAATTCTATCTCATAAGATTGTCTTTAGGAATTAATTATGGTGAATGAATTTACATGCTTTCATCACTTTATTTATTTCCTAGCATGCTAAATGTGTATGCCATATAAAAATCATGCATTCATGACTTTTAAAAATCATAATAAAAATGGAATGTTTCTTTTATGTCAAATTGCATATTTTGGCAAAAGTAATAATATGAATGGCTATTATCACTATTAAATATAAAATTATTTTCTAAACTTATAAATCAATTATAAAAACTGAAAGGTATGCTACTTATGATTATTTATAAGCTTGCATGTGAGTAGAAATATAAAGATGTGCATAGTGTGGTTTTTCCTTCTCTTTGCTTTTAGCATAGTTTTGAATAGGATTTGGCAAAGTGTATAGTTTATTTGAAAAGAACACAACACTTGTTTAAATCCTTTTCTATTCATTCCTATGTTATTAATTAAAAGGACATCCACACTTATACATATAAATTGCATAAACAAATCAAATAAACAAACATAAACTTTTACATCTTTCTTTTCTATTCATTTCTTTTGTACATGCATATGTATTTAAGGAAAGTGGTATATCAGTCTAGACAACCCCAAGGTTGTGAGGCTTTAAGTAGCCCTACATAGGTCTTGTACCTTACACCCCTGGTGCTGAAAATGGCATCGTACTCACTTATGCCTTTTATACATATAAATGTGCATGTGAAAAATGGATAAAAGAATCACCCTTTTCTAATTAACAAAATCATGCATTCATGAAACATTCAAAATTTCCTTAAGTGATATCACTTAGCATTCATTATGAAAGTATGCTAAACATCCTCATTTGTATGTATAGATATGCTTAGGATTCATCCATATGCATGTTATATAAGTTGGGAAAGAAATAAAGTGTTATGTGTTTTGTGATATTAATTCACTTTACTTAATCTTAAAATGCCTTTCTTTTTGGATAGGTTTGTTTAGAGAAAATTAAACTTAGGATTAATTAAAACATATAATAAAATATTCACTAAATAAAAAATCAAACATGAATCTACTTTAGAAATTACTTAAGGTAGGGAAGGAAAGAGAAGTTCTCTTCTTTTTCCTCTCTTTATAACTTAGTAATTAATTGTAGGTTCATTCAAACCTAAACAAATCATCAAATAAAAATCAACTAAATCAATTAAATAACTTAAATGAAATCACTCTCTAAGTTGAACTTTTCATACTTAGGAAATTTAAACCTTAAAGCCTACTTAAGCATACCACACAAACCTTTTAAAGCATAAACATTAGACTAAGTCACCATTTCTAGCTTTAGGTTAGGGTGGTGCATGGTTTGATGTTTACTTTTATTTTGTGATATTTTATTTTATTCTGTATGTTAGGGTATATGTGCGTAGAATGAATGGTAGGATGATTTAGTCTAATCATTATCTTCTGCAGGGGATTGTGCTTAAGGGGTGTAATAAAAATAAAATTATTTTTTGTCGTGCTTATACCCTAAGCATAATCCAAAATAGGCAGGTGGACTTGGTTACCCATGTGTGGTTGTTAAGTCTAAATATATATATATATATATATATATATATATATATATATATATATATATATATATATATATATATATATATATATATATATATATATATATATATATGCATTGTATGGTTTGTTTGGCTAATCTCTATTTTTGGTGTTAGTCATATTTCCTTTTCCTTTTGTAATTTGTAATTAGGATTTTGGAAGGATTATTATGGGGGATTAGGATGAGAATTGGTTATAAGATTACATCTTATATACCATGTGAAGCCTTTGGAGCAACCACATTCCAACCATCCAAAAGAAGGAACCAAAGAAGAAAAAAGAAAGAAGAAAGAAGAAAGAAGAAATGAAGAATAAAGACCCATAACATGAATTCCTTGCTTAATTGTAATTAATTCATTTGTAATCCAGTTGTATAAGGGTAGAGCTTTACCCAATTTGTTTTGGGTTTGTGCGGTGGATCCCGACCATAAATGGTCTATTATTATTTTGTGCTAATTTTATAAATTGATTGATGTTTGTACAATTTGTGCATTAAGATGGCATCTTTTCCTAGTCTCTTTCTTGCTTTGATGTATGGCCTGGATGATGATTAGGCTCTTATGGAAAAATAAATCTTCTACCAAATTAATCAACTCAAAACTAAAAATAAATAACTCATAACCTTACCTAAAGCTTAAGCTATAAATCAAGATAAAAAATTTAGTAACCCCTTAGTTGGATGTTGTCTTACTTTTATAACATCATGCATAAAAAGCATATTGTTTCACTCTTGATTAGAGGGCTTCCACCTTTGCCAGAGAACTTGGCTTGACCTATGAGATCTATGGTGGAAACACACCTCCTTATCTTACTGATTTTGGCCCATAATCTAATTTCTCATGCATTAGTCATATGAATCCTAAAACCTGTGTCAAGATTGTCCAAAATAAAAATAAAATATATGAACAATTTGCATTAGATTTAAGTCATTAAAAGCATGCCCTATATGATCCAGTCTCTTAGGGAGTGTGTTTAAGGACTTAGTCTCTTTTCTAAATAAACAATAACTTAGCCATCTTGTAAAAGCATATGACTTGCCTACATATTTTAAAACCATAGGAAGATTTAGTTGGCAACCACCCTAGATGGTTGTAAGTCCAACAGTCGGGTGGTTTATCCTCTCTTGTGGAGGTAAACCAAATACCCATTTTTTCCTTAGATTTAGGTCATGCTTTTTGTCCCTCGCTAAAAAATCCTAGATTTAGGTTCAGAGGTTGCTACTTCTCTTTGCGGGCTATGAGCATAAATCCTCACCTCTTAGGCATTTTCATGACCTTGTATCACAGAATTATAAGCCCAAGCATTCTAATAAAAATTCAACTCAAATAAATTAATTTAATTTTAAAAATGTAAAGCCCAACCATAGGGTAGTCTGGGATACTTACTAGGCTTCCTAGTATCTTAAACAACCTCTACTTGTTTTCATTATGCTTCAATAAGAACTCCCTCTTTTTGATCGATCCCACTTGATTTTCTAAAAATAAATTAATCGATTGATAGTTCTACCATCCAAAATCTTTGGAGATAATGATCATTTACCTTAATTGAGAGTATTTCTAAGGAATCTTGTTCTTAGGATGTAATTAACTATGGGGACTTGCCCATAGGGAACTTAATGAATTTAAAATAAACCGCTTTACTTTTCCATGTAAAGTAGGGAAGAATCTCTTGCATTTTGAGACCCATAGTCCTTGAGTCCTTATTGAGGTGATTAGGTCATTATAGGGTGGTGACTTCTATCTCTTGAGATAGTACACTTTTCTCAATGTCATACCCGATCACCCTAATAAGAACATCTACAGATCCGCGTGGCATCCCAACAAGGCATAATTTTTATATATATTTCTATTTTCATTTATCCTTCTTTTTCCCTGAAAAGGGGAAGGGGATAGATGAAGGTGGAGATCAATATATAAATTTTTACCATAACCTTATATAAGGAATCAAACCTTTCTTTGCAAGATTAAGAACACAAGACAAGTACCAATCAATAGGTAGTTCTATTAAATCTGTATATAAATTATCCTCAAGTTCTACATCAGCTTCTAGACTTGAGGATGATAATCCCAATAGGAATCTCTTTGGTTTAACATCCATAGAAGACCTAGGGGCTTCCTTAACTACTAAACCTTCAACATTTTGAGAGGAAAGTGAGGTTAGAGCTAAGGTTCCCAATTGATGCCTGATAGTTTTACATAAACATAATCCTAATACATTCATGCTTTACTTGGAGGCCTAGTCTTCATCGCTATTTGGCTCGAGTGTCACCTCCAATGAAACACGTTGAGAGAGGTTGGTGGGCTAATCACATGAGACTCATCCTCAAGCTGGATTTCAAGTTCATGTGAGTAGGTACTCTTGGCTGGAACAACAACCCTGTTGGTGGCGGCCAACCGATCTTCCACCTCAACCTCTATGTCTACCTCTACCCTACTTGATGGAGGTCAATTCATCCTACCCATGTCCATATGGTGGAACAAATTGTGGGTGGAATGTAATATGCGGCTCTACTTTATCCTTGATGTCCTTTTCTTTCTCACTTGTATTTTTTTCTTTTCTTTTTCTTTTTCTCTTTCTTTTTCTTCTTTTTATTTTTATTTTGTATTTAAATTTTGACCAAGTTCATGAGAAAATGTGTTTTGAGGAAGATAGTAGGTCGCATCCTCATATATCTCGACCTCTCTAACTAAAAATGGTTTTTCATCTCCTTTGTCAGTATTTCATTCCATCCTTTTGAAACTTGATGCACTTATGGAGGGAGGATGGAATCATCTTATTCTGGTGTATCCAAGGCCTACCGAGCAAAGCAGTGAATGAAGTATTTGAATCAATTATATAGAACTTGGCATCAATCTTCCAGTCACCTATTTCCAAAGGTAACACTATGGAGCTTAAAGCCATCTTGCTTTGTTCATTGAATCCTCTCAACATCATATGATCTCCTTGGAGTGCTGAGATGTCAATCTTCAAATAGACAAGGGATTTAGACTAATAATGTTCACCAATGCACCTGGATCAACCAAAACCCTAGAAAGTTTGAATTTGCCCATATCCACTATGATGTAGAGGGGATGGTTGTGCTCTATGTCCCTCAGAAGAAGGTCTTCATCAGTGAAGATAACTCCCTCGGCTTCTCTTGAATAATGTGCCTCCTCTCCAATAGTGGTCAGTTTAGCTAAGCATATCTCTAGATCAAGAAGGGCCTTAATGATTCCTCATCTCTTTGGATAAGACAAGAATCATATATGCTTAACTTAGGCGGCAACTTTCTTAGGTGAGGACATTGTAATCAACTTTAGTGATCCTCCATAAGCATATCCATGGGTGGAGCATCCTGTGGAGGGGCTTCTTGCTCCCATTCCAATGACTTATTTCCCCTTACCTTGAGGCGTTGCCCTAGGAGGTAGAACCTTGCCACTATGGAGGTTAACTTTGGTGATCTCTTATGGCGATTTAGTGGAATATTCTACCTACTCATCAAGCTCACCTATAGCTTCTCCAATAGGACCGTCAGAATCATATGATTCCAAGTCGATCTCATGAAGTGAACCCGTATTATTCAAAAAAGGAAAGTCCATCTGAATTGAAGAGGAAGATCGGTAGAGTGGTGTGGTGGAGGCACCACCAACTCTCTCTCTATGCGAGCTCTCCTATGGTGGGTAGTTCAGTAGAATGCTATGTATGATGGGTGGGTAGCACGCCGATCAGGAAAATCCATGAGGGTTGATGCCACTGACTACCTGGCATACCTCTACTGGTGGCATGCACTGATACAAGGGCCTCTCTGACCCTCTCCTATAGGATGTGCTCACCCACACTATGAGGGATGACCGATCATAAGTCAAATTGGACCCCGGACTCGGCCGTCTAAGCAACTCGGTCGGCCCGACTGAGGGGCATATGACCTCCTCCTATCTCTGGTAGGAGCCTCATACTGTACTACATGTGGAGGTTACACTAAGATCCTCCTAACATCTTCCTCTCCATCAGATCAGGAGAGAAGATGAAACTTGTTCTGTGCGATCAGTGGAGAAGCTATCGGTAACTCTCTCTGTAACAGAACTCCAACTCCTTGGCTATGCACACATGATGTTGCTTGATCTTGTGACGTCTGTTGTGCATTGAGTCCTGTTGGGAGGAGTAGTATGGGAACTAGACCCTACCTTGTAGGTAGGGGAGACTATCCCTAAAGATAGGGGAGCCTTTCCCATGGAAGAAGCCAACTAGTGGGTGTTAAGTTGTACTGGGGTGGTAACGGGAACCATAGAATGCACTGGTGCTGAAACTACTACAATAATTGCCACATCCTTCCTCTTTAGTGAGGGAAATTATGAATCAGACGACATCTCAACATGGATGATTGGCTTTTGCCCAGTCTCCACACTCTTGCTAATGGTCATGAGGGTTGCACCCTCACAAGTGATCCTAGCCCCCTCGAATCCTTAGCCAAAGTGAATGAGATGGGCGAAGTAAGTCTATGGGAGGATAGCCCAATCCAAGGCTAAATCCATCCCAAAAGGAAAAGTGAAGACATACTTTTGGGCTTCCATTTATACTAAATTGAACTTGAAAGAAACTGACTGAAACTAAGTTGAAATTATGCAATTGTTGAAAACAAACTCAAATTACATTTCTGCTTCTGTATCTTGATATCTTTTTGAATTTTGATTTAGAATTTGAACACACTCAACAATTTGGATATGTTAAGTGGGGCTCATTGATTTTGGAGAGAGATTTTGGATGTAGAATTGAGAAGAGATTTTTGAATTTAGAATCCATTTTCAACAAATTTGTATGTTGAAAAATGGGTTCAAATACTGAAGAATTTTTTTATGCTTCCATTGGTTCATATTTGAATTTTGATTTTACATTTGGGGACCCTTCATTTAACAAATTTGAGTATGTTAAAATAAATGGTCAATTGATTTTGTTTGGGGATTACTCACTTAGGAAATTTGGGTATGTTAAATGAGTTGTTTGAAAATAATTTTCTTCTTTTGTTTGTTTGCTCATGATGTGAATCATGTGTGAATTTGAAATGGAATTTTACTTAGCAAATTTGTGTATGCTAAATAAAGTCCATATGTTTTTTTTATTTTTTGAAAAGAAGATCTTTACTTAGCAAAATTGGGTATGCTAAATAAAGAATCCAAATGTGTTTAATTTTTTGTGCCTTGATTTTGAAAAGAGGATCTTTACTTAACAAATTTGGGTATGCTAAATAAAGAATCCAAATGTGTTTGATTTTTGATTTTGATTTGAAAAGAGGGATCTTTACTTAGCAAATTTGGGTATGCTAAATAAAGAATCCAAATGTGTTTTGTTTTTGTTGTTTTTTTTTTTTTTTTTATAAGAGGGATCTTTACTTAGAAAATTTGGGTATTCTAAATAAAGAATCCAAATGTGTTTTGTTTTTGATGTTTTGAGTTTTTTTTTTTGAAATGAGGGATCTTCACTTAGCAAATTTGGGTATTTTAAATAAAGAATCTAAATGTGTATCATTTTTTTATGTTTACTTAGAATTTGGGTATACTAAATAAGAATCAAATGTGTTTATTTTTTTTTTATGTTTTGATATTTGAAAGGGGGATCTTTACATAGAAAATTTGGGTATTCTAAATAAAGAATTCAAATGTATTTTTATTTTTGATGTTTTGATTTTTAAAGAGGGATCTTTACTTAGAAAATTTGGATATGCTAAATAAAGAATCCAAATGTGTTTTTGCTTTTGAAGTTTTGATATTTGAAAAGAGGGATCTTTACTTAGCAAATTTGGGTATGCTAAATAAAGAATCCAAATGTGTTTTGTTTTTGAAGTTTGATTTTGAAAAGAGGGATCTTTACGTAGAAAATTTGGGTATGCTAAATAAAGAATCCAAATTTGTTTTGTTTTTGATGTTTTGATTTTGAAAAGAGAGATATTCACTAAGCAAATTTGGGTATGCTAAATAAAGAATCCAAATGTGTTTGAATTTTTTTTTTTTTTTTTTGAAAAGAGGATTTCCATTTACAAATTTGGTTATGTAAAATGGAAGTCAATTTTGGTTCATGTTACAAAGATGAAGTTTTTCTGTGTGATTTATTGCTTTTTTTGGAAAGATGGAAAATTCCAACTTAACACATGTGGAATGTGTTGAGTGGGGTTTCAAATGGTGTGATTTTGTTTGGAGATAAAACCTCCATCCAACAAGTTTGGACATATGGAATGAAGAGACTTATCTTTAAATTTGTAATTTTTGAAAAGGGAAGAAACTCCAACTTCAACATAATTAAGATATATTGAAATGGAGTTCAATTTTATGATGTGATTTTATTTGGAAATGAAACCTTCATTTAATAAATTTTGGTATATTGAATGAGGGTATTCATTTTCAAATATGTGCTATTTGAAAAGATAATAAAGTGCTTTTTGAAATTGTTGTTTTATTTAAAGAATTTATTTTTCTTTATTTTTTGGGATGAACTTTACCTTACCATAAATATGGTAAGAAAAAGGTCTTTAGTTATCTCTGTTGATTAAATTTTATTTTCACCTATTGGAGGACCCAACAGGGGTTTTAAGACCTACATGGAGTGAGGTCCTAAGACTAAAGGATGTTGGCTAGCTTAGCTTAAGAATGAAATAAACTAAGTGCCAACAGAAAAGAAGGATAGTCTCAGGCTCATATAAAATACAAATCCACTATCGATACTTAGAGACAATAATCATTTACCAAATATGGAGAGAGGAACCTTCCCCAACGGAGTCGCTAGAAAAATTTGTGGTGAAATATTTCTTTCATCATATATCTTGAAATAAATGAAAATAAGAATATTACACTAAGTTGGACACCATGTAGATCCACAGATGTTCTTATTAGGGTGATCGGGTATGACATTGAGGAATGATGTATTATCTTGAGAGACAGAAGTCACCATCCTACAATGGACCTAATCACCTAATAAGGACTCCTAAGGATGATGGGTCTTGAATGTACCAGAGATTCTTTCCCTACTGTACATGGAAAAGTAAAGTAGGGTTTTTTTTTTTTATTAAGTTCCCTATGGAGGCAAGCCCTTATAGTTAATAACATCCAAAATAATGAGATTCCTTAAGAATACTATCAATTAAGGTAAATGATCATTGTCCCCAAAGATTTCAAAGATAGGACTATTAATCAATTGATTATTTTTAAAAGATCAAGTGGGATTGATCAAGAGGAAAGAATTCTTACTGAAACCAAAGGGAGATGAGTAGGGGATGCTCATCATACTAGGAAACCTAGTAAGCATCCCAAACTATCCTATGGTTGGGCTTTATATTTTGAAATTGAGGAGAATTATTTATTTAAGTTGAATTTTTATTAGAAATCTAGGACTCACAATTCCACAACACAAGGTTGTGGAAATGCCTAAGAGGTGAGCATTTATGCTCGTAGCCCGCAAAGGGAAACAACAACCTCGGATCCTAAATCTAGGGAGCTTTTGCGAGGGAAAAGTGTGACCTAAATCTAAGGTGAAAATGGGCATATGGTTTACCTCTATAAGAGAGGATAAACCACCAGACTGTTGGATTTACAACCGCCTAGGGGTGGCCGCCAACTAACTCCTCCTACAATTTTAAATGCATGTATATGTTTTTGCAAGATAGTTAAGCTATTATTTAGAAAAGAGACCAAGTCCTTAAACACACTCCTAAGAGACTAGATCATGATGGGCATGAATAATGACTTAATCTAATGTAAATTTTATTAAGTTTCATTTTGATTTTTGGACAATATATTTGACACAGGCTATGGGATTCATATGCCTAATGCATGAGAAATTGGTTATGGGCCAAAATCAGCAAGAAGGAGGTGTGTTTCCACCATGGCTCTCAAAGGTCAAGCCATATTCTTTGGCAAAGGTGGAAGTCCTCCATAAGCAAGAGTGAAGCAAGATGATTTTTATGCATGATGTGAGAAACATCCAGCTAATGGGTTGCTAAATCTTTTATTATCTTGATTTATGTCTTAGGCTTTAGGTGAGGTTATGAGTTATTAATTTTAATTTTGAGTTGATTAATTGGATAGAAAATTTATTTTTCTTTAAGAGCCTAATCACATCCAGGCCATTCATCAATCAATGAAGAAACTAGGAAAATCATGTCATCTTAATGCACAAGCTAAACAAACATCAAATAATTTTATAAAGCTAGCTCAAAAGAATGAAAGGCCGATGTGGTCAGGCTCCACCACACAAACCCAAAGAAATATGTAGCCGAGCTCTACCCTTATACAACTTGGATTATAAATGAATAATTACAATTAAAATGAATTCATGTTATGGGGGTCTTCATTCATCATTCTTCTTTCTACATTTCTTTCTTTCTTTCTTTCTTTCTTTCTTTCCTTTTCTTCTTTTGGTAGGTTGGGATGTAGTTTGCTCCAAGGCTTCACATGGTACATAAGACTTGGTCTTATGGCCAATGTTCATCCTAACACCCCATAACATTTATTCCAAAACTTAATTGCAAAATTACATGAAAATGGGAAAAGTAAATCTAACTAAAACCTGCAAAATAGAGATTAGCTAAACATACCACATAACCCAAGCATGTATATGAATAATTTGGACTTAGCACCCCACACATGGGTAACCAAGTCCACATGTCTTAGTTTGGATTATGCTTAGGGGTATAAGCAACCTATATAGTAAAAATATTTATATTTTTATTACGCTCCCTTAAGCACAATCCCCAATAGAAGACATGATTAGGCTAAGATCACCCTACCCAGTATACGTACATACACCCTAACATCTAATCTAAAACATTACATCACAAAATAAAATCAGTCATCAAACCATGCATTGCCATAACATAGAGCTAGAAATAGTGACTTAGCCTAATGTGTGTGCCATTTAAGTCTTATGTGGGATGTCTTAGCTAGGCTTTAAGGTTGAAGTTTTCCAAGTGTGAGAGATTCAACTTAGGAGGGTGGTTTCATTTTAAGTAATTTAGTTGATTTGTTAAATTTATTTGATGATTTGATTTGATTTAGATGAACCTACACTTAATTACTAAATGATATAAAGAAAGAAAAGAGAAGAGAACTTCTCTTTCATCCCTACCTTAAGTAATTTCTAAGGTAGATTCATTAATGATTTTTTAGTGAATGTTTTATTATGTGTTTTAATTAACCCTAAGTTTAAATTTTCTCTAAATAAACCTATTCAATAAGAAAGACATCTTAGGATTAATTAAGGTCAATTACTATCACATAACACACATCCCTTTATTTCTTTCCAACATGTATACCATGCATATGAATGATCCTAAGCATAGCTATACATGTAATGCAAATCTTAACACACCTTGGTGATGAATGCTCATTGTTTAGGAAAATTTGGATATTCCATGAATGCATTTTTTTATTAGGTAGAAAGAGGGACTCTTTTATCCATTAATCAAATGCACATTTACATGTATAAAAGATATAAGTGAGTATGGTGCCATTATTTTCTACACTAGGGGTGTAAGCTACAAGACCTACTTGGTGCTACATAAAGCCTCGCAACCCCGGGATGTCCAAACTAATATACCACTTTTCTTAAATACATGTGCATGTATAAAAAGAAAGCAAATGGATGAAGAATCGGCAAAATATATTTATTTGATTTGGTTGTGCAATTTATATGTGTAAATATGAAGATCCTTCTTAAGTCATAACATGGAAATGCATAGGAATAGATTTAAACAAGTGTTATGTTCTTTTCAAATGAACTATACACTTTGCAAATCCTATACAAGTCCATGTTAAGAGAGGAGAAGAAAGTCGAACAAAATACACATTTTATGTTATAATCACATGCAATCTTATAAGTATTTATAAGTAAGCATACCTTCATTTGTAATCTTTAATTTATAGGTTTTAAAAATAATTTTTGGTTTAATAGTGATAATAGCCACTCATATTCTTAACTTTAGCGAAAATATGCAATTTGACATAAATAAAATATTTTATTTAATTTGATTTTTCAATAGATATGAATGCATGATTTCATATGGCATACAACATTTAGCATGTTTGTAAATAATAAAGTGATGTAAGCATATTACTTCATTCACCCTAATTAATTCCTAAAGATAATCATATAATATAAGATTATTCAAAGTGAATCAAAATTCTTTACAGATATTTTTTTTTAGTTTTGAATTTGATTTGACTTAGAAAATGTGAAAAGAGTGTGCTAGTCCTAACTCATTTCCCACATGTGTGAATTAGTCTAGTTTAATTTTAGAACAATTAGATTGATTTTATATTTAAGTTAAGGTGTAAATTAAATCCATTAATTACCGCTTACCTACACCACTTTAACATAATTAACTAAACAATTATGAGCCAACATATGATATGCAACCACATAGAATTTAAATCAGCAATGCTCTTAAGAAAGAAAGGGGTCTAATGGAATTGGCTCACTATTATTGATTAATTAAGCTAAAGGGTTTAATTAAGTACTTTCATAACCTTCCCACACATGTGAGTTGGATTATGATTTCCTTAAACTTACCTTAGGCATTTGAACACCTAAGGATCTACCCAAGATTGAGATTAATTAAGTTCAGATTGGTTTTAAAATTTGATTAAATTAATTAAGTAGATCATTAGTGGATTAATCTTTAATTAGGTTTGGATTAAGGAAGAAAGGGGGTTTAGGGAATAACTTAGAAAAAATATCCCAAACCCATTTCATAAACCTCCTTTCACTTAAACAAAGTTTAAATAAATCAATTAAGGGATTAAATCATTGTTCCCATGCTTAATTAATCTTAATTACATTAAGAGGGTGATTAAGGGTTCATTAATTAACTTCCCTAATTAACTCGTTAATAAATCCCAAGAAAATTAAGGGAGGTAGAAGTCATCCCACTGAACATGCCTAAGAAAATTTGGATTTAATTAATGAATTCATTAAGGAGTAATTAACATTATTGTATTTTAATTAAACCCTAATTAAAAAAATCCACTGCTCAAAATCAATTAGAAATAATTTTATTAGGTTCCCCTCTGAATTATCTTTAAAATGAACTTGAGTTTGCATTTTTTGGATTATGAATTTGTGACGTTTATGAGATTATAGGGTAATTAAATGACCTAGATAATTAACTAATCATGTCTAATGGGTTCACGGTGCTTTCATATGAGATTATTTAAGTTATCACATTGCTCATCGCATCAGTTGGTAGCACGATGCGCTTTACCCTAGGCCACCCGATCAAGGATAAGATGGCCAGAATCAAACCTGTGATTATAAAGGGATTAAATCAGTAGATCTGAATTTTAATCAGGGTTGTCCATCCAAAACATAAGGGATGGATGGACCATGATTCATCCCTACCTATGTGGGAGACGGAGGTCGTCCGTCATCCATGGCTTGATCAGAGCTCACTTGAGCTCGGATTGGCTGAGATTCAACAACCCACACCATCAAGAAGCATAGGGAAGAACATCCAACGGTTGAATTTTAATGATATGCATGATATTATACATTCAATCATCTAGCTAAGGGGTTCCAAAATATTTTATTATCTTGATTTAATTAAGGCTTTTATGTAATGTTATGAATTATTTTAAAATTTTAGTTATGAGTTGTTAATGGGACATAAAATTTATTTATTTATTATAAGTCCCTAATCACATCCATGCCACACAGTAATCACCAACCATAAAAAAATATGAAAATGCATGATATTTCTAATGCACAAGCTAAACAAAATATCAAATAATTTTATAGAGCAATTACAAAAGAATAGGTCGATGATCTTGCCATATAAACCAAAAAAAGAAATGTGGTAGAGGTCTTCCTTATACAGATAATGAAAGAAATTACAATTACAAAATAATAAGTGTTATGGGGGTCTTCATTTTTCATCCTCCATTCTTCGCTTTTCATCTTTCATTTCTTCATTTTTTTTTAAAATTTTTTTTCTATTTCTTTCTTTTGGCTTGATTGGGATGTTGTTTGCTCCAAAGGCATCACATGGTGTATAAAACTTGACCTTATAACCAATGTAAATCCTAATCCCCCATAACACTTATCCTAATCTTAATGCAAAAATTACATTAAAAGGAAGGTAAGTAAATCTAGCTACACCTGCAAAATAAATGTTAGCTAAACATACCATACAACCCAAATAGTTATAGCAATAATTTGGACTTAGCACCCCACACACGGGTAACCAAGTCCACCTGTCCTAACTTGGGCTATGCTTAGGGGCTAAGCAACCTGCATAGCAAAAAACATTTATATTTTTATTATAGCAGCCCCTTAAGCACAACCTCCTGCATAAAATATGATTAGGCTAATATTGGCCTAACATCTAGACTGCGCCCATACACCCTAACATCTAGTCTAAAATAATACATCACAAAACCAAACATTCATCAAACCATGCACCACCCTAACTTAAAGCTAGAAATGGTGACTTAGTCTAATGTGGTTGTGTTAAAGCTTGTGTAGTATGTCCTAACTAGGCTTTAGAGTTATGATTTGCTAAGTGTGAGGGATTTAATTTATAAAAGGTTGATTTCTATTTAAGTGGTTTAGTTGATTTGAAGATCTCACTTAGTACTTTCTTTTATTTTATATAGCCTACACTTAGCAACTAAATGTTATAAAGAGAACAAAGAGAGAGAGTCTCTCTTTTATCCCTACTTTAAGTCATTTCTAGGGTAAGTTAATTAATGAATTTCTTTTAGTAAATGGTTTATTATGTGTTTTAATTAACCCTAAGTTTAGATTCATTCTAAACAACCCTATTCAATAAGAAAGGCATCTTGGGATTAATTAGGATGGATTACTATCAAATAACACACATTCATTTATTACTTTCCATCATGTATATCATCCATATGAATAATCTCAAACATACCTATACATGCAATGTAAATCTTAGCACACTTTGATGATGAATGGAGAGGAGTGTATTTTGAAATTTAAATATTTCATTCGTTTATTGAATTATGAATGCATGTCTTTATTATGTAGAAAAGAGGGATTTTTCATCCATTAACTAAATACACATTCACATGTATAAAAGTTTTAAGTGAGTACGCCATTATTTTCTACACCAGGGGCGTAAGGTAAATGACCTACTTAGGGCTATTTAAAGCCTCGTAGCCCCGGGAAGTGCGAACTGATATACCACTTTTCTTAGATACATGTAAATGTTTGAATAACTATAAGGATAAGAAAATCCATGAAAAAATTATGCTTAACTTATTTGATTTATGATTCTTATTTATTGGCCACATCATACATGCATATGTATAAGAGTTTTAAGTATGCCATTTTCTACACCAGGAGCGTAAGGTACAAGACCTACTTAGGGCTACTTAAAGCCTCAATCGGGATGTCCAAACTAATATATCAATTTTCTCAAATACATATGAATGTTAAAAAGAACCAAATGGCTAGGGAATCATGCAAGAAATTATGTTTGATTTGGTTGTATAATTTACATGTGTAAATTGAAATTTTTCCTAAGTCTTAACATGCAGATGCATAGGAATAGATTTAGGCAAGTGTTGTGTTCTTTTCAAATGAACTATACACTTGCAAATCTTATGTGAATCCACGTTAAGAGAGGGAAAGAGAACTTCATATTACACATCTTATGCTATCATCACATACAAGCTTATAGATATTTGTAAGTAACATTACTTCATTTATAATAATTAATTTATAGGTTTTGAAAATAACTTTTAATTTAATAGTGATAATAGCAACTCATATTCTTAAGGCAATTTTTTCAAATTAAGTATGGTTAGTATATTAATTAGTTAATTAAGTATCACTAAAAAAATTTAAGAATAGGTATACCAATTGGTGATGGCCACCACCGACTGATGTGTGGTGGGTGCCGTACCACTGGCGCCAGATTTTCAAAGCCGCACCAATTGGGAGACTAGCATCAGGTTAATTTTTTTTAAGGTGTGATTTGTGTGAGATGAGTAACATCATCACGGTTTAGGGCTATGAAAAGAGAACCAGGATTTTCTGGAATACATAGAGTTTCGTACTCATCAAACAAATCTTAATAACTAAAACTTTATACTTTTCCTTCAATTTTTGTTCTTCTAAAAAGTAGAGAGTAATAAACCTATTTTAAAAACAAAAAAAAAAGTGCTGTTTAAACTTGAAATGGTTCGTGACCGCATCAAGTTGGTAATAGTTTAATGGATGACAATCATATTCAGTTAACAAATTCATTTCATAAATGGACAAATAATAAGAAGTTCATTATGACATAACCAAATTTAACATGTACATGACTCTCAAGTTTGTAATGAAACAGATAAATAAAATGTAGTGTAGACACAAAAGTATACTATTCTAAACATTTAATGCCTCCGACGTCTGCATGGAATCACACCACCCCAGTGTGTATGGTGTGCAGGATGGACATCTAGTTGATGCTCCTCCATCATACCGAAAAAAAAGAAGCGCAAATATAATAGTGTTAATATTATAAAATCTAAGTAGAGCAGTATAACTAGAAAGAGAAAGATAAGCATTATCCTTTATGTAAAATCTAACAACTTATAAGTAAAAGGAAAAATGTACCGTCGACTGTTAATATTATGAGGGCATGATGACCTGTAGTGACCAGTTGTTTTGCATATGCTAGTTACACTCTTACCTACATTTTCATCCATTGTGTTTTTGAATCTATTCGTACGAGGTTGCCTAGCCTTCTGCAAAAGTTAGGTGGCTGCAATGCGACTAATCCATGCTCTACACTGAGAGATGGCCAATCAGAATGATCTGGTAGTGTATAGAATTCATTTATGTATGTCAGCCTATACAGCTGTAGAGTGTAGTACTGTGACACACATGTGAGATGGTTTAACATTCTAAATCCCAATGCAGCAATCACATGGGCATGGACAATGATATATGATAATTCTGCCACAATTACAATGATAGAGGCCATTATCTAGCAAATCAACTCGAATGACCTTGTCAAAAATCTGCATCTCACGTGGGTTGATATTTACAGGTTCAGGGAAATGCCTAGCCTCCCTTTCAGTACACTATAATAGTGTGGATATCCTTTGAGTACAAATAGACAAGCTGACATCCTCTTGCTGAGTAGCAGTGGATAGCCATTTCATGAACAAGGCTACTAAGTTGTAATAGAGAGCCGTGATTAAAGCCTGAATTGGTAAACCACATGCCCATTTTAGGACACCATTAAAACACTCAGATGCATTCAACATCATTGTCCCATAATGCATACCACCATCATGCACAAGGGACCATTTAATAGGGTCATGCTCTACAAGCCAATTATACGCTTCTTCTTTAAAATTTTTAATATCTAACATTAAACGGTTGAACGGACAAATATCATCAGTATTACCTATCATATACATTTTTTGGCATAGAAATTCAACATCACCAATCGCCAACCGACGACTTTTAAAATTTTCACGCAAATGACGAAACAATGCTGTGAGCTTTCCATGGAAAAACCTCTTTGCATCCAGCAATGTAACCATCATGTTTATCGATATTATGCATAAAATCATTAATTAGACACTATGGGCAACATATCATTCAAGCACATCAAGAACCACAACCACGAATCAACCAACTTGGACTCCACAATAGCAAAAGCTAGAGGAAACAAGCCATTATTGTCATCGATTCCTACGGCTGTTAATAATGTACCATGATACTTGCCCGAAAAAAATGCCTAAGCTCAACAATGGCGGTACTCCATCCAATTATTGAAGGTCTAAAGGCCCAAAAAAGTCTTTGGAAATGCTAGTAGATTGAATTACTGCACTGTAAAGTACTACGATTCCATATAAAGATGAGTCCATAGGACTCTTCCCAAATAATATTGCTTTTATTGCCTTACGGGAAGCTTCATTAAGTGTAACATCTTCCACTTTGACATACAACACCAACATCTAACTGGAAGCTTCGTCAAGTGTAACTTTGCAAACGTCATCGTCAGATATTATAGATGCTATAAATCCGCCACCCACTGGATAACGACCTGTTAGACTGACTGTGTGACACTTTGGATCAATGTGCAAAATTCTCATAATTCATTGCTTCAATTCTAAGATGTGTGGAGAACTTAACTAGATGATTTCAACCTCCCACATAACTTGACTGAATCGCTCATCATACCTCCATAAAAGGAAAGAAACAAATTCTCTCATTCTTGCCAAACAAACTATATAGCTACTTAACACTTGAATCACAATGCCTACGCAAACATATAATTCAAACCCCAAACAAAAGTCTAAAAATATTACTCAAATTCCTACCATACATACTCTATTACTTTATAAATTGATAAAATAGGGATGCCGAGTTTATAAATAACGACATGTGCAAAAAATAAGTAGAATTTGCCACAGGAAACTTCCTCGAAGAAAATGGAGTCGTCGAAATCATCGCCGGAAGCTAATGTTGGCTTCCAAATCCTGCTATATGAGAGAGGAAAGTGTTAAACACCATAAATGCGGCTGTCGGCAAGAAAAATAAGTTTATTTTGAATACCTGAAGGAGAGATGACACAATGCAAGGTTGGATATGCGCCGAGAAACTCGGCGTGAACGGGGTCGACGAGGATGTTGCACGCTCGAGCTTGAGAGTGCAGAGGAATTGTGGCAGAATCATGTGGAATAGCACTCCAAGTCAAACAACAACCGAGGGGCCGATCGCCCTATGTTGGGGCCGCGCCAATTAGTGGGTGATCGCGGAAATTAAGCACCAATTAGTGGCGCCAGACTTTTACGCATATCCACGCACATTGAATCGACGTGGGTGGCCGTCAATTAATGGTGACTATACCTATTCTTAAATTTTTTTTATTGATACTTAATTAACTAATTAATATACTAACCATACTTAATTTAAAAAAATTTCCTATTCTTAATTTAAGTTAACACATGCAATTTGACATAAAAGAAAACATTTTATTTAATTAATTTTTAAAAGAAATGAATGCAAGATTTCACATGGCAAGCAATGTTTAGCATGATTGGAAAGAAATAAAGGAATGTAAGTATAAGTTTCATTCACCCCAATTAATTCCTTAGGACAATCATATTAAATAAGGCCATTTAAAATGAACCAAAATTCTTTAAAGATATTTTTATCTTTGAATTTGATTTGATTTAGGAAATATGAAAGAGGTTTGCTAATCCTAACCCATTTCCCCATGTGTGAATTAATTTGTTTGAATGGAGAATATTTAAGTTGATTTTATGTTTTGATTTGGTTAAGGTATGAATTAAATGAATTAATTAACTCTTACCTATATCACCTTAAGTTAATTAACTAATTAATAATAAGCCAATAAGAAATGAAAGGGGCTTAATGCAATTGGCTTATGATTAATAGTTAATTAAGCTTAAGGGATCTCCCTTAATTACTTTTATGATTCACCACAACCATTTCATATCACCCAGGTTCACAGGTGAGGATGAATTGATTTTAATTTATTAAGTCAATTGATTAAACACTTAATTATGCTTTAATTTGAATGATGAAATTGACTTAGGGAGAGAGGATCAAGAGCAAGGTCCCAATCCTAATCCTTAAATCATTTAAACATTCAATCAAATTTTAATTTCTTTATTTTGAAGATTCATCACTTAATTAATCAATTAATCATTCCATTAACCATTAATTAATTTGATTTTTTAAGATAAAGAAGACTTAGGAAATGAATTAGGAAAAGTATCCCCAATCACATTCCTTAATTTATCTTACTATTCAAGAGAGGTAATTATATTTAAATGATTAATCAAGTTACTGTTCATCCATTAATTATGATTTATTGAATTAAGAGGGTGATTAGGGCTTAATCAAGTGATTTCTTATTAAGCAATTAATAAAATCCCAAGAAAATAGGGAGGCAGAGGTAATCCCCTTAAACATCCATAGAAAATTTGAGATTAATTGAGTGCTTAATTAAGGTGTAATTAAGTTAATTAAATTTTTGATAAAACTTTAATTAAGCCAAAATCACTATTCAAAATCAATTAATTATAATTTTCCTCGGTTCCACTCTGAAATTTCTTCAAAATGAGCATAAGTTTTTTTTTTTTTTGGATTTTTCTATAATTAGTTATGATTTTAAGAGGTTTCATGATTAAAAATAATTAATTAGCCCTAATTAAAGCCTTCATCCTATCAGGCCACGTGGCGGCTGACGCGATGCGCTTTCCATGTGGCGATGGGATTGGCTATTTAATTAGTCACATCCGTGTGCTAACACAGATGGTGGACGTGCTTTCTCTATGGACCATTCGATCTAAGATTGAATGACCATGATTCGATCCACGATTTAGAAAGAGAATCGAGGGCTCTACCATGGATTTGATTAGAGCCATTCACCTTAATCACGTGAGATGGATGGCTCATGATCTATCCCATTCGTGACTAATGAAAGACGGTTGTCATCCATCTTCCCACATTCTATCTGAGCTCACCCGAGCTTGGATTGTATCCAAACTCTTCCTACACCTTTGAGGAAGGGAGACGCACACATCCAATGATCAATTTTGCATGAAATTCAAATTCTCTTCAAAAGACCAAGCATGATTTCTTTATAATATACGAGGAATTACCTCATCAAAGCTAATGTTCAATGGTGCAACACCAGAGGTAGCTTCTCCTAGTTGAGGCGAGGCCCTGTTGAGGAGGTTTGAGCTTGATTTGGTGTTGGAGGCTCGGTTGGCCAATCCATGCATTGAAGGCTTCGAATCCTATCAAACTCAGTCCTCCCATGGATTGGAAGCTTGGGAATTGGTTTGTTGGCTTCGATAGGGTATGGTGAGGGTGTGGCTAAAAGAAATTGAAGTTTGATTTCAAAATGAGAGTATTGTTTAGGATTGGGATGCCCTATTTCAGCTTTGCTCAGGAATGGGCAATACCGAATGGAGAGGTCTTGGGGACTTGGAAACGCTCTGAGGGGCTTCAAAATTTACCTAAAAGGGCTCACAATGCAAGTGTGTGAAATTATGTTTGAATTGAGGGGGTATACCCTTCAATTTCCCATCATTGATGGATGGTAGTGTGTGCATGTTTTGCACTGGCTCGCCTAGCCTCCGGGCTTGTCTCTATCAAGTCAGTGAGGCATGCTAGGGATGAGAAAAATGATGGGAGGCTGTCGTGGACCCAATGTGCAAGGATGTAAGGGTCTTGATCCAATGGGTGCTCATTTTGGGTTGGACGCGAGTTAACTCACCTGCCAAAGGTCTTGGCTGACCAAGGGTGAGTTAGGTTAGCTAGGTGTAAGGAAAAGGTTCCATGGAGTGTCAATGAGCTACCATGGGGATGGGCAAGTTGACTTTAGCTTGGATCAAATTGTTTTAAGGTTTAAATCCTATGGTTTGATAGTTGATCCCCTTGGTGGGGCCCATATGGCTTTTGGGCTAATTTTGGAAATAAAATAGGACATGTTTGGGTTAGTTTTGACTTCCTAGGGTTCCATAAGTTGGTTTGAGATGATTTAGCATCATTTGGTCAAATGGGTTTCATTTGGGCTAGGTTGAGTTGGGTTGACCAATTGGTCAAATTGGGTCAAGCCAAGGCTTGGGTTAGGTTCATATGATGATTTGGGATTTTTTTTTAATTAATTTGGATTGGTTTGGTCTAGGTTTGGATTTGACCCATTTTGATTCAAAAGTGTTGACCAATTTGACCAACTTGACCAAATTAGGTTGGGTTAGGTGTTGAGTCAAGGTCAATTGGTTGATTGAAAATGATTGTAGGCTTTGGTTTGGTTTAATTTGAATTTAATTTGAATTTTGGTCAATTTGAGCTAGGTTGGGTCAAGTTGACCACTTGGTCAACTTGGGCTCAATCATGGCTTTGGTCAAGTTCAACAAGTGATTTAGAATGAACTTGAGATATTGGTTGCAATCAATTTGGATTAAATTATGATTTGACTCATTTTAGTTTTTTAGGCCAATTTGGGCCAACTTAGGTCAAGTGGCCAATTAGGCTTGGTTTGTCTCAATTAATAGTTTGGCTATGTTTAATCATTGATTATGAATGGGTTTGGGTCAATGGTTTCATTCAATCTAACATATGATGGATTTTGGCTAGTTTGGGTTTCATTTGGGCAAAGTGTTGACTTGGTCAAAGGCTAAGTTTGACTTGGTTTGACCCAATTCAAGGCGTTTGATCACCCCATGATGATTGTTGATCAAGATTGAGGTCTACATAGGCTTAGTTCAATCCAAATTGGCTTGGATTGGAAATTGGCTCAAAAAGGTCCTTTAGGACACTTTGGGTCAAGTGAGCCTAAATGGGTCAATTGGCTTGATCAAAGTTTGATTCAAGTTTAGTTGAACTCACATATGATCCTAGGATTGAAATATAAATCCAATTGCAATTGGTTTGGAGCCAAGTGGGTTATGGTTCATATGACAATTTTAAGTCAAAAGGGTTAACTTAGGCTTGATTTGGGTTGACTTCATTTTGGTTTGATAATGGTGGTTTATGTTTATATTTGGATCAATTATTGATAGAATGATTGAATCATGAAGAAATCCATGAGTTTTGAGTTGATTTGGGTTTCATTTAGCCAAGTTCAAAAGTTTGGCTAAAAGGGCTAAAATTGGAAATTTTATTTGATTTGAGTTTGGTTTTGGTCATTTGAATTTATATTTTATTTATATTTGTAAATACAAATGAAGATATAAATGGGTCATGAGAAAATCACTTGAGTTTGGAGTGATTTGGAAGCAAATTTGATTAAGCTTATGGATGTAGGTTAAAAGGGCTAACTTGGGTTTTGATTTGATTTGATTTACTTTCTATCATTTGAGGCTGAGTTTCATTTATATTTATGAGTATAAATGAAGTAATGATTGACTTATAAAGAAATCAATTATGTTTGAGTTGATTTGGATCAATATTTGATTAGGTTTATGGAGGTAGGTCCACATGGCTTAAGAAGGGTCTTGATTTGGTTTGATAGGTTTGAATTTAGATTTCATTTATATTTGTGAACATAAATGAAGGAATGATTGATTTATAAAGAAATCAACCAAGTTTGAGTTGGTTTGAAGGAGTTTTGGCTAAGCACAAGAAGGTCATTCATATGGCTTAGGAAGAGATTTTGGAATTTGGAGTTAATCATGGGTTTCAATCATTTGGAATTTGGAATTGATTTATGATTTGGAATTTGATTTGATATTGGATTTGATAATTGAGAAAATCAATTGATTAGGGTTGATTTGAATTTGGTTAAGGCTAAGTCCATAAGATAATATCAAAAGGCCTAGGAAGGGATTTGGAGTTTGAATTTGGTGATGGATTTCAATCATTGGATAGTTGGATTTGATTTTGGAATTTGAATTTGAATTTTAGGTTTGGTTTGAAATAAGGAAGCAAGGATTGGGTTTGGTCCATAGGATAGGCAAGTATTCTTAAATCTCTAAGGCACAACCTATTCCTATGGCTAACTCTTCTAAGTCTCTAAGGTTAGGTTAAGTGTTCACCCAATCACTAGAAGTGTCTTAAGACTAAGGAACTTATTGACCTCACTTTTAGAGTGAGCTCTCAACTTCTCCATCCTAGACATAAGGACTCCTCTAAACACTAAGAGTTTCTTAGTCTTAAGACACTTCTAGTGATTAGGTGAACACTTAACCTAACCCTAGAGACTTAAAAGAGTTAACTATAGAATAGGTTATGCCTTAGGGGTATTAGGAGGACTTCTCTACCCTATAGTTTAAATCCAATCCTTGCTTCCCGCTTCAAACCAATTCCAAATCAAATCTTAAACCAACTCCAACTCAATTGATTTTCTCAAATATAAATGATTTTAAAACCTAAATCAAAAATCAATTCTAAATCAAATGATTGAAACTCATGATTGATTTCAAATCCCAAAATCTTTCCTAAGCTCTTTGATTTCATCTTATGGACTTAGCTCAAACCAAATCCAAGTCACTCCAAACTCAAAAGATTTTCTCATAACCCATTTATATTCTCATTTATATCCACAAATATAAATGAAATATAAATTCAAATAACCAAAACTAAATTCAAAACTCAATCCAAATCCAACTTAAATCTAAATTATACTCTTACAAGTCAAATCCTTGAACATAGCCAAATCATTCTCAAATCAATCCAAATCTTTAGGTTTTCTCTTCAAACAATCATTCCTTCAATCAAATGCCGAATATAAATATAAACTTTAATCATCAAACTAAAATCAAACTAACCTAAGTCAAACCTATGTTCATCCTTTTGACTTGAAATTGTCAATGAACCAAAACCCATTTGACTCTAAATCACTTGCAATCAGATTTATATTTCCATCATAAGTCCATATGTGAGTTCAACCAAACTTGAATAAAGCATTGATCAAGTCAATTAACCCACTTAGGTTAACTTGACCCAAAGTGACCTAAAGCACCTTTTGAGTAAAATTCTAATCCAACCAAATTGGATTGAACTAAGCCAATCTAAGCCTCACATTGTGTTCAACAATCATCCTAGGATGATCAATCACTCAAATTGGGTCAAACCAAGTCAAACCTAGCCATTGACCAAGATAACACTTAGCCCAAATGAAACCTAAACAAGCCAAAATTCACTATAAGCCAAATTGATTGAAACCATTGATCTAAATCAATTCATGACCAAGTCATCAATTGAGCCAAACCTAGCCCAATTGGCCACTTGACCTAAGTTGACCCAAGTTGACCTAAAAAGTCAAAATTGGTCAAACATTGATCTAAGCTAAATTGATTGTAACTAATGGGTCAAATTCATTCTAAATTTATTATTGAACTTGACCAAAGCTTCAATTGGCCAACTAGACCCAACCTAGCCCAATTGACCATGAACCTAACTTGACCTAAAAGGTCAAATCAACTTGAAATCAAACCAAACCAAAATTGATTGAAACCAAAGCAATACATTTCAAATGATCAACCAAGCCTAAACCAATCCATGACCTAACCTAATTGGGTCAAATGGGTCAAATGGGTCAAATTGGTCAACTTGACCCAATTGACCTAAATTAACCTAAATGAACCAAAACCAAATATAAACCAAATTGAACCAAACTAATGATACCCATAGGCTCCAAATGATGATTTGAACTTGACCTAACCCATGGTTTGACCCAATTTGACCAATTGGTCAACCTAACACAATTTGACCCAACTTGACCTAAATAGGTCAAGTTGAACCAATTCAAACCAAATGAACTCCAAATCACTTGAAATTTGTCCCAACCCATTTTTGAATCATTTCAAATCTACCAAATTAGAATCAAGGCCAAATGAACATTTTACCTTAGGTCAAAGGGTATTATATGACCAAATCCACTTTGAATTTGGTCATTTCTTCCTCAAGGCCACATGACATCCTCCTAATGGTCCACATGGACACCAAGGAGGGTGGTGAACATGATCCAATGAGCTTGGGTCAGCCATGACCCAACCCAAGGCCAAACTGACCCCTCCAATAGAAATTGAGCACTTGGATCACCCAATACACTCACTTAGCACATGGGCACCAACTCTCCTTCCCTCCACTACCTAAAATGACTCACAAAGATATTAAATAGCCCAAACCATCAACAAATCTCAGCAATTGAGCTAAAATGGTAACTAGGTCTCGGTCATCTGATCCAAGGAGGGGAGATATACTCCCCCTCATTCCCACTCAAACCATAAGCGTCTAATTAGACTAGAGCTCTAGGAATCAAAACCAAGCATCCCTAAACTTTCCAAAGCCATTTCCAAGCTCCCTTGATTTCTCCTTCTCGATTTTGCCTAAAGCCAAAATATGGGAGGTCAATCCAAAGCCAAACTCACCCAATTCTCCATCAAAACTAAATTAACATCACAAGCACCATCAAGGGACTTTGTCAAGCTCAATCAAGTTATTTCCTAAGTCACCAAGCCACGGGAAGGAGGACTTTGATCAAGGCCGATCACCATTGAAGGGGAGCTTGGTCAACCGAGCCATCCACTTCAAATCAAGACTTGATACCTTCAACAGGGCTTCATCTCTACTAGACAAAGCTACCTCCCTCATTGGAAGCATCGGGGATAGCCTCCGGTGAGGTATGCCATTGAAACCATAGCCATAGGAAAAATTACTTGGTCCTTTGTGGGGTGAGTTTGAACTCCATCCGGTGAGCTTGAATGAGGGATGATCACGACATTAATCCGCCTCTTATCGGAGAAGATAGATCACACACCGTCCATTCTGCATGATTGGAATGGATGGTTGTGAATAAATCATGATAGATCCCTCTCTATTTTAAGCCTAAACTGTGGATTAATCCTGGCCATCCGATCTTAGATCGGACAGCCCGTGGAGAAAGTGCGTCCCCCGCCGGCTGACTCAGCGATGAATGTGACAACTTAAATAACCTATCCCATCACACCACATGGAAAGCACGCCGCATCAACCATGTGGCCCTATGAGATTAGAGTTTAATTAGCTCTAATTAATCCATTTTTAATGCTAAAACTTCCAAAATTCATAACTAATTGTAGAAAAATTCAAAAAAAAATACAAACTCAAGTTCATTTTAAAGATAATTCAGTGAGAATAATATAAAATTAAAATCTATTGATTTTGAATAGGAATTTTCACTCAATCTAGGTTTTATTAGAAATGTAATTAGGCTAATTACCTTAATTACTTCAGCAATTAACTCCAAACTTCTGGGTTGATTAGTGGGATGACCTCTGCCTCCCATGAATTTCTTGGAATTTATTGTTGGATTAATTAGGGGAATTGCTCATTTCATCCTTAATCCCTCTCTTAACTATATAAATGATTAATTAATCTATTAAATAGTGATAAAATCATTAATTAAGCTTGTTAATCATTATAAAATAGTGGATTGACTTAGGGAATAAGATTAGGATTTCTTTTCCAATCTTTTCCCTTAAGTTGATTTCATTTGGATAATCACTTAATAAATTTGCAATTAATTAATGGATTAATCACTTCATTAATTAGTTCAATTAATCAAATTCAAAACCAAGTCACTCGAGAACTTAATCACTTAATTCTTAGATAGATTTTTAAGTGTTCAATAACCTAAGAGACTTCAAAGAAAATTATAATCAAACTACATGTGTAGAATAGTTATGAAAGTACATAGCTTAATTAATCAATAATTATGAGCCAATTGTATTAGGCTCCTTTATTTCTTAAGTGTATTACTGATTTAAATTCCATGTGGTTGCATATCATATGTTGGCTCATAATTACTTGAATAATTATGTTAAAGTGGTATAGGTAAGGGGTAATTAATGGACTTAATTCACACCTTCACATAAAACATAAAATCAACCAAAATTGTTCTAAAATAAAACTAAACCAATTCACATATGTCAGAAATGGGTTAGGACCAGCAAACTCTTTTCATATTTCCTAATTCAAATCAAATTAAAAAATAAAAATCTACTTAAAGAATTTTGATTCACTTTAAGTTATCTTATTTTATAGGATTATCTTTAGGAATTAATTAGGGTGAGTGAAAAATGTGCTTACATCCCTTTATTTCTTTCCAAGCATGCTAAATTTTGTTTATCATATGAAGTCATGCATTCATTTCTTTTAAAAAATCAATTAAATAAAATATTTTCCTTTTATGTCAAATTGCATGTGTTGGTTAAAATTAAGAATATGAGTGGCTATTATTACTATTAAACCAAAAATTATTTCCAAAACTTATAAATTAATGATTATGAATGAAGTGATGCTACTTATGAGTACTTATAAGCTTTCATGTGATAATAGCAATAAGATGTGTTTTATGTTATTTTCTTCTCTTCCCTTAACATGGATTTGAATAATTATAGCATTTGAAAAGAACACAACACTTGTTTAAATCTATTCCTATGCATTTCTATGTTATGACTTAAGAAGGATCCTCACATTTACACATGTAAATTATAAAACCAAATCAAACAAAAATCTTTTGCATGATTCTTCATCCATTTATTTATTTTGTACATTTACATGTATTTAAGAAAAGTTATATATGTCTGGCACGAGGCTTTAAGTAACCCTAAGTAAGTCTTGTACCTTACGCCTGGTGTAGAAAATAATGGTGTCATACTCACTTATGTCTTTTATACATGTGGGTGAGCATTTTGTTAACGGATGGGAAATCCCCCTTTTCTACATAATAAAAATATGCATTAATGGAACATCCAAATTTTCAAATCATATCTTTTAGCATTCATCATCAAAGTGTGCTAAAGTTTGCATTGCATGTATAGGTATCCTTAAGATCTTTCATATGCATGGTATACATGGTGGAAAGAAATAAATGGTTGTGTGTTATGTGGTATTAATTCACCATAATTAATCCTAAGATGCCTTTCTTATTGAATAGTTTATTTAGTGCAAATCTAAACTTATGGTTAATTAATACACATAATAAAACATTCATTAAAAGAAATCCATCAATCAATCTACCTTAGAAATGTCTTAAGGTAGGGATGAAGAGAAGCTCTCTTCTCTTTTCTTCTCTTCACAATATTTAGTAACTAAGTGTAGGTTCATTTAAACCAAATAAAATCATCAACTAAAATTATCAAATCAACTAAATCACTTGAAATGAAATCACCCTCTAAATTGAATCTTTCACATAGAAAATTTTAACCTTAAAGCCTAGCTAAGACATGCCATAGAAGCCTTAAATGACACACACATTAGGCTAAGTCACCATTTCTAGCTCTATGTTAGGGTGATGCATAGTTTGATGCCTAATTTTGTTTTATGATATAATGTTTTTAGACTGGATATTAGTGTGTATGTGCGTAGACTGGATGTTAGATGATCTTAGCTTAATCATGTCTTCTATAGGGGATTGTGCTTAAGGGGTGCTATAATAAAAATATAAATGTGTTTGCTATGCAGGTTGCTTATACCCCTAAGAATGATCCAAATTAGGACAGGTGGACTTCTTTACCCATGTGTGGAGTTCTAAGTCCAAATTATTCATATAACTTTGGGATTGTGTGGTATGTTTAGCTAGTATCTATTTTTGTAGGTTTAGTTAAATTTATCTTTCTCCTTTTTATGTAAATTTTGTAATTGAAATTTGGGATGAATGTTATGGGGGAATTAAGGTGAACATTGGTTATAACACCATGTCTTATATACCATGTGAAGCTTGAGAAAGCTACATCCCAAGTCAAAAGTAAGAAAGAAGTGAAGAAAGAAAGAAATGAAGAAAGAAAGAAAGAAAGAAAGGAAGAAATGAAGAACAAAGAATGAAGAATGAAGATCCCCCATAACATGAATTCCTTTTAATTATAATCATTCATTTGTAATCTGGGTTGTATAAGGGTAGAGCTCGGCTACCCATTTTCCTTTTCGGGTTCATGCGTGGAGCACCACATCGTGCTATTCTTTTCCACTAATTTTATAAATTGATTGATGCTTTGTTTATGATTGTGCAATTAGGATGGCATGATCTTCCTAGTTTCTTCATTTGTTTATGATTGTGCAATTAGGATTGCACTAATTTTATAAATTGATTAGAATCTTAGGGAAAAATAAATTTTCTATTCAATTGATCAACTCAAAAATTAAATTAAACAACTCATAACTTCACCTAAAGCCTATGACATTAATCAAGATAATAAAAGATTTAGCAACCCCTTAGCTGGATGTTTTATGCATTCACTCTTGCTAATGGAGGGCTTCCACCTTTGCCAGAGAAAATGACTTGACCTTTGAGAGCCATGGTGGAAACACACCTCCTTCCTTCTGATTTTAGCCCATAACCAATTTTCTCATGCATCGTATGAAAATAGCCTATGGTCAAATAAAATATCCAAAATCAAAATAAAACTTAACAAAATTTGCATTAGATTAAGTCATTTATTCATCCCCTTCATGATCTAGTCTTTTAGGGAGTGAGTTTAAGGACTTAGTCTCCTTTCTAAATAAATAACAAGCTAGCTATCTTGGAAAGCATAAGACTTGCCTACATGTATTTTAAATTGTAGGAGGAGTTAGTTGGTAGCCACCCCCAAGCAGTTGTATGTCCAACAGTCAAGTGGTTTATTCTCTCTTGTAGAGATAAACCATATACCCATTTTCTCCTTAGATTTAGGTTGTACCTTGGCCCTCACCAAAGCTCCCTAGATTTAGGATCCAATGTTATTATTTCTCTTTTACAGGCTACAAGTATAAATCCTCACTTCTTAGGTATTTCCATGATCTCATGTTGTGGAATTGTAAGCCCTAGATTTCTAATAAAAATTCAACTCAAACATATAAATCTTCTCAAATTTCAAAAATATAAAGCCCAACCATATGATAGTTTGGGATGCTTACTAGGTTTCCTAGTGTCATTTAGGTTGTGCCTTTGGTTTCGATAATAACTCCCTCCTTTTGATCAATCCGAGTTGATTTTCTAAAAATTACAAAATTATTGATAGTCCTATCTTTGAAATCTTTGAAGATAATGATCATTTACTTTAATCGAGAGTATTCTTAAGGAATCTCATTTCTTAAGATATAATTAACTATGGGGGCATGCCTCCATAGGGAACTTAACAAACCCGATTTAAAATAAACCCTACTTTACTTTTCCATGTATAGTAAAGGAAAGATCTCTAGTACATTCGAAGACCCATTATCCTTAGGAGTCCTCCTTAAGTGATTAGGTCTATTGTAGGATGGTGACTTCTATCTCTCGAGATTGTACATCATTTCTCAATGTCACACCCAATCACCCTAATGAGTACATCTATGGATTTGTGTAGTTTCAACACCTTCTCAAAAAATAAACACCACAGAACTCTTAGTGTCTATAAGAATCCTAGATCTATGATGAGGAAGTTGAGAGGTCACTCCATAAGTGAGGTCAACAAGGGTGCTTAAAATAAATATGAATGCTCTCTTTTGTAGGCTGCTTAACCCCTAAGCATAATCTAAGTTAGGATAGGTGGACTTGGTTACCCATGAGTAGGGTGTTAAGTCCAAATTATTCATATAATTATTTGGGTTGTATGGTGTGTTTAGCTAACACTTATTTTGTAAGTGTAGCTAGATTTACTTTTCTTATTTTTAATGTAATTTTTCATTAAGAATTTGGTTAAGGATGAACATTGGACAGAAGGTTTAATTCTGGGATGCCATGTGATGCCTAGAAGCCTACCAAATCAAATGAAGTAAATCAAATAAAGAAATAAAGGAAGCATGAAGACTTGAAGACCCCTGCATAATGCTTATCATTTATAACTTGTAATTATTCTTTCATATACCGGGTTATATAAGAGTAGAGCCCGGCTACTCATTTTTCTTTTCAGGTTGTACGGCGGTACCGGACCGGATTGGCCTATTATTCTTTTACGTCGAGTTTATAAATTGTTTGATGCTTTACTTACAATTGTGTAGTGGAAATGGCATGTGTTTTTCTAATTTCTTTATGTATGATGATTTAATGTGTGGCCTAAATTTGATTAGCCTCTTAGGGAAAAATTAATTTTTCTATCTCAACTACAACTCATAACTAATTTTCTAAATAATTCATAATCTCATTTAAAGCCTAGGTATTAAGTCAGGATAATTAAAAGATTTAGGAACCCCATAGTTGAATATTGTATGCTTAATATCATGCATATCATCTTGTTTCATTCTTGCTAAGAGAGGGTTTCCATCCTTGCACTATAGGGGAAGACTTGACCTTTGAGGGTCACCCTTCTAGTGGAAAACACCTATTTCTCTCTAATTTAAACAATAACCCTATTTCATTATGCATTTAGATATATAACATCTTATAGCCTTTGTCAAAATGAAGAGTTCAAAATCAAATAAATAATAATAAAATTTGCATTAGACTAAGTCATTATTCATTCCACTCATGCTCTAGTCTCTTAGGGAGTGGGTTTAAGGACTTTAGCTTCTTTCTAAATAATAACAACCAAACCATCTTGCAAAATATATAACTTGACCACATGATTTTAAAACATAGGAGAATGCCACTGGATGGTCCAGGGTGGTTTACCCTCTCTTATGGAGATAAACCATATACCCTTTTTTCACCTTAGATTTAGGACCTTGCCCTTGCTAAATCCTCGATTATAAGCATAAATCCTTGCCTCTTAGACATTTTCGCAACCTTATATTGAGAGATTATAAGCCCTAGCTTTTTAATAAAATTTCAACTCAAATATATAATTCTCTCCAATTTTAAACATATAAAGCCCAACCATAGGATAGTTTAGGATGCTCACTAGGCTTCCTAGTATCATGAGCATCCCCTACTCATCTCCTTTCAGCTTTGATAATAAGTCTCTCTTTTTTCCCACATTATTTTCCAAATATAGCCAATTTATTGATAGTCCTATCTTCAAAATATTTAGAGATAATAATTATCTACTTTAATCGAGAGTATTTCTAAAGAACTTACATTCTTTAGGATGTAATTAACAATAAGGGCTTGCCCCCATTGGGAACTTTAGAAACCAGTTTAAATAAACTCTGCTTTATTAATCCATGTAAAGTAGAGAAAAAATCTCTAAAATATGTGAAGACCCATCATGCCTTAAGAGTCCTTATTAGGTGATTAGGTCCATTGTAAGGTAGTGATTTTTATCTTTTAAGATAGAGCACTATTCCTTGATGTTGTACTGATCACCTCAATAAGTACACCCTCACTTTGCATGGTGTCCCCATTATACATATATCTTAAAATAAACACCACACCCCCATAGTTAATTACATCCTAAGGAAGGTGAGTTCCTTAGGAATACTCTCGATTAAAGCAGAAAATTACTGTCTCCAAAGATTTCAAAGATAAGACTATCAATAAATTGGCTATATTGGAAAATCAAATGAGATAAATAAAAAAGGAGAGACTTATTATTGAAACCAAAGATTATGAGTAGGGAACGCTCATGATACTAGGAAACCTAGTGAGCATTCCAATCTATCATGTAGTTGGGCTTTATATGTTTGAAATTGAGGAGATTTATTTATTTGAGTTAAAATTTTATTAGAAAGCTAAGACTTATAATCCCATAATATAAAATTATTGAAATGCCTAAGAGGTGAGGATTTATGCTTGTAGCCCAAAGGAAACAACCACCTCATATCCTAAATCTTGAGAGCTTTAGCAAGGAATAAAGCATGACCTAAATCTAAGCAAAAATGGGTATATGGTTTACTTCCATAAAAGAGAGTAAACTACCCGACAGCTAGACTTATAATCTCCTGGAGTGGCAGCCAGCTAACTCCTCCTATGCTTTAAAATCATGTAGGTAAGTCATATGATTTTGTAAGATAGTTGGGTTGTTATCATTTAGAAAGAAACTAACATCCTTAAACCCACTCCTTAAGAGACTAGAGCATGAGTGGTATGAGCTATGACTTAGTCTAATACAAATCTAACTACAAATTCTAATTCTAATTCCCCCTAACACTAATTCTAATTCCTAATGCAAATTTACATTAAAAATGAGAAAAGTAAATCTAACTACACCTGTAAAATAAGTATTAGCTAAACACACCATATAATTCAAATAGTTATATGAATAATTTAGACTTAGCACTCTGCACATGGGTAACCAAGCTAGCCTATCCTAATTTGGATTATACTTAAGGGTTAAGCAACCTGCAAAAGAGAGCATTTATAATTATTTTAAGCACCCCTTAAGCAAAATTTCCTGCAAAAATATGATTAGGCTAATCATGGCCTAACATCTAGCCTACGAAGCATACACCCTAACATCTAGTCTACAATAATACAACATAAAACCAAACATACCTCACTCCATGCACCATCCTAACATAAAGCTAGAAGTGGTGACTTACTTCTAAAGTGTGTGTATTAAGGCTTGTATGGTATGCCTTAACTAGCTTTGTTATGTTTTTCTAAGTATGAAAGTATGTTTAATCATAAGAAGTTAATTTAATTTTAAGTGATTTAATTGATTTGAGAATTTTAATTTTCTTTTATTTCATTTGACACACACTAACAAGTGTTATAAAGAGAAGAAAAGAGGATTACTTCTTTTATTCCTACCTTAAGTCACTTCTAAAGCAAATTAATTAGACTTAGTTTTCTTTAGTGAATGGCTTATTGTATGTTTTAAATTAATCCTAAGTTTAGGTTTACTTTAAATACTCTCATTCAATAAGAAAGGCATCTTAAGATTAATTGGAATTAATTACTATCACATGACACATATCCATTCATTTATTTCCATCATATGTAACATGCACATGATCAAATCCTAAGCATACCTATTCATGCAATATATTTTTATCACACTTAAATGAAAGATGCATAAATGAATTTTGTAGAAAATGGGATTTTCACTCATTAGTTAAATACACATTCAAATGTATAAATGTTTTAAGCAAGTACTTTGCCATTGTGAGTTAGGGGAGTGAGTAAAAGTTCCATTGGGGCTACTTAAAGCTGTGCATTTTTGGAATGTCCAGACTAGATATACCCGCTATTCTTAAATAGAGATGAATGTACAAACAACTACAAGAATGGAAAATCATGCTAAAATTGCATTTTTGAAATATTTATGCATATGGAATAAAGTTGAGAAGGGAAGACTTTCATTCATTAGCCAAATGCACACACAAGTGTATAAAAGTTATAAGCAAGTACTTTGCCATTGTTAACCACAGGAGTGAGGTAAAGACCTCCTTATGGCTACTTAAAGTCGTGCATCCCAGGAATGTCCAGACTAGATATACCTACTATTCTTAGATATACATGAATGTACAAACAACTACAAGAATGAAAGAATCATGCTAAAGTTGTACTTTTGAAATATTTATGCATATGGAATAAAGTCTTATCTAAATTCTAGTATTGAAGTATGTAAGAATGAAATCAAATGGAGTTGTTAAACTAGGGAAGTGAGATAATCAAATGACCTCCTTGAAACTAACTAAAGCCTCGTATTCTCGAGATGTCCAAGCTATATACCTATTAACGCTCTTACTTACATAAATCAATGCATGAATGAAAGAAAGAAACTTCACGTCATACACTTAAGCTATAATCACATACATCTCTTGTGTATTTATAACTGCATTCATAGTATATATAATCATTCATTTATAAGTTTTGAAAAATATATTTAGATTTAGTCATGATAATAGCCACACATATATTAATTTGAATCAACACATGCAAGCTTGGCATAAAGGAACCCATTTAATTTAATTAATTTTTGCAAGAGATGAATGCATGAATCAAGTGACATACAATATTTAATATGACTGGAAAGAAATAAATGGAAATAAGCACATGATTTCATTCAATCCAATTAACTCTTAAGGACAATCATATTAAATAAGCTTATTTAAAACAAAGCAAAATTTCTTAATGTCACTTTCAATTTCATGTTTAATCTGATTTAGGAGACATGAGAAGAGGTTTGCTAATCTTAATACCATTCCCCATGTGTGAGTTAATTTGATTTAATGTGAAGTAATTAAGTTAATTTTATGGATTAATTAGGTTAAGGTATGAATTAAATCAATTAATTAAACCCTTACCTATGTTACCTTAAGGTAATTAATCAAATGATTATGAGCCAATGTAATATGCAAATGAATTGAAAAGTAAATAGCAATGTTCCTATGAAATGAAAGGAGCCTAATGTAATTAGCTCACAATCATTAATTAATTAAGCTTAAGAAACATACTTAATTACTTTCATGGTTTTCTCACACATGTGAGCTAACCATAATTTCATTAAACCTCTTTAGATTATTGAACACCTAAAGCTCTACCCATGGATCAATTAAGGGAGATCATATGCAATTACCCTTTTAATTAGGTTAATCAAGTCATTAATACATTAATCCATTTCTCTTTACTTAATTAACAAATTTAATTGATTATATTTTGAAATAAAATGGGCTTAAGGGGAAAAAGGTTGGGAGAGAGGTCCCAACCTAATTCCATAAACCTCTTACTTAATCAAACATGATTTGGGATGATTTGAGTTTTAATTTAACTAATTAAGCCATAAATTAGTTAAATAATCATTAATTAGCATTTTGGTTGAAAAAGAAAAGTAAACTTAAGGGGAAGATTAGGAGGGAGGTTCCAATCCAATTTCCTAAGTCTTCCCATTGTTAAATAGTGCTTAAGGGGTCCAATTTGTTGATTAATTATTATTCATATGCTTAATTATCACTTAATTAAGTTAAGAAGGTGATTAGGGTTTAAATAATTAATTGCCCTAATTAATCAACTAATAAATTCCAAGAAAAATAAGGGAGGCAAAGGTCATCCCCTAAACATTCTCAAAAAGTTTAAAATTGTTTGGTTAATTAATTAAGGAGTAATTAGGCTAATTAAAATTTTAATTAAACTCTAATTAAACCAAAATTATTGTTTAAAAATTAATTAAGGATAATTTTAATAGATTCCCTCTCAACTACCTTTAAAATGAGCCATTATTTATTTTTTGAATTTTCTATAATTAGTTATGAATTATAGAAGTTTAAGCCTTAAAAACACCTTAATTAACCTAATTAAAACCTTAATCATGTCGATGCCATGCATGCTGACATGGCATGCTTTCCACATGGCACCATGGGATTGGCTATTAAAGTAGTCACATCCATGTGCTGAGTCAGTTGGAGGCGGATGCGATACTAATCTCTGCCGTCGATCTCAGATCGAACGGGATAGATTAATCCTGTGACATAAAGGGAGAAAATAGAGGAGATCTAGGTTGATTTGATCAAAACCGTCCATTCCAATCATGTGGAACAGACGGATCATGATCTCTCTTCCTACGAGCAATAAATGATGGAGGCCATCCACCATGGATTGCTCGATCTGAGCTCACTTGAGCTCGGATTCACTCCACGCCTTTGTGTGAGGGATCCACAAGGATCCAATGGCTAAGATGGCTCACATGTGAATTGTCTTCATAAAAGATGACAAAAAATTTCCTATTTCTATGGTTTTGAGAAATTACCTCGCTGGACCTCAAGACCAATGGTGGGATTGATGAAGGTAGATTTGTCTAGTAGTGATGAGGCCCTATTGAGTAACATGAAAGCCAATTCCCCTTGGTTCGCTGGATCAACTTCCATCAATTTGGAGCTCGATGGTGATTGAACTCCAAGCTCCATTGGGTTTAGAACTCGAAGGAAGCTTTGGCTAGCGTCGACGAGGTATGTGGAAGGTGTGTGTAAGAGGAGTTGAAATTTGGTTGAGAAATGAAGAAGTTGGAATCGGGATTGGGCTCCCCTATTTTGATTTTGCACGGGAAGGCAAAATGCCGAAGGAGGAAAGCTTCGAATCACTCTAATTGCAAGGAGGCTGAATTTTCCCTTGGAAGCTCAAATGATTGGAATGAATTGATTTCCCATACGAATTGAGGGGTATACCTCAATTGAGGTGGAGATGGATTGCTTCCATTTTGCTGGCGGTGAGGAGAGTGCCATCAAGTCTATGTGGCTCTTTGGTTGAGGAGTGCTTTGGAGGTGGCTCATGATCACAATCTCTTTGCTTAAGTCCTTTGGTTTCTCGGTTTGCATGGGAGGTGAGTTAACTCACCTCCCTTTGGTCCAAAGTAATTCCTAGCACACTTAGGGTGGGCTAGGAGGTCTAGGGATGCTCCATTTAGAACTTTGGTGAAAACCAAGGATGAGAGGAGAGTGGACTTTTCCATTAGAGGAAAGAATCCAATATGGGAGAGGATCCATGGAGGATTTGCATTGGACTTGGCTCCAAATTAGTTTGGGCTAATTTTGGGCTGGCCTATAATGGGTTTGGGTCAGGTTAGGTCAGCCTCCAAAGTCCCATGGGTTGGTTTTATGAGTTTTGGCTTAATTGGGTTATATGGGTTCAATTTGGGTCATGTTTGGTTTGGTTGACCAATTGGTCAAATTGAGTCAAACCAAGGCTTGGGTTAGGTTCAAATGATGATTTGGATAGTTTTGGTTCAAGTGGTTTTAATTAATTTAGCCTGGGTTTGATTTTGGTTCATTTGGAATCAAATGGTTAAGTTGACCATTTTGACCAAATTGTCCAAATTAGTTAGGTGTTGGTTCATGTTCAATTGGTTAAAAATTAGGCTTTGTTTGAATCAAATTGGATTTAATTTGGATTTTAGCCAATTTGACCCTTTAGGTCAATTTGGGCTAGGTTGGGTTAAGTTGACCAATTTGGTCAAATTGGGCTCAATTATGGCTTTGGTCATGTTCAATAATCAATCTGGAATGAACTTGAGGCATTAGTTACAATGAATTTGGATCATGATTTGACCCACTTTGGCCTTTTAGGCCAATTTGGGTCAACTTGGGTCAAATGACCAATTGGACTTGGTTTGGCTCAATTGAGGGTCAAGTTATGTTCAAACATTGATTATGGGTTGGTGTGAATCAATGGTTTCAATCAATTTAGGATGAGTTTTGGCTAGTCATTTGAAGACACTTGGTTTGACCCAAATTCAATTGATCATCATAGATTGTTGATCATGTTATGAGGCTTGGATGGGCTTGGTTCAATCCAATTTGAGTTGCATTAGAACTTAGCTCAAAAAGGTCCTTTAGGCCACTTTGGGTCAAGTGGACCAAAATGGGTCAATTGGCTTTTTTAATTCAAGTTTAGTTGAACTTATATGAGCCTATGATTGAAATATAATTTCAACTGCAATCAATTTGGAGTCCAAAGGACTTTGGCTCATTTAAAGTTTTCAAGTTAAAAGTGCTAACTTGGACTTGACTTCGGTTGATTTCAATTTGGCTAGATAATTGTAGGTTTCATTTATATTTGGATAGATGATTGAAGGAATGATTGATTCAAGAGAAAAATCCATTAATTTTAGTGGATTTTGCTAAGTCCAAGAAATTGTCTTAAAGGGTATAAATTAAATTTTGATTTGATTTTGGATTTGGTTTTTATTTGAATTTATATTTTATTTATATTTGAGAATATAAATGAAGATATAAATGATTCATGAGAAAATCACTTAAGTTTGAAGTGATTTGGAAGTAAATTTGGCCAAACACATGGATGTAGGTCAAAAGGGCTTAGAAGGAAATTAACTTAGTTTGATTTATTTTTGGTCATTGGAAGGTGGGTTTAATTTATATTTATGAATATAAATGAAGGAATAATTGATTTAAAGAAACCAATTGAGTTTGAGTTTGGTCCAAGATTTGGGTTTATTTTTATTTTTGCTTAAGAAGGGTCTTGGTTTTTGATTTAGTTTGATTTATTTTGATCATTTGAGTATGAGTTATCATTTATGTGAATATAAATAAAGAAATAATTGATTTATAAAGAAATAAATCAAGTTTGGGATAACTAAGATGGAGATTTGGCTAAGCTTATGAGAATGGGTCATATGGCTTAGGAAGGAATTTTGGAACTTAGAATTGATTTTGGATTTTAATCACTTGGAATTGAGTTTGGATTTGGATTTGATAAATAATTGAGAGATTGAATTGATCTTTGAGAAAATCAATTGAATTGGACTTGGCTAAGGTTAAGGCCATGTAATTCAATCATAAGGTTTATGGAGAATTTTGAGTTTGGATCATGGGATTGATTAAGAGTTTAGAAATTAATTTGGGTTTAGTATGAATTTGAGGTTGGTTTAAGGAAAGCATGATTGGATTTTAGGCTAGGGGTGGCAAGTCTCCCTAAGTCCCTAAGGCATAACCTATTCCTATGGCCAACCCCTCTAGGTCTTTAGGCTTAGGTTGAGTGTTCACCTAATCACTAGAAATGCCTTAAGAATAAGGACCTCTTAGTGTCTATAAAAGTCTTAGATCTATGATAAGGAAGTTGAGAACTCACTCTAAAAGTGAGGTTAACAGGACTTAAACAATTCTCTAATTAATCAACCAAAAATTAAGAAAAATAAAGAGGTTGAGGTCATCCCCAAACATTCTAAAGTTTAAAATTGATCATTAATTAAATTTGGGAGTAATAGAGAGGTCATCCCCTTAAATATTCTAAAAAGTCAATCTATAAACCCCAATTAAGCCAAAATTATTCAAAATTAATTATGATAATTTTAATGGATTCACCTCTAAAATACCTTTAAAATGAGCAATTGTTTATACATTTAATTAACCAAATTCATTTAACATACTCAAATTTATTAAATAATAGTTCTCTTTCAAAATCAAAATCAAACAACACCAAAGAAAAAATTTCTAAATTTGAACCCACCATCATTTGGAAAGTAAAGTTCCAAAATTTCTTAAGTCCCAAAAATTCCAATCCAAACACCCTTCACATGAATGAGTCATTGGGAGGGGAAGGAGTGACAACTTTAACCTCCATAAAGAAAGTTATTCATGAGCCAGAGGATTTCATTTGAAAAAACAGCCATGGTCATGGCATCAAACTGATATTTAAATCCTAATTAAAGGAACCAAAGGTAAAATTATCATGAAGAAGTTTGAATTAGGATTAGGCTCTCCTATTTCAGTTTCACATGGGAAGGCAAAATGCCAAAGGTGGAAATCTTGGAATCACTCTGGGAATTACAAGGAGGCTCAAAATTTGCCCTTGGAAGCTCGATTTGAATGAATTAATTTCCATGCGAATTGAGGGGTATACCCCATTTTTTGAGAGGTGGATGGATGGGATTGTTTTCCATTTTCAATCAGCCCAAAGCACGAGTGGTCACCATTAAGTCCACCTCGATTAGAGAATGCTTGAGAGGTGCTCTCTCTTTGATCTTTGTTCTCTTTGCTTGGGGTTTTGGGAGGTGAGTGAACTCACCTCCATTGGTCCAAAGTAAGTCCTAGCACACTTAGGGTGGGATAGGAGGTTTAGGTATGCTCCATTTAGAAGTTTGATGGCTGCCAAGGATGAGAGGAGAGTGGACTTTGCCATTACAAGAAAGAATCCAATGTGGGAGAGGATCCATGGAGGATTTGCATTGGACTTGGCTCTAAATGGGTTTGGGTTGATTTTGGTCTGACCTAGAATGGATTTGGGTAGGGTTAGGTTAGCCTACAAAGTCCCATGGGTTGGTTTTATGGGTTTTGGCTCAATTAGGTTATACGGGTTCAATTTGGGTCAAGGTTGGGTTGACCACACATTGGTCAAACCAAGACTTGGGGTTAGGTTCAAATGATGATTTAAAGAGTTTTGGACCAATCACCAAATTGACCAAATTGGGTCAAGGGTTGGATCATGTTCAATTAATTGAAAATTATTGTAGACTTGGTCTAAATCAATTTGGATTTAATTTGATTGTGACCAATTTGACACTTTAGGTCAATTTGGTTGGGTCAAATTGACAATCAAATTGGGCAATTATGGCTTTGGTTCAATAATCAATTTGGAATGAACTTGAGCCATTAGTTGCAATCAATTTTGGTTAGATTATGATTTGACCCATTTTGGCCTTTTAGGCCAATTTTGGTCAACTTGGGATAATTGGCCAATTGGGTTTGGTTTGGTTTAATTAATGACAAAGTCATGTTCAAACATTTATTATGGGTTGGTGTGAATCAGTGGTTTCAATCAATTTGGTGTATGATGAGTTTTGGCTAGTTTGGGTTACATTTGGGCTAAAGGTTGACTTGGTTAAATGACTAAGTTGACTTGGCTTGACCCAATTCAAAGTGATTGATCATCCTAGGGTGATTGTTGATCATGATATAACGCTTGGATGGGCTTGGTTCAATCCAATTTGGGTTGGATTAGAACTTTGCTCAAAAAGGTCCTTTAGGCCACTTTGGGTTAAGTGGACCTAAATGGGTCAATTAGCTTTGTTTTGGCTTGATTCAAGTTTAATTAAACTTATATATGAGCATATGATTGAAATATAAATTCAACTACAATCAATTTAGAGTCCAATGGATTTTGGCTCATTTGAAGTCTTCAAGTTAAAAGGGCTAACTTGGGCTTGACTTGGGTTGATTTCAATTTGGATAGATAATTATAGGTTTCATTTATATTTGGATAAATGATTGATTCAAGAAAAAAAAATTCATTGATTTTGGCTTGGTTTAGGTGGATTTTGGTTAAGTCCAAGAAATTGGCTTAAAGGGTATAAATTAGATTTTGGTTTGAGTTTGGATTTTGGTTATTTGAATTTATATTTTATTTATATTTAGGAATATAAATGAAGATATAAATGATTAATGAGACTTGAGTTTGGAGTGATTTGGAAGCAAATTTGACAAAACTCATGGATGTAGGTCAAAAGGGCTTAGAAGAAAATTAATTTAGTTTGATTTATTTTTGGTCATTGGAAGGTGGGTTTCATTTATATTTATGAATATAAGGAATAAATGATTTTAAAAAAAACCAATTGATTTTGGGTTAGTTTAGGTTGAGATTTGGTTGCTTATGGAGGTCTAAGAAGGCTTAAGAAGTTTGATTTAATTGGTTTGAGTTTGAATTTGAGAGTGGATTTCATAATATAAATGAAGGAATAATTGACTTATAAAGATATCAATCAAGTTTGGGATAACAGAGATTTTGGCTAACAAGTCATATGGCTTAGGAAGGAATTTTGGAACTTGGATTTGATTTTGGGTTTCAATCATTTGGAACCGAGTTTGATTTGATTTGATAAATGAGGGATTGAATTGATCTTTAATAAAATCAATTGAATTGGAATTGAATTGGACTTGGCTAAGGTTAAGGCCATGGATTTCAATCATAAGGTTTATGGAGAATTTTGAGCTTGGATTTGATCATGGGATTGATTAAGAGTTTAGAAATTGGTGTGGGTTTGGTATGAATTTGAGGTTTGATTTGAGAAGGAAAGCATGGAGTTTAGGCAAGTCTCCTAAGTCCCTAAGGCATGACATATACCCATGGCTAACCTTTCTAGGTCTCTAGGCTTAGGTTAAGTGTTCACCTAATCACTAGAAGTGTCTTAATACTAAGGAGATCTTAGTGTCTATAAGAGTCCTAGATCTATGATGAGTAAGTTGAGAACTCACTCCAAAAGTGAGGTCAACAAAGGGTTAATGCCAAAAGAAAAATAAAATAGACAACTCCAGTCTCTAGCCTTCCAAGAAAGAAGACCAAATAAGTTAATGAATGCTAAAGAGAATCAGAAAGAGTCCAAATCCCTAAAAAAGATAGAGACTAAGAACTCAAATAAAAATATTAGTAATATATGCTTAAAGAAGAAGGTTTAACAAGTAGGGAGAACTCCCATGACACGGAGCAATAGCATGACCAACCACCAAGAGCAAAAGGAAGGATCCCATCTAAAAACCAATCAAACCATAACAATTTTCATCCTAAACCAATCAAAGCAAAGCCAGCCACTAGAAAGGAACTAGAAATAAACAAAGAGCAAAAGTCACATACTAGCCAATAGGAACTGCCAATAAGGACCCAAGCATAAAGAATGCCAAGCCCACCAAAACTGAAAATCTGAAGTATCCCAATAGGGAGAACTCCCATGACACGGGAGCAATAGCAGGACTAACCACCAAGAGAAAAAGAAAGGAGCCAATCTAAAAACTAGTCAAACCAAACAAGCCAATCCGAATCCCAAACTAATCAACCCAGATAGCAAGGCCAACCACTAGAAAGGAACTAGAAATAAATAAAGAGCATAAGACATAGACCCACAAGAAATAAGAGCCAACAAGGACCCAGAAAGCTCACCAAAACTAGAAAATAGAAAAACTAGCAGGGATAACTCCCATGACACAGGAGCAACATCAGGACCAACCACCAAGAGAAAAAAGAAGGAGCCCAGCTAAAACCAATCAAACAAGAATAAGCCAATCCCAAACCAATCAAGCAAACAAGACCAAAACAAGAAGCTAGGATAAAGATAAAAAAAAAAAACAAAACACCAAAAAAGGAAAGCAATAAACAAGCCCATAAATAGCCAAAAAAGATGTGAATATTGGCTCAAAAAATTAACCATCACATAATAGCTATCATCAACTCTAAAAGAAAGGGAAACAAACATTACATTGAAGTGAAGGACTTGAACATAATGGCTACCAGCAATACTTAAAGAGAAGGATAACTATAGATATAATATATATAAATCATTAGAACAATCAATAATCCATCTAGATTATCATTCATTGCCAATACTCGACAAATACTCTTTCAAGCTTGAAACACACATTACTTGCTGGTGCCTTAAATAAAAATTCTTAAAAGAATTATATAAATGTGCATAAACATGCATTTAGCATTCGTGAACAATAAAAAATTTTAAAAAATTAATATGTAGAACCGAAACTTTCTCTTTAATGGAGCGTGATGACAGTTTGTGAAGATGAATACATAGAACCTAAAATATTTTAAAGAACATCAAACAATGATAAATAAATAATAAAGATATGTGTAAAAGGCTACAAAGGTGAAACATTACCTTCTATGATCGAAGGAGGACTTGAGGTTTTGTTGGCAATAAGGAGGATGAAAACTTGGAGATTCACATTATAATGATAAGTGGTCCATGTATAATAAATGAATTCGGGTAAAAAATTTCAACATTATCTATGAGTAAATCATCACATATATTATTATGAGTAAAAGATAAGAAGATTCAAAATATCTCAATGTTTATTTTTAATAACAAAAATAACTCACCATATTTAACACTAAATATATAGAGCATAAAGAGGTGAACGAGACAATATTATTACACAAGAAAAGAAACACCTCAAAACAACGAATAAAACTAACATATGAGGAATATATGTGAAAAGAAGATGTGAATATTGGCTCAAGCTCAGATAAAAATTAATCATCACATAATAACTACCATCAACTCTAAAAGAAGGGCAATAAAAATTACATTGAAGATCCTAATTCTATCAAATAAATATCATCACAAATGCATACTAATAATAACCAACAATACTTAAAGAGAAGGGAAACCAACATTACATTGAAAATCTTACTTCTATCAAATAAATATCATCACAAATGCATACTAATAGGACTTCAACATAATGGCTACCAGCAAGACTTAAAAAGAAAGGAAATTATAAATATGATGTATATAAATAAATAAAACAATCAATAATCCATCTAGATTATCATCAATGCCTTCATTGCCAATACCAACAATACTCTTTAAATAGAAACTATTCCAATGACATGATAAACGTTTAATAACCATAAGGACTTCATAAAGAGTTTATGGGAAAAAATAATAATATCAAACTTAGTTCAAATTTATAAACGTTTCAACTTCCAAGTTCCAAACATTGAATCCATATCATTTCAAAGTAAAAGAACTTCCTTCATCTCCTCTTTTCCTTGTACAACATAACATATGCAAATATTAATGTCAAAATGGTATGACTTGTAATCCATAGTGAAATAAAATAAGCTACTAACCCCTTTCTTTTAATTCCATAAAATTTGATACCAATAATAATCTCCGATAATAAATATTGAATAGTTTCCATCCCTAATGAAGCATGATATTGATCAATAACTCTACCACCAACACTAAAAGTTGATTATGAGGAAACTATTGTTATTGGAATAGAAAGAACATCAAATGCCATCCTTGATAAAATACAGTATTTCAAACTATTTTCCTTCCACCAACCTAAGCAATCAAAATTTGTTGAATTCTCATTCTTAATGAGAACACCATCATCCAAATAAACTTTAAGCTCAGATTTAATAGTGTAGTTAGTGTAATATGTTCTGATATAAGTCTCATACTTTCTCTTTCCATAGACCGGTCTACCTTTAAAAGTAAGCACTTCCCAAACCACTACTTGAATCACTTTCTAATATTAGCATTGTTAGCTTTTATAATCCTCTACATACTCATTATAAAGTTCATATAAATTTTGATGCACTTCATCAATGTGCATCTGAGCAATATCTTCATAGTATATAGAGTTGAATGCAATGTTTATCATCTTTATTTTATTTTGAGGGTCTAAAATAGCACATATAGATATTAGAAGATTACAACTTCCCCAATCCTTATCAAATTTTTATTTCATCCAGATTACCATTTCTCTAACATGTGGGAGCCCACTTTGAGAGTTGTCATCCAACATCTCTTTGATCCCCCATAATTTTGATAAAAATAAGTTGGAGGTAAGATATTCGAAACCTATCATAATTATAAAATTGAAGTTAATTAATTGAATATAGAGAAAATGAATTTCAATAGTAATAGAAAAATATGAAAAGTTTAGAATTTAACTAGATATCGATTATATGGCTTGGTTAATGCCTCAAGAAAAGAACAAACATGTTCTAATTTTTCCCGATATTCTTCACTAGGACATAAAGTGTAACAAGGATCTTTATCATGAAACCTCTGAAAGACCTCCTTGAACTCTAATGCAGAAGATAACATTGCGTAAGTAGCATTCCATCTAGTGACACAATCTAGAATCAATTTCTTCTTCGACAAATGCAACTGTTGAGCTATCTCGCTGAACATCACTAATCGATGCAGTGAAGCGGCACATACTTAACACTATCTCTAACCAAATCAATTGTACTTTTAATTTCATAAATCCCATCTTGAACTAACAAATTCAAGATATGTGCACAACAACGCACATGAAAAATTCTTCCATAAAGAGGAAGTTTTTCATGGAACTCTAAACTTGCTTTCAACATATTAACTGTCGATGTATTATATGTTGCATTATCCACAGTTATTATTGCAACTTTATTCTCAATGCCCTAATCTTTTAAACACTTGTACAATATGTCATGTACATATCTTGTTCTATGAGGTGGAGGCACATCAACAAAGTTAAGCACTCTTTTTTACAAATTCCACTCAACATCTATAAAATGACATGTCAAAATCATATAATGTATATATTGACCAGATTTTCATAGATCAGTTGTCACACTGACTCTGCTGATAGTATCTGATAAGTGTTTTAATATTTATTTCTCAATTTCATAGCTTGCTACGCAATATTTTTCACTATACTCCATGATATCTTTTCATAATGTAGACTAGCAACTTTCATGAAAATGTTGAACATGTCATATTCAACAAATTTAAATGACAACTTATACACCATTATCATATGAGAAATTAATTTCCTTATCCTAGCATGATCGCATCTCCAATTAGCAACACTACAAGCACCCACAGACTCAATGGTTCTTGTAATCATAGGTGGCTGAATTGAAATATTAAGTTATCCTTCAAGCTTCACTATCCTCTTACCACAATGAAGTAAATGTCACTTATACTGCGTAGTTGCACCACCTTTGCTCTTTGTAAGCTTATGCATACAATGATTACACTGTACTTTTTCAGTTCCATCATTGATTTTGATCAAAGTAAAATCATTCCATACTGATGATATTTTTCTTCTTACTTTCTTAGCAAAAGGATTACCTGTGTGATTATCATCAATTGGAATAATTATATTCCTCATAGCCATCTCAACTACTATTGGGTTTGATGAGGACCTAACACTAAATTCTCTCATAGGCACTTACATAGACTAATAATAGGTCCTATGGGATTGGCATCTTGCTTTGATGAACTACTACACATACCTTTGATATAAGAAATAATAAAATATGAGCAAGTTGCAAAAGACATAATAATTAAAAAAATATTAATTTCATAAGGCCTTCTTTCAAAATGAGACCTCACCTAAGATTTCAAAAAAAAATGCAACTTGCTAGCCTCAGAAATCCAACAATTAATATATTACAATCACAGACTCTATCCAATGGCAGCAAAAGAAACTGTAATGCATTCCAAGATAATATTAACGATAATCAGTAATTCATAAAAAAACTTCAAAGTCAAAATCATTTTATAATCTAATAGTGACACAAAAATAGGCTTTCAATGAAAGAAAACCCAATAGAGAGAGATAATAATAATAATTACTACCTAGTTGAATCTCATGTAGAATAAATAAGAATTGTTGGATTACCATCATTGCCCATTATATAGAGTGTCATGCAATCACCATAAAAAAAGTCTTTATTTAATTAAGATCACAAATTTTTTTCCCAAACACTCTAAGATAATGTGGGTTATTTAACTAGCAAGATAACAACATAAAACTCATGTAGTAGTAAAATGCAACTTACGGAAAACAATAAATGCTTTCAAATATATTTTAAAGCCATCATAAGAAGCACAATAAACTCCAATCGAACCAGGCTCCAACAAATAGCCACCGCCCACCAAAACTCAAATCTCCAGCAAATAACAACTTTCCCAAAATGAAAAATAAGCATGCAAATTGAAATTATCCTCTAATAGTCTTCCCAAACTCTCTAGAAGTAAAAAAAAATAAAGTTTAATAATCTTGCAATCTACATTTCAGAAATGAAAAATAACCCATGTATAAATGATAATACATCATGTTACCAATGCATAGAAACCCATGAATTATAATTGATAATTGCCCATTGATGATTGAATGAATGCAATTTTTTTATGAGTCCATTCGACTTTTCATAAAGGAAACAGATGAATATAACTTCTTGCAACCCTATCTACTCACACCGTTCGCACCTCCCAATATTTCTTCTTACATCGATACCATAAGTTATTAAGGTTATCCAATAATTCAGAATTCATATTTCAGTTCTTAACCTCAAGACTTTAAAGTATAAAACTCATTTGACAATTGTATCAACACTCCATCCCCCTCTATAACATGTCATGCTTTTGTCCACAAAAGAACTACCAAGAAAGAATAGTCAGTCGTATGAAAAAATAAACCTATAATAACTTAAATTCAACAACTTTTTTCAACATCATAACAAAACAACTGAACAGTATCATTCCCGGTCGAATATACTTACACGTTTGCAAAGAATGGAGAAATTGAACTTGGCAACAAGAAACATAAACTAGATTTAACCTCAAGAATATTGAATCAGAGAAAAGAGATAAGCTCAAACATAAACTAGCCATTGAACAAACATTCCTCCAAACCTCAGATTTGCCAAACATTGAATTTGTTTAAATAACAACAATAAATAAATGACATAATTGAAATAAACCAACCAAACTTCTCTAAAAAAGAGTTGTCTCTCATTATTAGTCCACGACAAGAAATGAACGGAAGACGCAGTGAATCAAATATTTGAGAGTTCATTTCCTCTCATTCACAACTTTTCGTAAACATAGAACCCTAAAATAGTAAATCACTTACCTTGGCCACACTATATAGCACGGTTGAACTCTGTGAAGTATCCAAGATCTTACTCTTCCACGGTTCTAGGTTTTCTTTGTGGGGAAGAAGTATGAGCCGAGCGAAAGCAAATAAATTGGAATTAGGAAATATCGAGGTATACGGCGGAATATAGGAGAATAAGGGCTAGCCTTAGAACTTAGTTATAATATTAATCGTCCATCAATGAACAGATGGCTAATTAGTGAGCCTCCTTGGCCCAACGCTACCTAGCCGCAATCGCGATTCGCGACTCGCGAGACTTGAGCCGGATCGAGATTGAGACGATCAGACGAGCCCCATTGTCGAATGCCGAGGGGCGACGGCTGCGATTAATATTAAAATTTTAATAAAAAATTTACAATTTAAAATTAATTAATTTTTATTATATAATATTAAAATTAAAATTAATATAAATATATCTATATTTTAATTTAGTTAATGTTTACAAGTTTTTCATAAATATTAAACATTTTTCCTAAAACTATTCAACGAGCTTGTTCATGAAGTTTGTTTTCAACATTAAATGATATATCGCTCACGCATAATCGAGCTTTATCGAGTTCTTAACGAGCTTCAGAACAATAAATGATACTATTCATGATCATAATCAAATCGAACTCTGGGTTGTTCAAGCTTGTTCATTTAGCTATCCAGTATTTACAAAAGTGTTAAACCTTGTTTGATTAATTAATTAAACGATCATGAACGATCTCTTATCGAGCTGAGCTGAGCTTCGAGTAGCTTGTCAAACGCTCGGTTCGTTTGCAGCCCTAATGCCTAGGAGAGAGATACAAATAAAAAAAAAGAAATAAAATAAATAATGACATAAAAGATCAATTATTTATGTCTATTTTCTACATATTTATATATAAAAAAATTATTAAATATAGAATTCAAATATAATATATTTGGACTTTAATATCATGACTGTAATAATAATATATAATTATAATATTAATTATGAATTAATATATATTATATATATTGATATATATATATATATATATATATATATATATATATATATATATATATATATATATATATATATATATATATATATATATATATTATTAATATATAATGATTCATAACTATTATATAAAAGTTGAATATTAATTAAAAAAACATGACAGAAATACTTCTTCAGACAGAATGAATTCTGTTGTCCGTTTCCGTAGCGAAACATGAATGGCTGCGAAACTCGTGGACAAGTGAGAGAGTGAGACGTGTGAATTTGCTGTTTTTTTTTTCTGTTTGCACTCGCAAATTAAGCCTTTTCACATCTTATCATTATATAAAGGGTTAATTTTTAAAATAGGTCGATTTATAATTATATATGATTAGATATGTTAAAAAAAAATTTAAAATACCTAGTAGATAATGGACATGTCGTACCAATGCCAAATACTACCCAAGCAATTAAATAATTAAAAAATTAATCAATAGGCGCAGGAATCTCTCTCTCACTCTCACTCTCTCCGTACTCAAATCACAAAAAAAAAATATATTTATATAAATTTATTTAGTTATTTATATATTTAAATTATATAAATTTTTTTAAGTTATATAAATAATTTTAAAATATTTAAAATATTTAAATAAATAATTAGTTATATATATATATATATATATTTAATTAGTTATTTATTTATTTAAAATATTTTTTTATTTAAAATATATAATTAGTTAAATAAATAAATAAATAATTTAAATTATATAAATATTTAGTTATTTAATATATTTATAAAATATTTATTTATTATATATATTTATTCCTTTCTTTATTTATTTATTAAAAAATTATTTATTTATTTATATTTTTTTATATATTATTATTATTATTATAGACTTATATAAATAAATAAATATATATATATATATATATATATATAATTAAATAACAAAAAATATTCATATAATTTAAATATATAAATAACATATATATATATATAATTACTTTATATAATTTATTTATTCTTATTTATTTATTAAAAATTATTTATTTATATATTTTAAATAGTTTTAAATTATATAACAAAAATTAATAAAATTATATATTTTAAGTAATTATATTAATTAATAAAAAATTATTAAATAAATTTCTAAATTTATATATATAATTAAAAATATTTTTAAAATATATTTAATTAATATATATATATATATATATATATATATATATATATATATATATATATATATATATATATATATATATATATATATATATATATATAAATAACTAAATATATAAATATTTAGTTATTAAATATTTTATAAAAATATTTTAAATTTATATATTTTAAATATTTTAAATAATTATATTAAAAAAGCATAAAATTACGAAGTTTTATTTATTTTATTTAAATATATAATTAGTTAAATAAATTAAATAAATTTAAAAATATAAATATTTAGTTATTTTATATTTATTTATTATATAAAAAAACAATAAATTATATATATATTTATAAATTTATTGAGTTATTTATATATTTAAATTATATAAAATTTTTTTAAGTTATTTAATTATATATATATATATATATATATATATATATATATATATATATATATATATATATAAGTCTATAATAATAAACAAAAAAATAAAAAAATATAAATAAATAAATAATTTTTAATAAATAAATAAAGAGATGAATAAATATATATATAACAAATATTTTATAAATATATTAAATAACCAAATATTTATATAATTTAAATTTTTATTTATTTATTTAACTAATATATATTTAAATAAATAAATAACTAATTATATATATATATATATATATCAATTATTTATTTAAATATTTTAAAATTATTTTTTTATAACTTTAAAATATTTATATAATTTAAATATATAAATAACTAAATAAATTTATATAAATAATTTTTTTTTCGTGATATGAAGAAGTACGCGGACGGGAGAGAGAGAGAGAGAGAGAGAGAGAGAGAGAGAGAGAGAGAGATTCCTGCGCCTGTTGATTATTTTTTTTAATTATTTATGAGCCAATCGTCAGTAGTAAGACCTACCATTGTCACTGCTACGATTAAAAGTTTTAAAATTTTTTTTAACGTATTTAATCATATAATTAATATTATAAACAGTCTATTCCAAAAATTAAGCCTTATGTGGGATTATTTTAAAATAAATTAACGAATTAAATTTAAAAAAAAAATATATATAATATAAAAATATCAGTCGTCCGTCAAACGGACGACTGACGCCGACGCGTTATGCCGACGCCAATCGTCCGTTTGACGGACGATATTTTTTGAAATCTATGGGGAGAACAGCGGGAGAGAGAGAGAGAGAGAGAGAGAGACACAGACCTTTTTTTTTTTTTTTTTTATAACGACGGGGGAGAGAGAGAGAAAGAGAGAGGAAGATTTTATTTTTATTAATTTTTTAAATAATATAATTATTTAAAATATAATAAAAAAATATTTTTATAAAATATTTAATAACCAAATATTTATATATTTAGTTATTAATTTTATATATATATAATTAAATATATAATTTAAAAATATTTTTTATATATATATTATATAAATTTATTTAATATATTAATTAATATAATTATGTATAATATATAATTTTATTAATTTTGTTAATATATATACAAAAAATATTTATTAAAAAATAACAAAATAAACAAAAAGAACAAAATTATATAAATATTTTATAAACCATAAAAATAAAAATAATTATACATATATATATTTATAAATTATTTAGTTATTTATATTTAAATTATAAATATTTTTTAAGTTATAAAAATAATTTAAAAATATTTAAAATACAAAATAAATAAATATATATATTTAAAATATAAATAAATAATAGTTATATATATATATATTATATATATATATATATATATACATATATACATATATATATAATAGTTATTTTATTTATTTAAAAAATTTATTTCTTTAAAAATATTATTAAATAAATAAATAAATAAATAATTGTAAATTATATAAATATTTAGTTATTTATATTTTATAAAATATTTAGTTATTTATTATTTTATATATATATATATATATATATTTATTCATTTCTTTATTTATTTATTAAAAAATTATTTATTTATTTTTTTTATATTTTTATATTTTTATATTTTGTTATTATTATTATTAAAGACTTATATTAATAAATATATATATATATATATATATATATATATATATATATATATATATAATTTATATATAATTAAAAATATTCTATAAAAATTATTTTAAATTATTTATAACTTAAAAATATATAAAATATATAAATAACCAAAATAAATTTATAAATATATATATATATATATAATTATTTTATTTATATAGTTTATAAAATATTTATATAATTTATTCTTTGTTTATTTTATTTATTTATATATTTTAAATATTTTATATTATATATATTAACAAAAATTAATAAAAATTATATATTATACATAATTATATTAATTAAAAAAAATATTAAATAAATTTATAATTTTATATATATAATTAAAAATATTTTAAAATTATATATTTAATTATATATATAATAAAAAATTAATAACTAAATATATAAATATTTAGTTATTAAATATTTTATAAAAATATTTTTAAATTATATATTTTAAATAATTATATTATTTAAAAAATTAATAAAAATAAAATCTCTCTCTCTCTCTCTCTCTCTCTCGTTAACCAGAAAAAGATTTCCACGTCGGGCCAATCGTCCGTTTTTGACGACAAAATTATATTTTTTCAGCCTAAATAACTATTATCATTAGCACTAAACCTATTTTAAAAATAATCCCCCTTTCTTTTTGGCAGCAAAACACCGACTCTTGTGATGTTGACATCTTCCCTCGTTAATTGTCATTACTGATCAGATTCTAACTGAAATATGTCACGTTAATTTCTTTCTTCTCATTGGTTTTTACCTTTATTTTTATTATTTTTTAATTTTATTCATCCTCAGTTTCCTCTGAACATAACTGACCTCTGTGAATTATATGAAGCTTTTCACCATTGTTTAATGATTTTTTAAAAATTTTTTGAAGTTTGATCCATCGTTTCTCCTATGAAAGCCGCTTTCCACTGGGTGCATCTGCATTATCAGAATTGTGACTTTTTCAATTCAATATATTCCAATAAATAAATAAATCATCGATTACTGAATCTTGAAGAACGTCATGACGTTCAGTACCTGATGAGGAAGAAGAGGAAGAAGAGGAAGACGAATCTAACGATGGGGAAGATAAAGATCGGCGTTAGTTAAGATGCGATCAGAAACGTTGATTAATTTTTCTGCTTTGACAGAAAATTAAATATAGTTAATATACTGTTCTTCTTCTTCTTTAATTGCCGCCACTCCGGTGATTTGTGGAAAAAACTTAATTAGATAGTTGAGTTGTGTATTAATATGTTTAATTTTATTAATAAATTTAATCTTGTTTATGACTTCCGGCACTTAGATTTGTTCTTTTCAATAAAACAAGATTTTCTTTTGAAGAGCTACTGCAGATGAATGATACTTATTGAGGATGGTTGAATAATTAATATATATGTATGTATGTATATATATGTGCATTGAATTTTTTGAGTTTTTTTTTTCTTTTACAATAATTTGAAAAATATTATCTTTAAATAAATAAATATTTTATATTTTTTATGAGTCGTATATAACTTTTAAAGTTTTTTTCAAAAGTATTATTTTAATTTTTTTTGAAAAAATTATTTAAAATATTAAGGCTCAATGTTGTTTATAATAGTCATAAAAAATTAGTAAATGATAATTTTTATGATATTTTTCTACTAATTATATTTAAATACCTTAATATTTTACTATTTTATTGTACTTCTTTAAATAAATATTTTTATTATTTTTAAATTTATTTACAAATTGAAATCACAAAATTTCATGAATGCGTATTAAATTTTTTTTAAAATCATTCCAATCAAATTGTTCAACATCAACCCGAAAATCTGCAAAATGAGAAATTCTTTGTAATATAAATATGAATTAAATTTAAAATCTTCATCTTCATAAAAATTCCTGAAACGTCTACAAACAGGATTAGGAATAATTTGAAAAAGAATCAAAACATTTCACCGTTAATGGAGCAATCAATCTCACACAGGGGAGCTTTCCTCCCTCTTGTGCTCAGACTCACCTCCACCGTTCGATACATCTCTCAATGATAACTGTCCTTCCCTGTTTTGCCAAAAACCAATTTTTGTATTAAGTAGATTCCTCAAACCAGTCAACGACTCCGCTGCCTCGGGCTTGGTGTGCGATGACTTCGTCGGAGATTTCACCAGCGATCGGGAAAACAAGAAGCTCAACTGTGTCCATAGCCACTCGTCGATACATCCTGCGGGGAAGCCATGACGACAATCAGGCAAGATGCGAACTTTCTGGACTTCTTCAAGAGATGAAAAACAGACGGAACACTCGCTCGCGAACCGTTTCGTCCCTGCTATAACATACCATCGGAATTGATCTGAGAACACCCTTCGGATCTTCTGCCGAGGCGGCGGCGGCATAAATTGATGGCTGGAGGGCGGAATCGAGGGAGGTAAAAGGCTCAACATCGTTAGCCAAACTCCGGAAAAATTATGGCGGTGATGAGGAGAGAGCTAGGACCATGTTCGTTGGCGGAGTTGGACCCACTTCCACTCTTTGGGTTTGAAAGAATTTATAGATTAGTGGACGGATGCCGGTGATTAACACAAGTTTGCGAATGGTTATTTTTTTATCTAAATTTTAGCGTGTTATGACTTTATCTTTAGTTATTTATTTTATATATTCAAATAATTTAAGTTCACCATAAATCATTTTTTATAAAAATATAAGTCTATTTTTAAAACATAATTGCTACATAATTTATTTATTTTATTTACTCTGATACTTATCATTCTTATTTTTTATCGCATTCAACTTAAATATTAATATTTTTCAATATTATAAATTATGCAACATCACTCATTTAACTTCAATTTTATAAAATATATTTATCTTTTGTTGGAAAGTTCCTACTTATGATAATTATAACTATTTATAAAAGAAATAAATGTAACTTATTATGAGAAAATAATTTTTTAAAGTTATTGAAGAAATCATAAAATTCTTTTATTTTTAAAAAATAATAATAAATTTATTAAAATTGTTCCATTCTAATAAACATTATTATTAAAAAAAGAGAGCAATAGCTACGTATCATCTAAAAATTAAATAGTGAAAATCACCTCAAATAGTGCCTAAAAGTCTATTTGAGATCATTTTTATTTTATTTTATTTTTAAATATTTAATATGTTTTTATGTTTTTTAAATAATTTTAAAGAAATAAATCAAGTTATCAATTAAAAAACTTAAAATAATTTTTAAATATTTTAATAATTTTTTTTAAAATATTATTTTCGTCAAATATCACTATCATCTGTATTAGTGTTGGCAATCATCATCATTATTTATGGATAAATGTCATTATTATCTTATTTGTCTTTAATATGCCCAATCAAGATTTTTATTATCATCATATAAAAATAAAATTAGCATATTTTTAGGATGTCAAATATATTTATATTTAATATTAAAATATAAATAATACAAATAAAAAAAATAAAAGTTAGTCAAAACAACCTCTCATTCCCCGTAATATTCTCAAACCCATCCTAGAATTATTCTTTTATTTTTAATAATAAATTCAAATTATCTATATTCATTGCACGTATCTCACAATACATTAAAATCTAGGCAAAATTTTTAAAATAAGCATATTTAAAAATATAATTAATGTATTAGGCATTAAAAAAATTTAAAATACAATTCTTTTAATGGCGACTCTAAAAAAGAGTTAATAGACTAGCTAACAAAAAAAAAATATTAATAAATCTAATTTTACAATATTTATTGTAATATCTATATTTGAAATATATTCATTTTTATATAAAAAAGATTTTATTTTTAAAATTTAATAATCTTTTATATAAAATTAAAAAAAATTTATATTTTAAATTTTAAATTTAAATATAAAAAACATGAAAGAGTCTATGAGTGTAAAAATATATAATAAATTTATAAAGCAAAAATTTAACTAATATTATATAAAATATTTAGCTTAAAATATATATAAATATTTTACATATATGTATAAATTTATACATATATATACATTGAAGTTAAATTATATATATATATATATGTATAAAAAATATTTATACATTTTGAGCTAAATATTTTATATAATATTGAAGCTAAATTTTATTATAAATGTATTATACATTTTAAACATATCGACCAACATAACTCCATTCTCAGATTTTTACATATTTAAATTTAAAATTTCATATTTACATAAATATTATAAATTTTTTTAATTTATATAAAAAAAATTATTAAATTTAAAAAATAAAATTTATCTTTTTTATTTATAAAAATAAATATATTTTAAATATAAAATTTAGATATTTACCGCCGTCCGCAGCAAAACTGTAAAATTAGATTTTTTTTTTTAATTTTTTTTTTAGACGAGTCCGCTCCGCAGCAAATTAGCTTTTTTTTATAAGTATAAATTTAACTTCAATGTATAATATATATATGTATAAATTTATACATATATGTAAAAAATATTTATATATTTTTAAGCTAAATATTTTATATAATATTGAAGTTATTTTTACCTTATAAATTTATTATACATTTTAAACGTCTCTTTGACTAACAGAGTACTCATTCTTGTTTTTTATATATTTAAATTTAAAACTTCATATTTACATAAATATTATAAATTTTAATTTTATATAAAAGGATTATTAAATTTTAAAATAAAATTTTCTTTTTATATAAAATAAATATATTTCAAATATAAAATTTAGATATGCCTCCATAGCAAAATAAAATTAGATTTTTTTTTATTTTATTTTCAACCTTGCAAAATTAATTAGTGCCCGACTAACCAATTGAAGAATATAGAAGTGTAAACGATCTCTTACTTTAAATTTTTTTTAATCTAAGCTAATTATATTTTAAACGCTTATTTTAAAAATTTTGTCAAAAAAAATATGTAAAAAAACATTATCGAAGTCATCCACCTTTGTTCTCCAAAGAAGAGCCTTTCCTTCTGTGGGAAGATGTAGTGACTCAGAACCCTGTACAACCTAGTGAGTAGCAACCTCCACCGATGATGATGATGATGATGATGATTGCAGTGATGGGATGTGCTATTGTTGTCATCTCTCTCTGCTCCCTCATATCATAAACGCCTCGATCCCAATCATGGATCTTGAGGTGGAAGCATAAGATTGAAAAGCAAAGATGGTTGAAGATTCAAGAAGACCAAGGTTGCTCCCATCCGATACCATATGACAAAAGAACTGGATACCGGATCTCAAGAAGCGAGGCAATAAACGAATGAGCCCAGGAGAGAGCGATACAAATGAAAAGGAAAAATAAAGCCTCATAAAAGATCGATTATTTATATCTATTTCTAACATATTTATTATTGTGTAGAAAAATTGGATGAATAATAAGAATTGATATCTTAGCAAACAAAGTTCTAAATACAATAAAAGAGTTTGAGAGACCTTAGATTTTAATGAAAACCCAAGAAGGGAAAACCACGGTATAGCCCACTTAGAAATAATTTCACTATATCGCCTTTTCTACAATTATTATCCTTTATCCAAAGTTGGAGAATGATAGCTTACAAGAATAAGTTTGTGACAAGCTTCACTTGATTTACAAGACCTTGCTTGAGGTGATACATGATCCGAAAAATTATCAAAAAGATGGTTGGCGGAGAAAGACTATCGAAAGATGATTGGGTGGCGGTTGGTAGCAGCGATGGTGAACAACGGTGATCCAACCACCATTGCTGAGGTGTATTGTGGTGGCGGCTCAGGTGCGGGCCACCGACCTGGTGATTGGACTATCGTGCGTGGCAGGACCGGGGTGCGACGCGATCCGTGACCAACCGTATGGTAATGACCGTGGCGGTGGCGGCGATGGTGGTCGGCTGGGGATGACCGCGGTGGTAAAGCGACCGACGATGATGATGATCCGACGACCGTTGGTGGCCCATTATTGCTTTAAGATTCTTCGAGAGTTCTCGCTTTTCTTATTATGTCCCCTTGAAAGAATGATATTTAGATTATAGATTATTTATATAAATATAAAAACCAAACCATCGGTCAAAATAATTCCTTCAATCATCTAATATATTTTAAGTATTTGAATGCTCAAATGAAGTCAGAATTAAGAGATCTTAGGCCTATTAGATCCGACTTATCAAGACTCTTGATTTGACTATAAACATTATATATTTAGAAGCTATTTAGAGATCCAAGTGATATCCTAAAATTTTCAATTATATTTGAAGTGCTTTATCTGGGTTAGTCTCGACCGTAATCGACTATCCATATCAAGATTCGTACATCAACTAAAAGTGTTTTGACATATCGTTGCTCTATTTTTGGATGATATCATCTCTATCATCCAAAACAGTCAAGTCAATAATAATTTTCTAATAATTGATTATAATTTTAAGAAAATTATTCAAATAACTTTCTTTATGTTAAAAATTTGCAAGTTCATTAACCTTTGAGTTAGATATAGTTTGAGAGAATATATCTTCATAGGCACAAAAATTATGATTATATAGAAGTGGGCAAGAGACCAATCACATGGGTGCATGAGGACACAAATGCATGGGCAAGAGAGCATGACGCAAGTGGGCAACTAAGGCACATGGGGGAACATATAGGACATATGCCATGGATCATGGCGCGAGCGCAAAGGCCATGGGCGTGAGAGTGTGGGTGCGGAGGGTCACGGACTGAGTGAGTGCTCAGCCAGAGGGCCATGAGGTCGTGGGGCACGCAGGGCTGCAGCACGCTGGGCTGGTGCGCAAGACGCAGCCCGGCTGATGCAACACACGCCTTAACAAATGCATGCTAGTGAGCGCAAATGACAAAAAAAATTGATTTTATTTTATATTTTCTCTAATTATTTTATTATTTTCTTTATTTTTTTCACTTTTCTTAAAGGAAGAATATATTTGAGGGTAGAAATTTCAAAATCTATCTAAATATTTTCAAATATCTTTCCTTTTTGTCCATATTGTGGATCTATAAATACCTCCCTTAGGGTTAAGTAAGAGACACATTTTCTTTCATATGCTTCAATGTTCTCGTGTTGGATGAGAAATTATTCGACAGAAGTTCAGGGGCTAAAGGTAATTAATTTTTTTCTTTTGTCAGCAAAGCTCTAACTTTCTTCTAAAAAGTAGGTTATTTGCTTTGTTGATTAAGACTCATTCATATGGAGTTCATCAGACTCGATAGAGTTGTCCTGACCAACCAAGTTTGGGAGCGATCTTGGCCCATATGGAGAGGCTCCAATTTCTCGAAAGATTGTCTGACCGACTAGGTTTGGAGGTGATCAAGGCTCAGTTCATATGCTTGACTGATTTTCGAAAGAGGCATCAAGTGTCAACCAACCGGTTTAGAGGTGATCAAAGCCCATATCTTCTACTTTTGTTTTGTAGGAAACCATTTTCTTGAAACTCCAGATGTTTTAAGACACCCAATGTGGCAGAAAGCATCGATTAATAACCATTATTTAAAAAACTCATAAAATCTAGAAGGTAATTTTCGAGTATCATTAGAGAGAAATAGCTTCTTTTATGAACTCATACATACATATATTTTCATTAGATCATAAAGATTATATATCCAAAACTATATGTGAAAATAAAGTGAGGAGAGATGTGCCTAATTATTGAGGTAAGTTAGTTACTTTACACACTTCTCCTTTGTTTTTCTCTCCTTTTTTTCATATTTTATTATGCATTTTCAGATGATAGGAAGAAAACTATAATAGCTATAATATAATCATATATCATCACAATTGATAGTTTAATGGTGCTAGAAAATTTCATTTCCCAAATGAGTTGGGCTCTTGTTGCCAAAAAAGTCGATTATACACCTTTTCTTAATGATACATTACTATTTTAGAGATGATTTTTGTCTGACTCCCTGAATTGATTGAGATTTTTAAAATATGTTATCAAAATTTTATTTCGAGCTCTATCATTATTGGTTTGATTGTTTCTTTAAAGAGGTGTGACTTTGAACATCATGTACTTATGCATAATGTGTAGGTTCACATGTGATGCTCAAAGATGTGTTTCATATGAGGTATAAAAATTGGATAGAATTTTTAGAATGGGTCTATCTAAAAGTTGGTCTAATGGGTTCTTTTCATGAAAAATGAGTGTCTCCGAGAGATGGGGAAGATTGAACAACCTTCCAAATTCATTTGATTGAAGAGAATGAAATCCTAAAATCTCTCAATGTTTTTGATGTAGGAAGCTTACAGCATGAGTTATCTCATATTAGCAAGTATAAAATTGAAGATAAAATGTTCAAGGTTGGCCTTTCTATTCAGGGAGGTCTCATGCTCTTCCACCCAAGAGATCAAGTAAAGGTGATGAAAGGTCTCCTCATATTCACAATTCTTTCAAAATCCGTTATGAAGTCATGGTGACAACAATGCTTCTTCTCTAAAGAAAAGAAGACATGTGCGGTCACCCGAAAGCTTATTCACTTGTGGATTAGAATTCAAGCCCTCACCTTTCCCAAGCACATCCTATCTTTAGGGGCAAGGAACTCCCCAGGGAATTACTGAATACTCTTGAGTAGATAAGTCCCCATGTTAGCACTCTCTCAAGAGTCCTTAGTCAATCTTGCCAAACAAGGTTACCTCGACAAATCATTTCTTTGGAAGATGTAAGTCTATTATGCATTCTTTCTAGCATGACTATCGCAACCGACTTAGATCTTTGATTGACATGTTACCTTGTTAATGTGTTGCAGTGGTCCTTTATTGAAAGATGTGAGTCCCCATACCACGAATCAAAAAGTCACCCCTTTGGTTGGATAGTTCTCCTCTTGAGAACTACTCCTTTTGATCAAGAACTGAAGCTAGACCAAAGCCAACATGACCCCTACTCCACAAATCGATCCATCCAATATAAAAATTAAAATTAATTTTGACTATCTTTGAGTGATCTAAGTCCACCAAATATTCACTGTCAACCTTAGGTTGAGTTGATCCATTGCCTCACCAACTGATCTCAATCGATCCCCAGAGATGTAAGTCTATTATGCTTTCTTCCTAGTACAACCTTAGGATAGTCCTATGTGGTAGACTACCCCTTTGGATTGATAAATTTGAGTAGACAAGGCCAATATGGCCTACCATCCATAAATAGGTCCATCTCAAAAAATTAAAATTAAAATAAAAAACCCCTCCTCCCTAGTGGAGTCAAATTAAATAAACAAAATAAATCCAACCTCCCTAGTAGATTCAAATTAAATAAACAAATCAATCGCCTTCTCCTCAAAGAGATGCAAGTCTTCCAGTTCCCCAATGGAACCAATTCATCCAACTTGAACTTGCTCTCTAGAGGGTTCACACTTTTATCCCTAGTGGAACACCAAATCATAAATCAACAAATCAAATCAAATTTCTCACCAATGCAAATTAAATCAAACCTCTTATCCTCTGGATAACTTGAACCTTTTCCAAAGGCTCACATATACCCCTAGAAGATTCTTTCTTCACTCTCTTATGTGATAAATAGAGTTGCATTGCACAAAGCTCTTGATTCCTTCTACACCTTTGGTTTAAGAGTAAATCATTAGTGCTCATGGTGGTTGATCATCTCAAACACGTGTGGTATGCTTGGTCACACCACACCTATTTGTTGACCTCACTTTTGGAGTGAGCTTTCAACTTCTCCATCTTATATATGGAATCCTCTAAACACTAAGAGTTTCTTAGTTTTAAGAAACTTCTAGTGATGAACACTTAACCTAACCCTAGAGACTTAGGAGAGTTAGCCATAGGAATAGGTCTTTAGGGATATTAAGAAAACTTGCATACACTTTAGCTTGAACTAAATGCTTACTTCCTTCTTTCATGTCAAACTTCAAATTCAAACCAAATTCAAATTCAAATCAACTTCAAACTCAAATCAATTCCAACTCAATTGATTTTCTAAAATCATGAATTAATTCCAAATAATTGAAACTCATGATCAATTCCAAATTTTTTTCTAAGCCCTTTGATTTCATCTTATGGACTTAGCTCAAATCAAATTCAAATCACTCCAAATTCAAAAGATTTTTCATAACCCATTTATATTCCCATTTATATTCACAAATATAAATGAGATATAAATTCAAATAACCAAAACTAAACTCAAAACTCAGTCCAAATCCAACTTAAATCCAACTTATACTCTTTCAAGTTAAATCCTTGAACTTAACCAAACTTCAATTCAAATCTTAAATTAGTCCAAACTCAAAAGATTTTCTCATAACCATTTATATTCATTTATATTCACTAATATAAATGAAATATAAATTCAAATAACAAAACTAAATTCAAAACTCAAGTCCAATTCTAACCAAAATCCAAATTATACTCTTTTCAAGTCAAATCCTTGAACTTAACCAAACCAAATCATAAATCACTTCAAACTCAAAATAGTTTCTCATTTATATTCACAAATATAAATGAAGTATAAATTAAAAAACTAAATTCAAAACTCAAGTCCAAATCCAACTTAAACCCAACCTATACTCTTTCAAGTCAAATTCTTGAACTTAGCCAAATCACCTCAAATCAATCCAAACCATTGATTTTCTCTTCAAACAATCATTCCTTCAATCAAAAACCCAAATATAAACATAAACTATAATCACCCAAGCAAAATCAAACTAACTCAAGTCAAACCCATGTTTATTATATGAACTTAAAACTGTCAAATGAATTAAAACTCATTTGACTCCAAATCACTCATAATTGGATTTATATTTCAATCATATGTGAGTTCAACCAAACTTGAATCAAGCTTTGATTGAGCCAATTGACCCACTTAGGCTTACTTGACCCAAAGTGACCTAAAGCACCTTTTTGAGCCAAATTTTAATCCAACCCAAATTGGATTGAACAAAGCCCATCCAAGCCTCACATTGTGATCAACAATCATCCTAGGATGATCAATCACTCAAATTAGGTCAAACCAAGTCAAACCTAGCCTTTGACCAAGTCAACACTTAGCCCAAATGAAACCTAAACTAGCCAAAATCCACTATATGCTAAATTGATTGAAACCATTGATCTAAACTAGTTTATAATCAATGATTGAACCTGATCAAGCCATCAATTGGTAAACCAAGCTTGACTTGACCCAAGTTGACCCAAATTGACCTAAAAAAGTTAAATAGGTCAAATCTTGATCTAAACCAAATTGATTGCAACCAATGGGTCAAATTCATTCTATTGAACTTGTCCAAAGCTTCAATTGACTAACTAGACCCAACTCAGCCCAATTAACTATGAACCCAACTTGACCTAAAAGGTCAAATCAACTTGAAATCAAACCAAACTAAAATTGATTGAAACCAAAGCTTGCAATACATTTCAAATGATCAACCAAGCCTAAACCAACCCATGACCTAACCCAATTGGGTCAAATTGGTCAACTTGACCCATTTGACCTAAATGAACCTAAATGAACCAAAACTATAAACCAAATTAAACCAAACCAATGATATTCCAATAATCATTTGAACTTGACCTAACCTATGGTTTGGCCCAATTTGATCAATTGGTGAACATAACCTAATTTGATCTAACTTGACCTAAATGGGTGAAATAAAACCAATTCAACCCAAATGAACTCCAAATCACTTGAAATTTGGCCCAACCCATTCTTGAATATTTCAAATCGCCCAATTAAAAAATCAAGGCCAAGGGACCATTTTACCCAGGTCAGGGTTTTATGATCAAATTCACTTTGAATTTGGTCATATTATTTCTCAAGGCCACTTGGCATCCTTCAAGTGGTCCATTTAGACAAGGAGGGTGGTGAACATGACCCACAACCATTTGCCATGACCCAACCCAAAGACAAATGACCCTCAATTAGAATTGGCCACTTGGATCATCCCATACACTAGCACACAGCATCTCTCCTCCCTCCACTACCTAAAATGAATCACATGGAGTGCTAAACCTAAATGAACAATAAATTGATAAAATAATTTCTCCACCTTCCAATCCATCATAGATAAGAAAAAAGAAAAACAACACAAGCATTCCCAAGCTCCCCATTTTCTTTTCTATTTTAAAGTCAGTGGGAGGCCTAACAACTCATCCATCTCCTTCAAATTAAACTTGTAAACAATCAAGGCACCTCATCAGATCAAATAAGGAGCCCAAGTTGGTTAAGCATGAAGCCCCACCTGATCAAGCCCGATCACCATTGAAGGGGAGCTTGGTCAACAAAGAAATCCACTTGACATCAAGGCCTATAATTTTATATTTCAATGATTTCAAGAAATTACCTTACTAGAGCTCAAGACCCATAGTGGGATTGTGAGGTAGCTTGCCTAGTAGAAGAGGCCCTGAGTAGCATGCAAGATAATTCCCTTTGGTTTGCTGTGGATCAACTTCCATCAATTTGGAGCTCTGGTGATTGAACTCCTAGCTCTAGGTTTAAAACTTGAAGCAAGCTGCCTGAAGGTATGTGGAAGGTGTGTGTAAGAGGAATTGAAGTTTTGAGAAATGATAGAATCAGATTGGGTTCCCTATTTTAGTTTCACATGGGAAGGTGAACAAGGAGGAAAGCTTGGAATCACTGAATTGCAAGGAGGTTTGAATTTTCCTTTGGAAGCTGCAATTTGAATGAACTAATTTCCCATGAATTGAGGGGTATACCCTCATTGAGGTGGATGATAAGATTACATCTCATTTTTTTGTCACTAGCCAGAGTGCCAAAGTGGTCCATCAAGTTGTGGCTTGGTTGGAGTGCTTGGGAGGTGGCTCAAGGCTTGATCTTGATCTCTTTGGGACCTTTGGTTTCTGCATGGGAGGTGAGTTAACTCACCTCTCTTTAGTCCAAGGTAAGTCCCATCACACTAGGGTGGCTAGGAGGTTTATGGATGCACCATTTAAAAAGTTTGGTGGTAAGGATGAGAGAGAGTGGACTTTCCATTAGAGAAAGAATCTAATGTGGAGAGGATCCAAAAGGATTTGCATTTGACTCCAAATTAGTTTGGGAAAATGATTGGCTGGGGTTTGGATTAGTTGTAAGCTCAAACCCATGTGGTGGTTATGGTTTGGCTCAATTTGGGATAAGGTTTTAAATGAATCAAACAAATAAAGTTAAGTTGACCAATTTGCCCAAATCACCAAATTTGTTAAGTGTTGGTTCATGTTCAATTGGTTAATTGAAAATGATAGGCTTTTGTTTGAATCAATTTGATTGTATTTGACCTCATTTAGTGGGTTGACCAATTGGTCAAATTGACTATGGCTTTGGTCAAGTTCAATAATAATTTGGAATGAACTTTAGCCATTGGTTGCAATCAGATTATGATTTGACCCATTTTAGCCTTTTAGGCCAATTTGGGTCAACTTGGGATTGGATAATTAGATTTGGTTTGATTCAATTGATGATCAAGTTCAAACATTGATCATGGGTGGTGTGAATCAATGGTTTCAATCAATTTGGAGTGTAATGAGTTTGGCTAGTTTGGGTTTTTTGGGCAAAAGTTGACTTGGTCAAATGAATAAGTTGACTTGGTTTGCCCCAATTCAAGGTGATTGATCATCCTAGGATAATTATTGATCATGATATGAGGCGCGGATGGGCTTGGTTCAATCCAATTAGGGTTGGGAATTTGGCTCAAAAAGGTTTTAGGCCACTTTGGGTCAAGTGGATCTAAATGAGTCAATTGGCTTAGTTTTGGCTTGATTCAAGTTTAATTAAACTATATATGAGCCTATGATTGAAATATAAATTTAATTGCAATCAATTTGGAGTCCAATGGACTTTGCTCATTTGAAGTTTTCAAGTTAAAAGGGCTAACTTGGGCTTGAACTTGGGTTGATTTCAATTTGGCTAGATAATTGGTTTCATTATATTTGGATCAATGATTGAAGGAATGATGATTCAAAAAAAAAAAAACTTTGATTTTGGCTTGATTTAGGTGGAATTTCGTTAAGTCCAAGAAATTTGCTTAAATGATATAAATTGAATTTTAGTTTGATTTTAGATTTGGTTTTGGTTATTTGAATTTATAATTTATTTATTTAGAATATAAATGAAGATATAAATGATTCATGAGAAAATCACTTGAGTTTGGAGTGATTTGGAAGCAAATTTAACCAAACTCATGGATGTGGGATAAAAAAGGCTTAGAAGGAAATTAATTTAGTTTGATTTATTTTTTTGTCATTGGAAGGTGGGTTTCATTTATATTTATGAATATAAATGAAGTAATAAATGATTTATAAAGAAACTAATTGATTTTGTGTTGGTTTGGGTCAAGATTTATAAGCTTATGGAGGTAGGTCTATGTGGCTTAAGAAGAGTCTTGGTTTGGTTTGATTTAGTTTGAATTAATTGATTGATTATTTGAATGTAAATTTATATATATGTGAATATAAATAAAGGAATAATTGATTTATAAAAAAATCAATCAAGTTTGGGATAACATAGGTGGAGATTTGGCTAAGAATATGAGAGTGGGTCATATGGCTTAGGAAGGAATTTTGGAACTTGGATTTGATTTTGGGTTTGGATTTGGATTTGATAAATGATTGAGCGATTGAATTGATCTTCGAGAAAATCAATTGAATTGGAATTGAATTAGACTTGGCTAAGTTTAAGGCCATGAAATTCAATCATAAGGTTTATGGAGAATTTTGAGCTTGGATTTGATCATGGGATTGATTAAGAGTTTAGAAATTGATTTGGGTGTATGAATTTTAGGTTTGATTCAAGAAAGGAAAGCATGGATTGGGTTTAGGCTATAAGGTAGGCAAGTCCCCTAAGTCCCTAAGGCATGACCTATCCTATGGCTAACCTTTCTAGGTCTCTAGGCTTAGGTTAAGTGTTCACTTAATCTAGAAGTTTCTTAGCTAAGGAGCTCTGTAAAGAAAAGAGTCCTGATCTATGATGAAAGTTAAGAACTCACCCAAAAGTGAGGTCAACAAAGGAAAAAAGAAACAGTCTCAGCCTTCAAGAAAGAAGAATATGTTAATGAATGCTAAAGAGAATCAAAAGAGTCCAAATCCATAAAAGATAGAGCCCCTACAAGAACTCAAATAGAAAGATTAGTAATATAAATCAAGAAGGTAACAAGAACTCAGAAGGAACTAGAAACAAAAGAAAAAGTCACACCACCACTGGGAACCGCCAACAAGGACCCAAAGATAAAGAAAGCCAAGCCCACCAAAATTGAAAATCTGAAGTATCCCAAATAGGAAGAACTCCCATGACAGAGCAAACAGACCAACCACCAAGAGCAAAAGAAAGGATCCCATCTAAAACTAATCAAACAAGAACAAGCTGATAATCCTAAACAAATCAACGAAGGCTAATAACAAGAAAGGAACTAGAAACAAATAAAGAGAAGATAAGACATAGACTAATAAGAACTACCAACAAGGACCCAGAAAAGAAAGCCAAGCTCACCAAAATTGGAAATAAAAAAACTAGTGGAGAACTCATGATGACATCAATAGTAGGACCAACCACCAAGAGCAAAAGGAAGGAGCCCAACTAAAACCAATCAAAGTATAACAAGGCAATCTCAAACCAATCAACCCAACAAGACTAAAACAGAAGCCAAATAGGATAAAGGAAGATAATAACAACACTAAAAGGAAAGCAATAAATAAGCCCACATATAGCCAAAGAAGATGTGAATATTGGCTCAAGCTCGATTAAAATTAACCATCACATAATAGCTACCATCAACTCTAAAAGAAAGGGCAACAAACATTACATTGAAGTGAAGGACTTCAACATAACTACCGAATACTTAAAGAGAAGCAACTATAAATATAATGTATATGAATCATTAGAAACATCCAATCGACAAATACTCTTTCAAGCTTGAATGCATTGGTCGATTGTGTAGCCCAAACCAAAATTATTAAAAGAATTATATAAATGTGCATAAACATGCATTTAGCATTCATGAATAATAAATTTTTTAAAATTAATATGTATAACCTAAACTTTCTCTTAATGGAGCTTGATGATAATCAAATTTGTGAAGATGAATACATAGAACCTAAAAATTTTTAAAGAACATCAAACAATGATAAATAAATAATAAAGATATGTGTAAAAGGCTAAAAGTGTGAAACATCACCTTCTATGATCGAAGGAGGACTTGAGGTTATTGGCAATAAGGAAAATGAAAACTTGGAGATTCACATTATGATGATAAGTGGTCCATGTATAATAAATGAATTCGTAAAAAATTACAACATTATCTATGAGTAAATCATCACATATATTATTATGAGTAAAAGCTAAGAAGATTCAAAATATCTCAATATTTACTTTTAATAATAAAAAAAACTCACCATATTTAATACCACATATATAGAGCATAAAGAGGTGAACAGACAACATTATTACACAAGAAAAGAAACAAAACAACTAATAAAGACTAACATGATGAGGAATATATGTAAAAGAAGATGTAATAATGGCTCAAGCTCGATAAAAATTAATCATCACATAATAGCTATCATCAACTCTAAAAGAAAGGGCAACAAACATTACATTGAAGATCCTAATATCAAATAAATATCATCACAAATGCATACTAAAAAGGACTTCAACATAATAGCTAAAGAATACTTAAAGAGAAGGGAAACAAACATTACATCGAAGATCCTACTTCTATCAAATAAATATCATCATAAATGCATATACTAATAGGACTTGAACATAATGGCTACCAAAAATACTTAAAGAAAAGGGAAACTATAAATATAATGTATATAAATAAATAGAACAATCAATAATCCATCTAGATTATCATCAATGCCTTCACTACCAATACTCGACCAATAATCTTTAAATAGAAACTATTCCAAGGACATGATAAAATGTTTAATAACCATATGACCACATGGGAAAAATTACATTCATAAAGAGTTTTAACTTAAGTTCCAAACATCAAACATTTCAAAAAGAACTTCCTTCATCTCCTCTTTGCCTTGTACAACATAACATATGCAAATATTAATGTCAAAATGGTATGACTTGTAATCCATAGTGAAATAAAATAAGCTACTAACCTTTGCCTTTCTTTTAATTCCATAAAATTTTGATACCAATCACTCTGATAATAAATATTGAATAATTGTCCCTAAAGAAGCAATATATTGATCAATAACTCTACCACTAGCACTAAAAGTTGATTAGGAAGTCGTTATTGAAATAGAAAGAACATCGATGTCATCCTTGATAAAATATTGTATTTCAAACTCTTTTGCCTTCCACCAATTTAAGCAATCAAAATTTTTTGAATTCTCATTCTCAATAAGAACACCATCATCCAAATAAACTTTAAGCTGATTTAACAAAGGTTTAGTGTAATCTGATATAAGTCTCATACTTTTCTACTACCTTTAAAAGTAGAAGCACTTCCAAACCACTACTTGAATCACTTTCTAAGGTGAGCTTGTCAACATTGTTAGCTTTATAATCCTCTACATACTCATATTATAAAGTTCATAAATTTTAATGCACTTCATCAAATCCTGAGCAATATCTTCATAGTATATGAGTTGAATGTAAAGTTTATCATCTTTATTTTATTTTGAGGATCTAAAATAACACCTATAGATATTAGAAGATTACAACTTCCCCAATCCTTATCAAAATTTTCTTTCATTCGATCATTTCTCCGACATGTGGGAGCCCACTTAGAGAGTTGTCATCCAACATTTCTTTAATCCCCATAATTTTGATAAAATAAGTTGGAGGTAGGATATTCTAACCTACCATAATTATAAAATTGAAGTTAATTCATTGAATATAGAGCAAATGAATTTAGTAGTAATAGGAAAATATGCAAAGTTTAGAATTTAACATGATATCAATTCTTGTGGTTTGATAATACCTCAAGAAAAGAATAAACATCTTCTAATTTTGCCCAATCTTCTTCAATAGATATAAAGTGTAACAAGGATCTTTATCATAAAACCTAGAAAGACCTCCTTGAACTTTAGTACAAGATAAGTAGCATTCCATCTAAGTACAATCTAAAATCAATTCCTTCTTTGGCAAATGCAACTATTGAGCTATCTCGCTAAACATCACTAATCGATGATGTGAAGTGGTCACATATTTAACACTATATTTAACTAAATCAATTGTACTTTTAATTTCAAAAATCTCATCTTGAACTAACAAATTTAAGATATGTGCAAACAATGCACATGAAAAATTCTTCCATCAAGGGGAAGTTTTTCATGGAACTCTAAACTTGCTTTCAACATATTAACTGCTGATGTATTGTATGTTACATTAGCCACAGTTATTGTTGCAACTTTATTCTCATTGTCCTAATCCTTTAAATACTTGTACAAGATGTCATGTACATATGTTGCTCTATGAGGTTGAGGCACATCAACAAAGTTAAGCACTTTTTTGTAAATTTCACTCAACATCTATAAAATGACATATCAAAATCATATAATGTATATCTTGACCAGATTTCCATAGATCGCTTGTCACACACTCTACTAGTATCTAATGTTTTAAGCTTTTTTTTCAATTTCATAGCTTACTACAATCATCATTTTTCACAAGATTTGATGATATCTTTTCATAATGTAGACTATCTTTCATGACAATGTTGAACATGTCATATTCAACAAATTTAAATGGCAACTCATGCCATTATCATATGAGAAATTAATTCTATCCTAGCATGATCTCCAATTAGCAACACTACAAGCACCCACAAACTCAATAGTACTTATAATCATCGATGGTTAAATTGAAATATTAAGTTGCCCTTCAGGCTTCTCCATCCTTTTACCATAATAAAGTAAATGTCACATATACTGCACCACCTTGCTCTTTATAAGCTTATGCTTAGAATGATTACACCATTTTTCGCCCATCATTGATTTTGAAAAAAAATCATTCCATCGACGATATTTTTTCTTACTTTTTATAAAAGGATTACCCGCGGTGTGATTATCATCAAACAATTACATCTCAGCCATCTCAACTACAATGGGTTTGGTGAGGACCCAACACTAAATTCTCTCATAGGCACTTGCATAGGACTAACAATAGGTCCTATGGGATTAACATCTTGCTTGATGAACTACTACATACCTTGATATAAGAAA
>CM038219.1:114656453-114781133 GCA_021442155.1 Cymbidium sinense | reverse complement strand
ATATCGATAATAGTGGATGATGTATTTTGAAAAACTTTCAATGAAGGATTTGAAAGTACGTAAATGATTTTAGCAACCCTTAATACCCCAATAAAAAATAGAGAATTTCATTTTATCATCGTATTAGTAAACCCGGTTGAAGTTTTAACTAAAATGAAACGTGGAAAAGCAAGAGGACCTGATAATATTCCAATAAGTGTGGAAATGTTTAGAGATCAAGGAATTTCTTACAAAATCTTTTAATGTATTTTAAAGACTAAAAAGATGTCGATGAGTGGAGAAAGAGTTTGTTGGTTCCTATATTTAAGAATAAAGGTGATGCACAAGAGTGTGCAAATTATAGAGGAATTAAGTGCCATACATTAAAATTATGGGAGAGAGTAATAGCATAAAGTTACGATGTGATACGTAAGTTTCACAATCGCTTGGTTTCATGCCGTAGATCTACTATGGATGCTATACATTTGTTAAGGGTTTGATGGAGAAGCATAGAGAAAGTAAGGAGGATCTACATATGATATTTATTGATTTAGAGAAAGCTTATGATAAAGTTCAAGAGATGTTCTTTGGAGAGTTCTAGAAACGAAAGGAGTTAATATTGGTTATATTCAAGTCATTAAGGATATGTATACTAGAGTACATTTGTGTCCAAACACAAGGAGGATTGACAAAATATTTTCCTATTTCGCTTGGATTACATCAAGGATCCTTTAAGCCCTTAACTTTTTTTTACTTTAGTTATGGATGTACTTACTAGGCATTTACAAGAAGATGTACCTTGGTGTATGCTTTTGTTGATGACATTCTTCTTGTTGATAAGACTAGAGAGGGAGTCCAACAGAAACTTGAATTATGGAGGTCAACTCTAGAGTCTAAAGGTTTTCATTTAAGTAGATCTAAAATTGAATATATGGAGTGTAATTTTAGTTGTAGAAGTTCTAGTGGTAGTGTTGTGACATTAGGTGAACAAGTCATTAATAAGAGTGAGCGTTTCAGATATTTAGGCTCTATTGTTCAAAATGATGGTGAAATAGTTAGAGATGTTATTAGTAGAATTCAAGTTGGATGGTTGAAGTGGAGGAATGCATCTGGCCTATTATGTGATAGAAAAGTTCCACTTAAACTTAAGGAAAAATTTTATAAGATGGTGGTAAGACCTACAATGACTTATGGTGCTGTTTGGCCAATAAAAGAGAAGCATAAGACTAAGTTAAGTGTTAGATGAGGATGCTTAGGTGGATGAGTGGCTTTACTCTTAGAGATAGAATGCAAAATGAGTATATTCGGAAAAAGTTGGAGTAGCTCCAAAGTGGTAGATAAGATTGGGAGAGTCTTAGATGGTTTGGCCACATAAAAGCGTACCGTCCATGACCCGATTAGAGAGTAGATGCATTAGATTTTCCTTATGTTAAGAAAAGTGTAGGTAGACCTAAAAAGACTTGGCTAAGATGTATAAAAAATGATCTTAGTATACTTGATTTAAATGAGAATTTGACACATAATATGACACAATGGAGACGAAGGATTCATGTAGCCGACCCCACATAGTGGGATTAAGGCTTGTTGTTGTTGTTGTTGTTATTGTTGTGTGCTCGGACTCCCTCCTGTTTTGCCAAAAACAAATTTTTGTATTAAGCAGACTCCCAAACCATTCAACGATTCCACTACCTCGAGCTTGGTGTGGGAAGACTTCGCTGGAGATTTCCCTGGCGATCTGCAAAACGAGAAGCTCAGCTGTGTCTATAGCCACTCGTCGTTGCGTGGAAGCCATGACCACAATCAGGCAAGATGCGAACTTCCTCGACTTCTTCAACCGAATGAAAGACAGACGGAACACTCGCGAACCCTTTCGTCCCTACTATAACATACCATCGAATTGATCTGAGAACGTCTTTCGGATCTTCTGCTGAGGCGACGGCGGCAGAAATCGATGAATGGGAGGATGGAACCTAGCGAGGAGGTAGTAAAGGCTCAGCATCGTTAGACAAATTCTGGCAAAAATTATGGCGGTGATGAGGAGACCATGTTCCCGACGGCGGACCTCCACTTCTGATTTAGGTTAGGAAGAATTTATAGATTAGTGGATGGATGCCAGCGATTAACTTTGCGATTGGTTATCTTTTTATCTAAATTTTAGCGTGTTATTGATGAAATAATAAAATTCTTTTATTTTTTAAAAAAAATAATAAATTTACTATAATTATTACATTCTTATAATTTTTATTATTAAAAAAGAGAGCAATAGCTACGTATCATCTAAAAATTAAATAGTGAAAAATCATCCCAAATGATGCCTAAAAGTGTATGAGATCATTTTTATTTTAATTTTTAAAATAAATTATTTAATGTGTTTTATGTTTTTAAAATAATTTTTAACAAATAAATCAAGTTATCAATTAAAAAAACTTAAAATAAATTTTAAATATTTTAAATAATTTTTTTAAAAAAATTATTATGGTTAAACAGCACTATCTTCATTAATGTTAGCAATCATCATCACAATTGATGGATCAATATATTACCTTTATCTTATCTATTTTTAATATGCCCAATCAAGATCATTATTATCATCATATAAAAATAAAATTAGCATATTTTTTAGATGTTAAATATATTTATATTTAATATTAAAATATAAATAACATAAATAAAAAAGTAAAAGTTAGCCAAAATAATCTCTCATTTCCCATAATATTCTCAAACTCATCCGAGAATCATTCTTTTATTTATTCAAACTTCAAAAATCATATTTTATTAAATAATAAATTCAAAATATCTAAATCCATCGCACGTATCTGACAATACATTAAAACCTAACTATAATTCCATGTCTCGTTTAATCACTTATATAATTAATTAATTAATTAGAATGTCAACATGAGCTGGTCTGATTTATTTTATTTTATTAAAAAAAGCTCTATAAGGCAGTTGCCCAAGGCAAGAACAAGCCCTTAGGCATCACGTTACCGATACAAAAGAAAAAAAAAATATTAACATAACAAAACACACAATTCTACCAAAAAAAATAATATCAGTGCAAAACTTTATCGTAATCATCCACATGATGCTTTTGTTCATCACTAATTTAACAAAAGCCTCATAAAAGATCGATTATTTATATCTATTTTTTATATATTCATTATTACATGCAAAAAAATTCAAATTAGTAGAATAAAAGAATTTGATATCTTAGCATTGCATAAAAGTTTCACACATACAATAAAAGAGTTTGAGAGACCTCAGAATTTTTATACAGAAAACTCAAGCAAGGAAAAATCACGAGGCCTAGCCCACATAGAAATAATTTTATTATATCAACTTTTGTTTCAATTATTATCTTTTCTCTAAAGTTGGAGAATGATAGCTTACAAGAGTAAGTTTTGTGACAAGCTTAACTGGATTAGCGACGAAGACCTTGCTTGAGGTGATAGTCTGATGATCTGACAAAAACTATCGAAAGATGGTCGAGTGGCGGTTGGTAGCAGCTGGTGATGGTGAATGGCATTAATGGCCGCCATGGTAATGGGCAATGGTGACCGGCAGTCGACGGCGGCAACCGCGCTGACCGTGGTGATCCGGCGATTATCGATCGAACGGTACGGCAGTGACCAACCGTGGTGGCCGGCGATGATTCGGCGGTGTCGATGCGGACAGTGCGGCTGGCGTGGTCGGCGGTGTAGCGGGTAATGGCTGGTGGTGGTATATGGCAGCGTGGTGCTGATGATGATAAAGATGGCGATTATGCTTTGAGATTCTTTCTCTAAGCTCTCTTCTTTAGTCACTCCTCATATGAAGAATGAGAGGCTATTTATATATCTAACAAATAAATACAAGAAAATCAAACAACTCCATTGACGCTCAAAATGATTCCTTCATCATCTAATGTATTTTAAGTATATTTGAATGCTCAAATGAAGTGAGAATTAAGAGATCTTAAGCTTGTTAGATCTAGTTCATCAAGACAATTTGACTATAAACATTCTATATTTATGATATCTATAGAGATTTGATATCCCAAAGTTTTAATTATATTTGAAGTGCTTGATATTGGCTAGTCTCGACTCACAATCGATATTCAATGTCAAGATTCATGCATCAACTAGAAGAGTTTTGAGTGACATATTAGTTGTCTCCCTATATTTGGATGATATCATCTCTATCATCCAAAAATACAGGTCAACTTGACAAATATTTTCTTAATAATTGCTTATAATATTAAGAAAATTATTCAGCTAATAACTTCCTTCATGTTAATAAAATTTAGGTTCATTAACCTTTGCATCAGATATAGTTTGAGAGAATAAATCTTCATAGGCACAAGACTATGATCATAAGCGGGCATAAAGACCGTCACATATGCATGAGGCCACAAGGGCAATGTAGAATGGACGCCGAGGTCATGGTCAAATTATTGCAGTGCACATAACGATCTGACATTGGTGCACGGCATCGAGCACGATGTCCGTGGGCGCATGGAGGCCGGGGCATGAGGCTGGGGGGGAAGGGTCGAGCGCCATGGGATCTGCGGCGCTGAGACAGGGCGCTACCTGCACACACGATATGATGAGGCCATGCAGGTAATCGCACAACACACACGCTTGCATCCGCTGCAATGAGCAAATGGCAAAATTTTAGATTTTATTTTATAATTCCTCCAATTTTGTATTTTTTTCACTTTTCTAAAAGGAAGAATATATTTGAGGGTATAAATTTTGAAATCTATCTAAATATTTCAAAATGTCTTTTCTTTTTGCCCATATTGTGGATCTATAAATACCCCACTTGGGGTCAAGTAAGGAAACACATTTTTCTCCCATATGCTCTAATATTCTCCTGCATTGGATGAGAAATTATCCAGTAGAAGTTCAAGGGTTAAGGGTAATTATTTTTTTTCTTTTGTCATCAATGCTCTAACTTTCTTTTAAAAAGAATGTTATTTTCTTTGTTGATTAAGACTCGTAGTTCATAATGAAGAGGCTCATCGATTTTCCCTCGAGAGGCCAACTATCCGTCACCAGGGGTTTGGAGGTGATCTTGGCTTGTAGTTCATATGGTGAGGCTCCGATTTTCCCTCAATAGGAGAGTCAATTGTTCTCGTTAGACCGACTGGATTTTGAGGTGATCAAGGTTCATAGTTAATACGACGAGACTCCAGTTTTCTCTCAAAAGAGGTGTCAACTGTCATCGTCGAACCGACCAAGTTTGGAGGTGATCAAAGCCCGTATCTTATACATTTTTTTTGTAGGAAACTGGTTTTCTTGAAACTCCAATGGATGGTTTAATAGTTGACAACTGCCAATGTGGCGAGGATGCATCAATTAAGAACCATTCTTTAAAAAACTCAGAAAATCTAGGAGGTAATTTCAGAGTATTATTAGAGAGAAATAGCTTCTTTTGTGAACTCATACATATACATATATTTTTCATTAGATTTTAGATGAAATATTATATCCAAAACTATATGTGAAAAACAAAGTCAGGAGAAGATGTGCCTAATTATTGAGATAAGTGAGTTACTTTACACACTTCTCAGACTTTTGTCTTTTTTCCTTTTTTGTTTCATACTTATTATGCATTTCACAGGATGATAGCCAAAAGAAAACTAATAACATGATAGCTATAGATGATATATCATCCACTATCATAGATAGTTTAATGGCGCTCCTTAAGGAATTTTATTTCCCAAATGAGTTGGTGGCTCTTGTTGCCAAAAAGTCTGACCAGGCACATTTTTCATTGTAATGATACATTACTATTTCTGAGATGATTCTTCGTGCGGGACTGCGATTCCCTTTGACTTCCAAATTGATTTAAATTTTTAAAATATGTAGTGTTGCTTTATCATAATTTTTATTTCAAGCTCTAGTGTTCATTATTAGTTTGACCGTCTTCTTTAGAGAGCGTGGTGTGACTTTTAACATCAAGTACTTATGCATAATGTGTAGGTTCACATGTGATGCTCAGGGGCGTGTTTCATATTGATGTATAAAAAATTGGATAGAATTTTAAGCACGGGATCCATCTAGAAGTTGATCTAATGAGTTCTTTTTCGTGAAAAATGAGTGGGGTCTCCCTGAGAAATGAGGAAGATTGAATGACCTTCTAGATACATTACTGATTAAAGAGAATCAAATCTTAAAAACACTCAATGTTCCTGATATAGGAAGCTTTTAGCATGAGTTACGTCACATTGGCAACTATATAATTGAAGATAGAATGTTCAAGGTTGGCCTTTCTATAGAATGTTGAAGACGAGTCCATTCCACTAAGGGTCCAAAATAGACAAGTCCTATCCCTTATTGATGTTGAACTCATCGAGAGGCTTTCTCTTGAAGGGGAGGTTGTTATTTCCTATAAAGACAAGGAGCTAGATTAGAGGTAACTATTCATAGACTATTTGAACACCGGCAAACTACCTTAAGAAAAGTCACAAGCCCATCAGAAGAAATAGAGAGCTCTCTCCTATGCTCTTGTTGATGGCACTCTACATCCTTTCATCAAATGTGGTTATATTATTTAGATAAACACGAAGCCCATGGAATTATAACCGAGGTACATTCAGGTCTAGTGCATTAATCCGGTCTGAAGATGAAGATGAAGATCGAGAGACTAGGATACTACTAGCCTTCAATGATTACAGACTGCATGGATGTAGCTGGAGATGTCATCAATGTCGTACAGGTGGTCTTACATAACCACCCAACATTCTATATACACCGCCTCATTCGAGTGTTTGGGTATCGACATTGTGGATCCTATCGATCCTCCTTCTTCCAAGGGTCATCAGTTCATCTCAGCTATCACCAACTAATTTTTTAAGTGGGCGGAGGCAATCCCACTCAGAGAGGTCACATCTCAGTATATAGGTTCAGGGTGCCTCAATGAATTTTATTCAATAATGGCACTACATTTAAAAGCACCAAGATCAATAGCTTTGTCAGAAGACACGTTATAATTGGAGACACTCCATCATCTACTATCCCATAGCAAATGGCTTAGCATAAACATTTAATAAAATTCTCATCTAAATACTAAAGAAGACTTTTGATGACAACAAGCGATAGTTGAATAAGCTGGTTTTGTGGGCCTACCGCACCACATACCAACTCAACTCCATTTTCTCCTTAGTGTATGGGTTCAAGCCGTCTACCTTTAGAAGTTCAACTCGTCACTAAGGATAGCATTGAGTAGCAAGATCACTTGAGTAGAATGCAGTTAGAAGAGCTCGAAGGTTTGGAGGAGAGTCGCCTACGGGTGTGCTAGAACTTCGAGTTGTATAAGGATAAAATGATTCAAGCTCACAACAAGCTAGTCCACCCTTGGTCTTTCCGAGTATGAGAACTTATGTTAGTCCTAAGGAGACCAATTGTTGCCCGTCGAAAGATGGGAGGCAAGTTTGAACCCACTTGGGAAGGCCCCTATGTCATAGAAAAGGCCTACCAAGGAGAATCTTATCAGCTCATTGATTGTGAAGGGGAACACCCGATTCTTTCAATTAATGGGATCTATTTGAAGAAATATTACTCATAAAAGTAATGTTTGAAAACAATTCTATCAATCAACAAAAATCTGATTCCATTTCATCAAAATCTCCTCTTCTTTCAAAGCATTTTTTGCTTATCTTGCGAATCCTCCATGACGTGTTTAGGTGTAAGAGTCTCCCAGTGGTATCATATCCTTCTTCACAACATGAACACATTCCCAAGCGCTACTAGAATAGGTGTGAGAGAACCCAAGTAGCATCCTTTCTTGGTGGGAATCCCGGCTGCCATCTGTGACACCATTTCATCAAATTCCCCAGTGTGTTTAGGGTAGGTGTAAGAGAACCAGAGCGGCATCCTATTCCATTTAACACGAACATAAAAATAAACACATAACTTTTTTTCTCGGGCTATTTTTCTGTGAGAGCAAGCCCCTTCTGGCACTCACTCATAAATTTCTCTAGGTTGGGTTTACATGCTACTTCGCTAGTCTATCACCCTAGCGGTCACTTGTTTGAAAGATGTGAGTCCCTGCACTTTCTTCTTAACTTGATCATCGCAAATCAATGAGTTCCTTGTTAGTTTGATAGACTTCACTGCCCAGCTAGTAAGCTACCTCATGTTGATTTTATTTAAGAAGATGTGAGTCCCCAAGCTTTCTTCTTGAACTAATCATCATGATCTAACTAGGTCGAGTATATTCAAGGTTTAGGATAAGTCTCCCAGAGGCTCCTTTCTTCTTAACTATATTTAAGTTGATATAAGTCCTCCAGATTCACACGAGTCGCCTCAGGTCGGATGACACCTATCAAACCAAGACAGACTATCCCAACAATTAGTTCCACCATAGAGGATGTGAGTCCCAGCTTTCTTCTTAGGCGATTAAATTGGGCACTAGTTGGTTGATGTTTGCTATGTTGACAGTAACTCACCCGATGGATATACCACTCTTGGCAGATGTGAGCCCCCGCGCTTTCTCCTTAAGTTGGCCACTGAATATCTATTTGATATATGACTAGCCATGACAACTTCTTTAGGGTTTTGAATTATGCTCTCTAGTGGCCCCATCCCTACGGGCATTCTTTTTGGATCACGTCCTTTGCAACTCCATTTAGACACTACCCGGGTTACTCTTGGATTGGATAGTCCCCCTTTCCTAGTAGTCACTCATGTGGTTGGAAAATTTGCTGGATGTGATTCTCGCGTTCAAGAAATCTGAGATAGTCTAGATATAAGCTCCTTCTCAATTTGATTCCTCGCAAACTAACAGGGTCCATGTTCAACAAATAAAATAAACAAACAAATTAATTCTCTCATGGATTAGGAATTCAAGCCCCCAAATGGCCCCTTTTCCTCACCAAACATTCTGTCTTTAGGGCAGTGTCAGCATAACTTCCTATAGGAATTTCCTGACTACTAGAGTTGAGATAAATCCTGGTACTCCCTATCACCCTGGGTTCAATCTTTGCCACAAGCAGGTTACCCCGACAATCATTCTTCTTGGAAGATGTAAGATTATGATGCATTCTTTCTAACATGAGTGTCACAAATCGACGGGCAGTCCTAGGTTGGGTTCAATTTGTTAACTAAGGAAACCGATCACCCTAGTGGTCTTTTGTGGTAGAAGATGTGAGTCCCCGAGCTTTCTTCCCTCGAATTGATCATTGCAAACCAAAAGACACTCCTTTGTTCGGATAGTTTTTCCATCGGCCAGAAAGTTATTCTCTTTGGTTCAGTAAATCTGAGATAATTCTAGACTAATATAAGCTCCTTCTTAGTGTGATTCATCACAAACCAACAGAATCCATCAAAATAAACAAGTTTAAAATGACATTAATCTTGACTATCCTTGAGTTGATCTAAGTCCCCCAGTGGCTTTCACTCAGTAGTCATCCATAGGTAGGTTCGATTTGTTGCTTTTCCAACCAATCACCCCAGTGGTTTCTTATTTCCAGAAGATGTGAGACCTCGAGCTTTCTTCATAAGACGTGACCATTGCAAACCGAAAGGCATCCCCTTTGTTGGATAGTCCTAATGTTGACCTCACTTTTGGAGTGAGCTCTCAACCCCATCCTCTTAGACTTAGAAATTTTCTAGACACTAAGATTTCTTTAGTCATAAGACACATCTAGTGATTAGGTGAACACTTAACCTAAGCTATGAGACTTAGAAGTGTTAATCATAAGATTAGGCGTTGCCTAGGTCTTAAGGAAGTTACCTATCTTATAGCCTAAACCCAATCTAGATACACTTTCTCAAATCAAACCCAGATTTAATTATCAAACCAAATCTTAAATTCAAATTCAAATTCCAAATATAATTTCAAATTTGACTCCAAATGATTGAAACCCAAAATCAAAATCAAATCCTAAAACCCTTCCTAAGCCGTATGAACCACATTCATAAGCTTTGCCAAAACTCCTTTAGATCAAATCAAACTCAATTGATCTCTTTATAAATCAATTATTCCTTCATTTATATTCATAAATATAAATGAAATCCAAATTCAAATGACCAAAACTATATCAAAAATCAAATCCAAACTCAATCTAAATCATTTAAGCCAATTCTTTGGACTTAGCCAAATTCTATCCATATCAAGTCAAAACTAATGAATTTTTCTTAAATCAATCATTCATTCAATTATCTACCCAAATATAAATAAAATCTACAATCATCAAATCAAATCGAAACCAACCCAAGTCAAACCCAACCTAGCCCTTTTGACTTGAAAATTTCAAATGAGCCAAAATCCCTTAGACTCCAAATTGATTGCCATTGAATTTATATTCCAATCTAGGGCTCATATATAAGTTCAACTAAACTTGAATCAAACCAAAACCAAACCAATTGACCCACTTAGGTTCACCAAAAGTGACCTAAAGGACCCATTTGAGCCAACTTCCAATCCAACTCAAATTGGATTGAACCAAGCTCACCAAAACCTTCTACCATGATTATTGATCACCCTAGGATGACCAATTACAATCAATTGTGCCAAACCAAGCCCAATTGGCCATTTGATCCAAATTGACCCAAATTGGCCTAAAGGACCAAATCAGGTCAAATCATGATCTAACCCAAACTGATTGCAACCAATGGATCAAGTTCATTCCAAATTTATTATTGAACTTGACCAAAGCTATAACTAAACCCAATTTGATCAATCGAGCCCAATTGGTCAACTTAACCCAACCTAGCCCAAATAGGCCTAAAAGGTCAATTTGGCCTAAATCTAAATTAAATCCAAATTAATTTAAACTAAAGACCATATTCATCTTCAATTACCCAATTGAACATGAATTAACCTATAACCCAAGCTAATTTGACCAATTTTGGTCAAATGAGTCAATTTGACCCAATATGTCCCATATGACCCAAATTGGGCTAAATCCCTTGAAACAAAGCCAAGACCCATTGGGGGATGATCAAACCTGACCCAAACCCATTTTGAATCAGCCCAAAATCAACTCAATCCATTTAAATCTCTCATGGATCTGCGCCCACATAGGATTCCACTGAACCTCATTTAATTCTCCCCCATCACATGCACTTAACCCCTCCCCAACATTTGCATTGAATAGAGCTGATCATATAGCAGTAAGAGAGGACTTTGGAGCAAAAATCCAAAGTCTTAAATCAATCCATCATCCATCCCAACCACCTAAGCAAGATGGCAATCAACTTGGAGCCAAAAAATTCAAAAAAAGATTATATTTTCAGCCATTATAAAAGGAGGGGAAATGAAGCTTTAGATCTCTTGCTCCCACCAGCATTCAGCCCCTAGAAGCTCCCCAAAGAAAAAAAGGAATCCATCCCCCACCTCCTTGAGCCATTTTTTAGCTCAAAACAACAAATATTTACTTTTTCGGCAAGGCGACGGTAAACATCGGAGAAGGCGACATTCCGAAGGGAGGCAAGGGTCAAAGAGCATTCCAAAGCTTCCTCGCATACTTAGGAGTTTGCTCGGATCTTCACCACTGCCGGAAAGCATCCCCGACGAGGTAAATTTTTCCAAACTTTAGCCGACCTTAGAATTGCTCGCATTTTGTGTTAATTTTCTTGCAATCGTAGGAATTTTCCCTAGATAATCCCGCAATTTTACTTTAAATCATCCCATTTAGAAAATAATTTTTTTTTCTATGAATTTATGTGAAAATGGGTCCATTTGGATAAGTTTTCACTTAGAAATCCCATTTAAAAGCCCGAAAGCGCAACCATTCCGTTGCCATCCGACCCGTGGTTCGCATTGGATGGCTGGATTGCGGATGCGACCGTCCTTTGATTACTTGATGATCTAGACCATATGATCGCTCGCACTCGGACGGACGATCATCGGATCGCGTGATCCGCCTTGATCGCCGAATCGAACCATCCGACGTCCACGCGATCGATCCTTAGATCGCATCCGCGCGAATCCTAGCCTGATCGATGCGACCATGACATCCAATCATGATCAAATGGTCCGAGAAGTCGCGGTCATTTTCCTTTTGCCTAACGAGGACGCCGCTATATTTTCTTTAAAAAAAATTTAAATCACTTAAAATTTCAAAAATTTAAAGAAAATAAAATATTTAACCAAAAATTGCAAACAATGGCTCATTGGCTTTATGTTTTTGAGAGAAATCCAACAAACTCAAAATCTCCAAATTTTACTATGTATTTTGAGCTTAATTTGAGTTTTAGTGTAATCAAATTTCATTAAGTAAACTAAAAATATAAATCAGATTAAGATGAAATTTTTAGCAATTGAAATTAAAGTTAAAACACACCTACCATAAAAATTTCAAATAAAAAGCACTTATGGATTTGGAGAAATTAAATTTTGAAGTTCAGATTATCCATTTTAATAAATTAAATCAAATAAAAATTCTGAAATTTACAAAAATTTTCAAAATGGCTTAAATCACTTCAATTGACATCTAGGACTCTTAACAAAATAATGTGATCTTCTGAATCCTAATGAACCTCAAATAAACACTTAAGAGTAGAGTTTAAGCAATTAAGGAGTTAATTAAAATATAATTTAAAAATAATTTAAATATCAAATCAAAATGAGAAATGAAATAGCACTTAAGCAATCATTAATCAAACCTCAAATCAGAATAATATCATCCTTAGAGGAAATTAAATTAAATATGATTAAACCTATCTAAACTCAATTAAATGATTAAATCTAAATCAAACTCAAAATTCAACAAATTTAGGAAACGAATATAACTAAATATACACTAAGCATGGAGTCTTAATCATATGAAACTTTTAATGAATATAAATAAATCAAACTAATCATTAAATAAACTAAAGATCAGATTAATAAAACTAAATATAATTAATTAAACCAAAATAATAAGATAATTAATAACTAAATCAAACATGTTAATGAAATCAAACAAACATATTAAATGAATCAAATCAAATAAAACTCTAATCATAAATAATCAAACTTAATTGAAATTAAATAAACAATTAATTCACTTAACAATAGTAATGGTAATAACAATAACCCCTTAATCAAATCAAACTTAAGTAAAACACTTAACTAAATCAAATCACTCACATGTGAGAAATTAAGTCATTAATCTCTAATTAAACAAACCAATTAATCTAATAATTTAAAATTTTAATTACCCTTAATAAAATTTAATTACCCTTAATCTAATCTAATTGAATAAGCACCTAATTAATGCAAACTTAATAAATTAATCCATCATCTTAATTAATCAAATTAATTTAAATAAGTTACATTAAAGCTAACTCTAAAATTAAGCTTAAATCAAACCCCTAATTAAATTTAATAATCACACCTCTCAAGTAAACTAATTAAGTTCATCAAATTAATCATATTAAACCTAAGCTTAATCAAATATAATTAAAATGCAATTAAATACTAATCAAAACCTAAATTAAACCTAAATCATAAAGTCATTAATCTCTAATTAAACAAACCCTTAATTATTCTAATAATTTAAAATTTTAATTACCCTTAATCAAACTTAATTAATCAAACATCTAATTAATGCAAACTTAATAAATTAACCCCTCATCTTAATAAACCAAATTAATTTTATAAATCACATTAAAATTAATTCAAATCAAACACTTAATTAATCTACTAATTAATTTAATCACACCTATTAAATAAACTAATTAAGTCAATTAAATTAATCATATTAAACTTAAGCTTAATCAAACATAAAATGCAATTATATGCTAATAAAATCCTAATGTAATCTTAAATCATTAACTCATTAATTATATCATTAACCCAAATAAATATGAAATCAAATTAAAAATTAAACAAATCTTTACTTAATTTAATAATTGACATACCTCTTAAACAAACTAATTAAGTTAATCAAATTAATCATATTAAACTTAAACATAATCAAAACCTAAATTAAACCTAAATTATTAAGTCATTAATTACATCATTGATCTAAACAAATATGAAATCAAAATGGAAATTAAACAAATCTTTATAATTAACATAAATACACTTCTTAATTAAACTAATTACATAATCATATTGAACCTAAGCAAACCCATAGACTAATAAAAGCTAATCAAATCAAATTAAATCAAATTAAATTAAATTTAGAAAGACTCTCATCAATTTAATATGCAATCAAATCAAATCTCATTCAACCTACTTAAATAAGATAAACTAATTGACTATCCAATGTATGAAATTAAAATGCAAACTGAACTTTGATAAACATGACAAATGGATGAGATTAAAAAATAAAATCATAATTACAAGGAATCAAACTCAATTAATCTAATCTGATCAAACTACAAATGAATGAACCATAATCAAAATAAATAAACATAAAGTCAAGTCACATAACCATAATCAAAGAAAAGAATTAAATATTAATTTAAAATATTGAATTATCAAGATTTAATTAAACAAAAATATCTAATCTGAAATTAATCAATCAAAAACACATGAATTTAAATAAACTTAAACTTCATTAGAGATCAAGAATATTGAATTATCAAGATTTAATTAAACCAAAACACCTAATCTGAAATTAATTAATCAAAAACACATGAATTTAAACAAACTTAAACTTCATTAGAGATCAAGGATATTGAATTATCAAGATTTAATTAAACCAAAATATCTAATCTAAAATTAATCAATCAAAAATACATGAATTTAAACAAACTTAAACTTCATTAGATATCAAGGATATTGAATTATCAAGATGTAATTAAACCAAAATATCAAAATCAAAATCAATCAATCAAATACTTAAATAAACTCAAATTCTAAGCTCTAAATCAAATTAAATAAATCAAATCAAATAAATTACATAAATTCAAATGGGCTAATTAAGATACTTAAGGACCTTAGTTATATTCTTTAGGAGTTAGGATGTAGAATAGGGTGAGTTCTGTCTACAAATGGAATTCATTCTATTCTTCACTCTTGAAAACCTAAACATCATTTAACCAAATAAAAGTGAAATAAAAATGAAAATTAAATCATTAAATCATTTAAATTGAAATCACCCAAAGGTAAAATTTAAACAAATTCAAACTCCAAATTGAAACTTAAATTAAAGAAGCCTAGTAAAGTCTTGCCACACAAGCCTTAAGCTCGCACATTAGAATACTAAGTCACCACTTCTAGTGCTAAGTTAGGGTGTTGTATGTATGATGTAATATTTTAGATGATGTTATTGTATGTTTTATAGATTGGATGTAGTGTATTAACCTAATCATTTTTTTTGTGGTTCTTAAGGGGTGTGTAATAAAAATATAAATGTTTTGTTTTTAGAGCATAACTCACGTTAGATGGGCTTGTTACCCATGTGTGGGGTGCTAAGTCTAAATTATTCATATAACTGCTTGGGTTATATAGCGTGTTTAGCTAATATTTATTTTGCAGCTGTAGCTAGATTTATTATTCCTATTTTTAATGTAATTTTTCATTAGGAATTAGGATTAGTGTTATGGGGATTAGATGAAAATGGCTAGAAGGCTTAGTCCTAAAGTGCCTCACATGCCTTTGAGAAATCAAATCAAAAAGAAGAGAAGGAAGAAATGAAGAAAAGAAGACCCTCATAGCATGTATTATTTTGTAATCCAGGTTGTATAAGGGCAAAGCTTAGCTACCCATTTTCTTTTCTCTTTATGGGGTGTACGGTGAAACCCGATCGTAGTGCTCTTTTATTCTTTTACAGTAGTCTATAAAATTATTTGATGTTGTGTTTAGATTGCACATTAGAACAACATGCTTTTCATAGTTTTTTTATGATTGATGCTTGAATGTGTATCCTGGATGCGATAGGCTCTTAGGATAAAATTAATTTTTCTACCCCAATTAACAACTCATAACAAAAATTTTAAAATAACTCGTAACCTCACATAAAAGCCTACGAATTAAATCAAGATAATAAAATTTTTAGCAACCCTTAGCTAGATGAATGAATGTATAATATCATGCTTGTCATATTATTCCACTCTTATTAAGAGGGGGCTTCCATCTTTGCTAGAGAATCAAGGCTTAACCTGTGAGAGCCTTTAGTGGAAGAACACCCCTTTCTCCCTTGATTTGGCCCATAATCAAATTCTCATGCATTTAGGCATACAAAATCCCATAGCCTGTGTCAAAACAAAGAGTCCAAAAGGATTAAAATAAATTTGATAAAATTTTCTTAGATTAAGTCATGGTTTCATACCACTCATGCTCTACACTTAGGAGTGAGTTTAAGGACTTAGTCTCCTTTCTAAATGAATAACAGCCTAGCCATCTTGCAAAGCATAAAGACTTACCTATATGGATTTAAAGTGTAGGAGGAGTTAGATGGATGCCACTCCAAGCGGTAATAAGTCTAGCAATCAAGTGGTTTATTCTCTCTTATGGAGGTAAACCATATACCCATTTTTGCCTTAGATTTAAGTTTGCTCACCAAAGCCCCCTAGCTTAGAATAAGGTAGTTGTTTCCTTGAGCTACAAGCATAAATCCTCACCTCTTAGGCATTTTCATAATCTTATGTTGTGGAATTATAAGCCCTAACAATCTAATTAAATGTCAACTCAAATAATTAACTCTCTTCAATTTTAAAAATATAAATCCCAATTATAGGGTAGATTGGAATGTTCACTAGGCATCCTGATATCATGAGCATTTCCTACTTTCCCTCTTTGGATTCCAAAAATAAGTCTTCTCCTTGATCTATCTCATTTGATTTTCTAAAATAGTCAATCCTTTGATAGTCGTAACCTTGAAATCTTTGGAGACCCTAATTGTCTACTTTAATCAAGAGTATTCTTATGGAATTCCCATTGCTTAGGATGTAATTAACTATTTAGGAAACTTAACAAACCCAGCTTAAAATAAACCCTACTTTACTTTTCCATATAAAGTAGGGGAAAGATCTCTGGTATATTCGAAGACCCATCATGCCTTAGGAGTCCTTATTAGGTGATTAGGTCCATTATAGGTGATTTCTATCTTTTGAGATAGTACATCATTCCTTAATGTCATACCCGATCACTTCAATAAGTACCCCTAAGATCTGCGTGGTGTCCCACATCCCAAAAATAAACACCACAGATTTTTCTAGCGACTCCGCTGGGGATGGTTCCTCTCTCCATCTTTAGCAAACAATCATTGTCTCCTAACATCGATAGTGACTTATATTTTATATAGGCTCGAGACTATCATTCTTTTTGTTGGCACTTAGCTTATTTCATCCATAAGCAAAGCTCGCCAACATCCTTTAGGTTTTAGGACCTCACTCCGTGTAGGTCTTAAAATCCTTATTGGTTTCCCTTAATAGGTGAAAATTAAAATTAATCAAACAAAGGAGATGACCAAAATTAGGAATCTCTTCACCATCCTGATGATGAGGTAAAGTTCATCCTATGAACAATAAGAAAATAAAACCCTTCTACAAAATAACATGTCTTTCCAAAAGCACTTTTTCAAATCCATATAATAAAAGATCTTTACACAAAAATTTATAAGAAATTTTCAAAAAATGCACTAAACACATATAACTAAACCTCGCTCAACAAATCCTATGATTGTTACAAGGAGGTTTCTTACTAAAAATTAAAATCAATAAATTTTAATGTATTTTTCAAAAGCACATTTTCTTTGGAAATGGCTATCCCCATCCCACACACTCAAATTTGTTGGATGGAGATTCTATTTTTGAATTAAATTATAATATAAAATTGAAACTCCACTTAGAATACTTCACATGTGCTAGAGTTCAAGTTTTCCTCCTTTTTTCAAAAAGCAATAAATCATACACACATAAAAGAGAAGTCAAGACATATTTGAATCCCCCACTTGACATACCCAAATTTGTCAAATGGGAGTTCCCCTTCCCTTGGAGAAGTTAGAGCAAATTCAATTCTATTTGTATTTGTCTGATAAAACTCCTTCTTGCCAAAGTCTTGGACTTCAAAACACATTGGGAGCTCATTTGACATGTCCAAGTATTTCAAATGAGAACCCCCTTTTTTAAAAATCATAAGAACAAATTGAACTCCATTTAACATACCTAAGTTTGTTAAATAAGTTCATATTCTTTCAAAAATCATAAACACATTTGACTTTCACTTAACATATTGAATTCGTTAAGTGAGAGTTTCATTTTCAAAAATCACAAACACATTTAACTTTCACTTAACATACCAAATTTGTTAAGTGAGAGTTTCATTTTCAAAAAAAATCAAAAAACACATTTAACTTTCACTTAACATACCAAATTTATTAAGTGAGAGTTTCATTTTCAAAAATAATAAACACACTTGACTTTCACTTAACATACCAAGTTTGTTAAGTGAGAGTTTCATTTTCAAAATCATAAACACACTTTCACTTAACATACCAAATTTGTTAAGTGAGAGTTTCATTTTCAAAATCATAAACACACTTGACTTTCACTTAACATACCAAATTTGTTAAGTGAGAGTTTCATTTTCAAAAATCATAAGCACATTTGACTTTCACTTAACATACCAAATATGTTAAGTGAGAGTTTAATTTTCAAAAATTATAAACACATCTGACTTTCACTTAACATACCAAATTGGTTAAGTGAGAGTTTCATTTTCAAAAATCATAAACACATTTGACTTTTACTTAACATACCAAATATGTTAAGTGAGAGTTTTATTTTCAAAATCATAATCATTTGACTTTCTTAGCATACCAAATTTGTTAAGTGAGAGTTTCATTTTCAAAATCATAAGCACATTTGACTTTCACTTAACATACCAAATTTGTTAAGTGAAAGTTTCATTTTCAAAATCATAAACACATTTGACTTTCACTTAACATACCAAATTTGTTAAGTGAGGGTCTCTTTTGAACACACTTTTGATCCATATTTTATCATACCAAATTTGTTAAATAAGGATCCAATTTTTCATGTCAAATCACACTTGAGCTTTCACTTAACATACAAAATTTGTTAAGTGAGAGTCTCATTCTCAAATAAAAACAAATATATCTCAAACACATTTGGGGATTTAACTTAACATATGAAATTTGTTAAGTGGAACTCTCATCTTCAAAGAAAAGCAAATCTATCTCACAATCACATTTGACTTTCACTTAACATACCAAATTTGTTAAGTGAAAGCCTCATCATCAAAGACAAATCAAACAAATGTGGCATCTACTTAACATACCAAAATTTTTAAGTAAGAAGCCCCATTTTCAAATCAAAATATCACATAATCAAATCTTAACAAACAAAAATATTTTAAAGAAACAATCACAACCTCTTGTTAGCATACCCAGATTTGCTAAGAATAGGTCTTTCAAACTATCATTATTTTCAAACAAGCTGCAAAACATAAATATCTCCAAGAAAATCTCTCCTCAAATTTTAAAACCCCACCCAACCTACCTAAATCAGTTGAGTATGGGTTCTAAATCAAAATCAAATGGCAAAGACTCTCATTAATATCCAAATCTCTCCAATGAACCCCACTCAACACATTTGAATCGTTGAGTATCGGTTCAAAACTCCAAATTTTTGTTACCTGCGTGGAACAAATATCAAGGCAGAAATCTGACATGAGTTATATTTCCACAAATGCAGACATATCGCCTAGTAGTCTTTTAAGTTTTCAAACAACATGGCAGTGTGTTTACTTTTCCTTTGGATGGATTTGGCCTTGATCAGCCTCCCAAGAACCAACTTTGCCCACCTCATTCATTTTGGTTGAGGTTTCGAGGGGCTAGGATCACTTGTGAGGGGACCACCATCACAACCATCAGTAGAAGTGTGGTGACCGGGTAGAAGCCGGTCATCCAAATTGAGATGCAGTCTGACTCATAGTTTTCCTCATTGAAGAGGAAGGTTGTGGCGTTCCCCAGAAGCCCAGATCTGCACTCTGGTTCCCCTTCTACCAAGACGCTAGCACCCACTTGTTGGCTCCTTCCCAGGGGAAGGCTACCCTATCTTCAGAGATAGTCTCCCCCCACCTACAAGGTTTGGTCTAGTTCTTATACTGCCCCTCGTAGTAGGACTCAACACGGTAACTGGTGTCGCAAGATCAAGCAGCATAATGATCGCATAGCTAAGGAGCTAGAGGTAGCTTCCTAGTCTACAGTAGAGGAGTTACCTAGGATAGTGTCTCCTCTTAACATGGAAATAAGTTTCACCCCCTCTCTGGTTTCGATGGAGAGGAAGACATTAGGAGGACCTCAGTTTCACCTCCACCTGAAGTTCATTTTGAGGCTCCTATCATTGATAGGAGAAGGTCATATGACCAGATCTTATGCTATCGAGCTTCTGCTGACTGGGTAGTATGGAGCTCAATTTGATTTACATTCACATCCCTCAGTAATACACATAAGACGAGAGGGGTCGGGAGGCCTGTGTATCAATACAGATTACTACCAGAGAGAGATATAGGTATTCTAGACATTTGGTGGTCTCAGCCCTCGTAGACTTTCCCGATCGGTGCGCTACCCACGCCAATCATACTGATAGCATTCTAGTGACGGGTACTGCCCACCATAAGATAGAACCTTCAGCCCAGAGAAAGCCAATATTGCCTCCACCACACCAATCCACTTCTTTCCCACCATCACCTGTTCAGGTCCCGCTATCTACTATGCCTACAAAGAAACAAAAGACAAAATCTAAGTCCCATAGTGGCGCTCACTCAATAGTCAGCCCTAGGTTGGATTCAATCTATTTCCTTGCCAATAGATCACCCCAGCAACTGGTCCCTACTTTGGAGAATGTAAGTCTACTACGCTTTCTTCCTAGTACAGCTACACATCAAAAGATACCTCTTTGGTCGGTTAGTCCTACTATGTGTTTGGTAGACTACTCCTTTAGATTGGTAAATCTGAGTTAGGTCTAGGCCTCCATGGCTCCTACTTAGTACGATCCATCGCAAACCAACAGAGTCCTTTCAATATCCAAAATTAAAAATCTAAAATAAATTCAACCCTCCTCCCTTAATGGAGTAAAAAAAACAAAATAAAAACAATCAATCAATCCAATTCAAACCTTTTGCTCCTCCTCAGTGAGATGCAAATCTTTCCAGCTCCCTAGCGGACTTAGAATTCTAATCCTTTAGTGGATTTCATAGCCTTTCCTCCCTTGTAGATGACTTGAACTTGCCTCCCCGATGGAGAGTTCACTTGTCTATCCCAAGTGGAGTAAAAATAAACACAATTAAATAGAAAACAAATTGAAACAAATTCAACCCTCTTCCCTAGCAGAATTTATTTAAATAAATCAAATTTCTCATCAGTGAGACTTAAATCAAACCTCTCATCCTCTTGTGGATGACTCTATAAGCTTATACAAATACGTAACTGAACGAAGCATATAATGGATTTCTCCTTCCCTCTCTTATGTCAACAGCGAGCCACATTGTACTAAGCTGGTTTCCTTCTACACCTCGAGTTAGGAGTAGATCATCTCTGTTAGTGCTCGTGATCATTTCATATTTTTGATCATTTCGGTCAACACCAATATGTACGGTGTTCCTTGTTAGTCACACCACACCTATTGGGTGCTCTTTGTTGACCTCATTTTTAGGATGAGCTCTCAATCCCTCCATCTTAGACATAGGACTCCTCTCAGACATTAAGAGATCCTTAGTCTTAAAAAACATCTAGTGATAAGGTGAACACTCAACCTACTTAGAAGAGTTAGTCATAATAATAGGTCATGCCTTGGGTGTTAAGAAAATTTTTCTACCCTATAGCTTGAACCAACTCCTCACTTCCTTCCTTCAAGTAAAACTCAAATCAACTCCAAACTCATATTAACTTCAACTCCAAATCAAACCTTGAATCAATTTCAATGGATTTTCTCAAATCATGAATCAATTCCAAATAACTAAAACCCATGATTGAAATCCAAATTAAATTTCAAAAATCTTTCTCAAGCCCATTGATTGATCTTATGGACATAGCTCAAATCAAATCCAAATCAATTCAAATTCAAAAAAAAATTTCACAACCCATTTATATTCTTGTTTATATTCACATATAAAAATAAAATATAAATTCAAATCCATCAAACTTAATCCAAATCTAAATAAAAAATCTTTCCTAAACCCTTTGATTCTATCTTATGGACTTAGCTCAAATCAAATCCAAATCAATTCAAATTCAAAAAATTTTCTCATTACCCATTTATATTCTCAAATATAAATGAATTATAAATTCAAATATCCAAGAATCAATTCAAAAAATCAAATCCAAATTCAATCAAAATCCAACCTAAGCCTTTCAAGTCAAAATCTTGAACTTAGAAATCAAACTCAAATCAAGCCAAACTCTTGATTTTTCTTCATGATTTAATCAATCCTTCAATCATGAATCCAAATATAACTTCATTCCTCAAACCAAAACTAAATTGAAAAAATCAAACCCAAGTCAAACTTATGTTCATCCTTTGAACTTGAAATTGTCAAATGAATCAAAACCCATTTGAATCCAAATCACTTGCAAATAGATTTATATTTCAATCACAAGTCCATATGAGAGTTCAGCCAAACTTGAATCAAGTATTGATCATGCCAACTAAACCCAATTGGCTCACTTGACCCAAAGTGGCCAATTTGACCTACATGAACCAAAATTCAATTCAATCCAAATCAAAGTGATTGAAGCCAATCCAAACTTCATGTCATGTTTTTTGATCATCATAGATTAATCAATTATCATGAATTAGGTCAAACCATGTCAACCTAGCCTATTGACCAAGTCAACCCTTTAACCCACAAGAACCCAAACTAGTAAATTGCAACCTAAATCAAATTGATTGCAACCAATGGCTCAAGTTCACTCTAAATTGTTTATTGAACTTGACTGAAGCCTTAATTAAACCCAATTTGACCAATTGGCTAACTAGACCCAACCTAACCCAATTGACCATGAACCCAACTTGACCTAAAAGGTCAAATCAACTTGAAATCAAACCAAACCAAAATTAATTTAAACCAAAGCCTACAATATATTCCAAATGATTAACCAACCAAAACAAGCTATGATTCAAGCCAATTTGGTTAATTAGGTCAAATCGATCAACTTAGCCCAAATTGACCTAAAAGATCAAATTGGCCAAAATCCAAATTAAATCCAAATTAAACCAAATTAATTGAAACTAATTGAACCAATATACTCTAAACAGTCATTTGAACTTGACCCAACTCTTAGTTTGACCCAATTTGATCAATTGGTTAACCTAACCCATTTTGACCCGATTTGACCAAAATGGGTCAAATTAACCCAAATTGAACTAAATGAACTTCAAATGACATAAAATTTGGTCCAACTTACTTTCAACTCATTTCAAATCTGTCAAAATCAAATTTAATATTAAATGACCACTTCTCCCTTGGGTCAAGGGCATCCCATGAGAAAAGACCAAGTGGTCATTTATCTTCCTTGGCTACTTGACACTCATCCATTGGTCCACATAGGCACCAAGGACATTGATTTTTTTGACCCAAGGAGTTTTTGGGAAGCCATGACTCATGAGAAATCACCTCACCTCTCCCATTAGAACACTTGGCATGAAGGAAACTCACCTCCCCTTGGCTAGGACACCCATTTGTCCTTCATGGCAGCCACTTTCCATGCCTTAGCCAACCATAGGGAGCCACCTAGGATGATTCTCTTTCATTCCCAACCACCCCAAACCAAATGACATGCGTTTGGAGCCAAAATTTTAAATGAAAGGTTCATTTTCATTCACTTTTTATTCCAAGGCATTAGTGGCTAAAGAAAACCCATTTCTCTCATTCTCCTCCTCCTATAGCTCCCAAAGCCATTGGAAATCACCCCAACTTCATTTTGGAGAGAATTATAAAACTAAGTAGATTTTGATGAGGAAACGATGCTCACAAGGAAACTTCATTTCAACTTGAAGGAAAAGATCCAAGCTCATTCCAAGGCCTCTTCCCTCACTCAACAGCGTGCTTGAGTCATCACCATCACCGGAAATCATCCCCGGTGAGGTAACCTTCAAAAACCATAGCCAGCCTTAGGATCCCTCATTTTGTGATAGTTTTTGCGCAATTTTTAGGAATCTACCCTAGATAACCTCGCATTTTTACTTTAAATCATCCCAATTAGAAAATAGATTCTATCCAGTGCGAATCGGCATGAAAATGAGTCCATTTAGATAAGTTTTCACTTATAAATTCTCTATTTTCCAAAAAATAATATCCGATCGTTCACCGGTGAGCGCCGCCCGATCCGTAATTCGCAGATCGGATCATGCAATCTCGCATCGACGCTGTGATGACCGATCGCTTCGTGATCGGATAATTCGATCAATACAGCTATCATGGCTTTTGGATCGCTGTCAACTGATGCTCATCGGCGATCGATGGTCCAGAGAATGGTCATTTTGTTCTGTTGACTGGTCTTCCCACTCAAAAAGCTAACGTGACACCATGCATGAATCACTGCCACGCGTATGTAACGGCACCGCCCAATTCACGCTATACGTGGTTGCCCATCGACATCGTGCGTATTTTCTTATTTAAAAAATTAATTTAAATCACGTTAAACTTCAAAAATTCATAGAAAATAAAATACTTAAACCAAAAATTGCAAACAATGGCTCGTTGGATTCGTATTTATGAGAGAAATCTAATAAACCTAAAATCCCTAAATTTTACTAAATATTTTGAACTTAATTTGACTTTTAGTAAAAACCAAATTTCTTTAATTAAACCAAAAATACATGTCAGATTAAGTTGAACTTTTTTAGAGATTAAATTGATGTTAAAATACATATACTATAAAAATTTCAAGTCAAAATGACCTATGGATTAAAAGATATTGAATTTTGAGTATCAAATGATTTATTTCAATAAAATAAATTAGCAGAATTCATAAAAATCACTTAAATCAATTGAAATTTCCTAAATTCATAATTAATTGTAGAAAAATCTAAAAAAAATAAAAAACTCAGGTTCATTTTAAGCTAATGTAGAGGAGAATCCAATAAAACTGTTTCTAATTGAATTTGAATAATAGATTTCCTTTAATTAGGGTTTATTTGAAAACTTAATAATCCCATTACTCCCAAACTTAATTAATTACAAAACTTCGGGCATATTTAGTGAACGCCTCCCTAATTTTCTTGGAATTTATTAATGAGTTAATCAAAGAAATTAATTAATGAACTCTAATCACTCTCCAATATATAATTAAGGTTAATTAAGCTGTGAGTTTAATTCCTTGATTAAGATAATTAAACATTGTTTAAGTGATTTGGAGGTTTATGGAATGATTTTAGGATATTTTAAGCTATTCCTAAACCCCTTTCTTCCTTAAATCCAAATCTAATTAAAGGTTAATCCACTAATGATCAACTTAATTAATCAAATCAAATTCTCAAAACCAAAATTAATCTAGAAACTTAATCAATCCTTCTTGGGTAGATACTTAAGTATTCAATAACCTAAGTAAACTTAAGGAAATCATACCTAACCCATATGTGTGGGAGGGGCTATGAAAGTACTTAAATTAAATTCTTTTAGATTAATTAATCATTAATTGTGAGCCAATTGCAATAGGCACCTTTCTTTCCTAGGATGCATTGTTGATTTAAATTCCTTGTGATTTTATGTCATACATTGGCTCATAATTATTTGATTAAATATATTAAAGTGGTATAGGTAAATGAACTTAATCTACACCTTAACCTAACCAAAGCATAAAATTAATCCAATCACCTAAAAATTAAACTAAAATAATACACACATGTGAGAATGAGTAAGGACCAGCAAACCTTCTCACACTTTTCAAATTCAAATCAAACTCAAAGCAAAATGAAAGTCTCTTTAAACAACTTTTTATTCTCTTTAAATGATCTTACTTTATAAGATTGTCTTTAAGAATTAATTAAAGTGAATTAAATTACATGCTTACATCACTTTATTTCTTTCCTAGAATGATAAATGTGTATGTCATATGAAAATCATACGTTCATGCTTTTCAAAAATCAAATTCAAAATGAAATATTTTCTTTATATCAAATTACATGTAAAGTAAAAAATATGAGTATTATCACTATTAAATTCAAAACTATTTTCAAAATCTTTAAATCAAATTCCTAAACGAAAGTGCTTATAATTATTTATAAGCTTGTATGTGGATATAAATATGAAGATGTGCATAGTGTAACCTTCCTTCTCTTTTCTTTTAGTATGGTTTTGAATAGGATTTGACAAAGTATATAGTTAATTTGAAAAGAATATAACAATGCACTCATGGATGTAGGTCGAAAGGGCTTAGAAAGAAATTAACTTAGTTTGATTTATTTTTGGTCATTAGAAGGTGGGTTTAATTTATATTTATGAATATAAATGAAGGAATAATTGATTTATAAGGAAACCAATTGAGTTTGAGTTGGTTTGGTCCAAGATTTGGTTAAGCTTATAGAGGTAGGTTTATTTTGCTTAAGAAGGGTCTTGGTTTGGTTTGATTTAGTTTGATTTAGTTTTGATCATTTGAGTATGAGTTTCATTTATATTTGTGAATATAAATAAAGAAATAAATGATTTATAAAGAAATAAATCATGTTTGGGATAACTTAGGTGGAGATTTGGCTAAGCTTATGAGAATGGGTCATATGGCTTAGGAAGGAATTTTGGAACTTAGAATTGATTTTGGATTTTAATCACTTGGAATTGAGTTTGGATTTGGATTTGATAAATAATTGAGAGATTGAATTGATCTTTGAGAAAATCAATTGGATTGGACTTGGCTAAGGTTAAGGCCATGTAATTCAATCATAAGGTTTATGGAGAATTTTGAGTTTGGATTTGGTCATGGGATTGATTAAGAGTTTAGAAATTAATTTGGGTTTAGTATGAATTTGAGGTTTGGTTTGAGAAGGAAAGCATGGATTGGATTTAGGCTATAGGGTAGGCAAGTCTCCCTAAGTCCCTAAGGCATAACCTATTCCTATGGCCAACCCCTCTAGGTCTCTAGGCTTAGGGTGAGTGTTCACCTAATCACTAGAAGTGCCTTGAGATTAAGGACCTCTTAGTGTCTATAAAAGTCTTAGATCTATGATAAGGAAGTTGAGAACTCACTCTAAAAGTGAGGTTAACAGGGCTTAAACAATCAATTTCTCTAATTAATCAACCAATAAATTCCAAGAAAAATAAAGGAGGTAGAGGTCATCCCCCTAAACATTCTCAGAAAGTTTAAAATTGATTGGTTAATTAATTTGGGAGTAATTAGGCAGAGGTCATCCCCCTAAATATTCTCAGAAAGTCCTAGATCTAATTATAAACCCTAATTAAGCCAAAATTACTATTCAAAATTAATTAAGGATAATTTTAATGGATTCACCTCTAAAATACCTTTAAAATGAGCAATTGTTTAAACATTTAAGATTTTTCTATAATTAGTTATGAATTATAGAAGTTTCAACTTTAAAAACACTTTAGTTAACATAATTAAAGCCTTAATCTCGTCATGTGGTATGCGTCATGCACTTTTCATGTGGCTGGAGGCTATTAAAGTAGTCACATCCATACGAGTCAACGGCGGGATATTGATTGCGCCGCTGATCTCGATCACGCATCAATACCACAGCATAAAGGGAGTAAATAGAGAATATCTAGTATGATTTGATCATAGTCGCCTGTTTTAATCACGTAGAACGGATGGCCAATGTTCTCTCTTCCCACGAGCGATGAACGACGGAGGTTGTCCACCATAGATCGCATGATCATAGCTCACTAAAGCTCAGATTCACTCCAAAATTAACCCACACCTTTGCGCGAGAGATCTACAAGGATCCAATGACTAGGATGAGTTCACATGTGAATTCTCTTCACAAAAGACCAAAGAAAATTTTCTATTTCTACGATTCTGAGAAATTACCTTGTGGAGCTCAAGACTGGTTGTAGGATTGAAGGAGGTAGCTTCGTCTAATAGAGACGTGGCCCTATTAAGTAGCATGCAAGACAATTCCCCTTAGTTCACTTGGTGAATCAACTTTCATCAATTTGGAGCTTGATGGTGATCAAACTCCTAGCTCCGGTGGGTTTTGAACTCGAAGGAAGCTTTGGGTAGCCTCGATGAGGTATGTGGAAGGTATGTGGAAGGTATGTGTAAGAGGAATTGAAGTTTGGTTGAGAAATGAAGAAGTTTGAATTGGGATTAGGCTCTCCTATTTTAGTTTCGCATGGGAAGGAAAAATGTCGAAGGAGGAAAGCTTGGAATCGCTCTGGAAATTACAAGGAGGCTCAAAATTTGCCCTTGGAAGCTCAGATGATTCGAATGAATTAATTTCCCATGCGAATTGAGGGGTATACCCCTCAATTTTTTGAGGTGGATGGATGGGATTGCTTCCCATTTTTCAGTTGGTCAGTTGCCGCCAAAGTGTCAGAGTGGTCGCCATTAAGTCCACGTGGCTCGATTTGGTTAGAGGAATCTTGAGGTGTCTCAAGGTTTAATCGATCTCTGGATCTTTGGATCTTTTGGCCAGGTATGGGAGGTGAGTTAACTCACCTCCCATTGGTCCAAGGTAAGTCCTAGCACACTTAGGGTGGGCTAGGAGGTTTAGGGATGCTCCATTTAGAAGTTTGATGGCTGCCAAGGATGAGAGGAGAGTGGACTTTGCCATTATAGGAAAGAATCCAATGTGGGAGAGGATCCATGGATGATTTGCATTGGACTTGGCTCCAAATGGGTTAGGGTTGATTTTGGGCTAACCTAGGATGGGTTTTGGTAGGGTTAGGTTAGCCTCCAAAGTCCCATGGGTTGGTTTTATGGGTTTTGGCTCAATTGGGTTATATGGGTTCAATTTGGGTCATGTTGGGTTAGGTTGACCAATTGGTCACATTGGGTCAAACCAAGACTTGGGTTAGGTTCAAATGATGATTGAAAAGACTTTTGGTTCAAGTGGTTTCAATCAATTTGGCCTAGGTTTGATTTTGGTTCATTTAGAATCAAATGGGTGAAATGAGTTAAGTTGACCAATTTGACTAAATTGACCAAATTGGGCTGGGTTAGGTGTTGGATCATGTTCAATTAGTTAATTGAAAATTATTGTAGGCTTTGGTCTAAATCAATTTGGATTTAATTTGGATTGTGACCATTTTGACACTTTAGGTCAATTTGGGCTAGGTTGGGTCAAATTGACCAATTGGTCAAATTGGGCTCAATTATGGCTTTGGTCTAGTTCAATAATCAATTTGGAATGAACTTGAGCCATTAGTTGCAATCAATTTGGGTTAGATTATGATTTGACCCATTTTGGCCTTTTAGACCAATTTTGGTCAACTTGGGACAATTGGCCAATTGGGTTTGGTTTGGCTCAAATAATGATAAAGTCATGTTCAAACATTTATTATGGGTTGGTGTGAATCAGTGGTTTCAATCAATTTGGTGTATGATGAGTTTTGGCTAGTTTGGGTTTCATTTGGTCTAAAGGTTGACTTGGTTAAATGATCAAGTTGACTTGGTTTGACCCAATTCAAGGTGATTGATCATCCTAGGGTGATTGTTGAACATGATATAAAGCTTGGGTGGGCTTGGTTCAATCCAATTTGTGTTGGATTAGAACTTTGCTCAAAAAGGTCCTTTAGGTCACTTTGGGTTAAGTGGACCTAAATGGGTCAATTAGCTTTGTTTTGGATTGATTCAAGTTACACTTATATGAGCATATGATTGAAATATAAATTCAACTACAATCAATTTAGAGTCCAATGGACTTTGGCTCATTTGAAGTCTTCAAGTTAAAAGGGCTAACTTGGGATTGACTTGGGTTGATTTCAATTTGGATAGATAATTATAGGTTTCATTTATATTTGTGAATATAAGGAATAAATGATTTATAAAGAAACCAATTGATTTTGGGTTAGTTTAGGTTGAGATTTGGTTAAGCTTATGGAGGTAGGTCTATGAGGCTTAAGAAGGGTCTTGGTTTGGTTTCATTTAGTTTGATTTAATTTTGATCATTTGAGAGTGGATTTCATTTATATTTGTGAATATAAATGAAGGAATAATTGACTTATAAAGATATCAATCAAGTTTGGTATAACTTAGGTGGAGATTTGGCTAAGCTTATGAGAGTGGGTCATATGGCTTAGAAAGGAATTTTGGAACTTGGATTTGATTTTGGGTTTCAATCATTTGGAACTGAGTTTGGAATTGGATTTGATAAATGATTGAGGGATTGAATTGATCTTTAATAAAATAAATTGAATTGGAATTGAATTGGACTTGGCTAAGGTTAAGGCCATGGATTTCAATCATAAAGTTTATGGAGAATTTTGAGCTTAGATTTGATCATGGGATTGATTAAGAGTTTAGAAATTGGTGTGGGTTTGGTATGAATTTGAGGTTTGATTTGAGAAGGAAAGCATGGATTGAGTTTAGGCTATAGGGTAGGCAAGTCTCCCTAAGTCCCTAAGGCATGACCTATCCCTATGGCTAACCTTTCTAGGTCTCTAGGCTTAGGTTAAGTGTTCACCTAATCACTAGAAGTGTCTTAATACTAAGGAGATCTTAGTGTATATAAGAGTCCTAGATCTATGATGAGTAAGTTAAGAACTCACTCCAAAAGTGAGGTCAACAAAGGGTTAATGCCAAAAGAAAAATAAAATAGATAACTCCAGTCTCTAGCCTTCCAAGCAAGAAGAGACCATCAATAGAATAAGTTAATGAATGCTAAAGAGAATCAGAAAGAGTCCAAATCCCAAAAAAAGATAGGAGATAGCTTGCAAGAACTCAAATAAAAAGATTAGTAATATATGCTTAAAGAATAAGGTTTAACAAGTAGGGAGAACTCCCATGACACGGGAGCAATAGCATGATCAACCACCAAGAGAAAAAGGAAGGATCCCATCTAAAAACTAGTCAAACCAGAACAATTTTTATCCTAAACCAATCAACCTGCACAAAGCCAGCCACTAGAGAGGAACTAGAAATAAACAAAGAGCAAAAGTCACATACTAGCCAATAGGAACTGCCAATAAAGACCCAGCATAAAGAATGCCAAGCCCACCAAAACTGAAAATCTGAAGTATCCTAATAGGGAGAACTCCCATGACACGGGAGCAATAGCAGGACTAACCACCAAGAAGCAAAAGAAAGGAGCCCATCTAAAAACTAGTCAAACCAGAACAAGCCAATCCGGCAATCCCAAACTAGTCAACCTGTAGCAAGGACAACCACTAGAAAGGAACTAGAAATAAATAAAGAGCATAAGACATAGACCAACCAATAAGAACTGCCAACAAGGACCCAGCAGAAAGAAAGCGAAGCTCACAAAACTAGAAAATAGAAAAACTAGTAGGGAGAACTCCCATGACACAGGAGCAACATCAGGACCAACCACCAAGAGAAAAAGGAAGGAGCCCAGCTAAAAACCAATGAAACAAGAACAAGCCAATCCCAAACCAATCAACTTGCAACAAGACCAAAACAGGAAGCTAAAGAGGATAAAGGAAGACAACCAGAAAAAAAAATAACAACACCCAGAAAAGGAAAGCAATAAACAAGCCCACACAGATAACCAAAAAAGATGTGAATATTGGCTCAAGCTCAGATTAAAATTAACCATCACATAATAGCTATCATCAACTCTAAAAGAAAGGGCAACAAACATTACTTTGAAGTGAAGGACTTCAACATAATGGCTACCAGCAATACTTAAAGAGAAGGACAACTATAAATATAATGTATATAAATCATTAGAACAATCAATAATCCATCTAGATTATCATCATTGCCTTCATTTCCAATACTCAACAAATACTCTTTCAAGCTTGAACACGCATTGGCTCGGCTCGGTTATGTACCTTAAATAAAATTCTTAAAAGAATTATATAAATGTGCATAAACATGCATTTAGCATTCGTGAACAATAAAAATTTTCAAAAATTAATATGTAGAACCTGAAACTTTCTCTTTAATGGAGCGTTGATGACAAACAGATTTGTGAAGATGAATACATAGAACCTAAAATATTTTAAAAGAACATCAAACAATGATAAATAAATAATAAAGATATGTGTAAAAAGGCTACAAAGGTGAAACATTACCTTCTATGATCGAAGGAGGACTTGAGGTTTTGTTGGCAATAAGGAGGATGAAAACTTGGAGATTCACATTATAATGATAAGTGGTCCATGTATAATAAATGAATTTGGGTAAAAAATTTCAACATTATCTATGAGTAAATCATCACATATATTATTATGAGTAAAAGATAAGAAGATTCAAAATATCTCAATGTTTATTTTTAATAACAAAAATAACTCACCATATTTAACACTACATATATAGAGCATAAAGAGGTGAGCAGATTATTACACAAGAAAAAGAAACACCTAATTTGAGAATATATGTGAGGGTGTGAAGATGTGAATATTTAGATAAAATTAATCATCACATAATAACTACCATCAACTCCAAAAGAAAGGGCAATAAAAATTACATTTAAGATCCTAATTCTATCAAATAAATATCATCACAAATGCATACTAATAGGACTTCAACATAATAGCCACTAGCAATACTTAAAGAGAAGGGAAACCTACATTACATTGAAAATCTTACTTCTATCAAATAGATATCATCACAAATGCATACTAATAGAACTTAAACATAATGGCTACCAGCAAGACTTAAAAAGAAAGGAAATTATAAATATGATTTATATAAATAAATAAAATAATCAATAATCCATCTAGATTATCATCAATGCCTTCATTTGCCAATACTCTTTAAATAGAAACTATTCCAATGACATGATAAAACGTTTAATAACCATAAGGACTTCATAAAGAGTTTATGGGAAAAATAATAATAATACGTCAACTTAGTTCAAATTTATAAAAGTTTCAACTTCCAAATTCCAAACATTGAATCCATATCATTTCAAAGTAAAAGAACTTCCTTCATCTCTTATTTTCCTTGTACAACATAACATATGCAAATATTAATGTCAAAATGGTATGACTAATCCATAGTGAAATAAAATAAGCTACTTACCTTGGCCTTTCTTTTAATTCCATAAAAATTTTGATACCAATCACTCCCATATAATAAATATTGAATAGTTTCCATGCCTAATGAAGCATGTTATTGATCAATAACTCTACCACCAACACTAAAAGTTGATTATGAGGAAACTATTGTTACTGGAATCAAAAAAACATCAAATGCCATCCTTGATAAAATATAGTATTTCAAATTGTTTTCCTTCCACCAACCTAAGCAATCAAAATTTGTTAAATTCTCATTCTCAATGAGAACACCATCATCCAAATAAACTTTAAGCTCAGGTTTAATAGTGTAGTTAGTGTAATATATTCTGATATAAGTCTCATACTTTCTCTTTCCATAGACTGGTATACCTTTAAAAGTAGAAGAACTTCCCAAACCACTACTTAAATCACTTTCTAAGGTGAGCTTATTAGCATTGTTAGCTTTATAATCCTCTATATACTCATTATAAAGTTCATATAAATTTTGATTCACTTCATCAATGTGCATCTGAGCAATATCTTCATAGTATATAGAGTTGAATGCAATGTTTATCATCTTTATTTTATTTTAAGGGTCTAAAATAGCACATATAGATTTTAGAAGATTACAACTTCCACAATCCTTATCAATTTTTTATTTCATCCGGATTACCATTTCTCTAACATGTGGGAGCCCACTTTGAGAGTTGTAATCCAACATCTCTTTGATCCCCCATAATTTTGATAAAAATAAGTTGGAGGTAAGATATTCGGAACCTATCATAATTATAAAATTGAAGTTAATTAATTGAGTATAAAGAAAATGAATTTCAATAGTAATAGAAAAATATGAAAAGTTTAGAATTTAACTAGATATCGATTATATGGCTTGGTTAATGCCTCAAGAAAGGAACAAACATGTTCTAATTTTGCCCAATATTCTTCACTAGGACATAAAGTGTAACAAGGATCTTTATCATGAAACCTCTGAAAGACCTCCTTGAACTCTAGTGATAACATTAAGTAGCATTCCATCTAGTGACACAATTTAATCAATTTAGACAGCTTTGTTAGCTATCTCACTAAACTTCACTAATCGATGCAGTGAAGCGGGCACATGTTTAACACTATCTCTAACAAAATCAATTGTACTTTTAATTTCATAAATCCCATCAAATTCAAGATATTCAATGTCTCGCATGAAAAATTCTTCCATAAAGGGAAGTTTTTTTATGGAACTCTAAACTTTTTAGCATATTTGTATGTTGCATTATCTCTATTATTGCCTGTATTTAAACACTTTTACAATATGTCATGTACATATCTTGTTCTATGAGGTGGAGGCACATCAACAAAGTTAAGCACTCTTTTTTACAAATTCCACTCAACATCTATAAAATGACATGTCAAAATCATACAATGTATATATTATATTCAGATCAGTTGTCACACTGACTCTATTGATAGTATCTGATAAGTGTTTTAATATTTATTTTTCAATTTCATAGCTTTCTCATTTTTTTCCTTTTCTATCTTTTCATAATCTTTTTCATGAAAAATGAACATGTCATATTCAAAAATTTAAATGACAACCATTATCATAGAAATTAATTCCATTATCTTAGCATGATGGTCTACAATTAACCACTACAACCACAGATGGTTCTCAATCAGGTGGTTGAATTGAAATATTAAGTTATCCTTGAGGCTTATCCTCCTCTTATCCATGAAGTAAATGTCACTTATCTTGCACCACCTTTGCTCTTAGCTTGCTCTTTACATGATTATTTTTTTATTCCACCATTGATTTTGATCAAGTAAAATCATTCCATCTTGATGATATTTTTCTTCTTACTTTCTTAGCAAAATTACATGTGATTATCATCAATTGGAATAATTATATTCCTCATAGCCATCTCAACTACTATTGGGTTTGATAAGGACACCTATTCATAGGACTAATAGGGTAGGATTGGGATCTTGCTTTGATGAACTACTACACATACGATATAATAATAAAATATGAGCAAGTTGCAAAAGACATAATAATTAAAAAAATATTAATTTCATAAGGCCTTCTTTCGAAATGAGACCTCACCTAAGATTTCAAAAAAAAAAATGCAACTTGCTAGCCTCAGAAATCCAACAATTAATATATTACAATCACAGACTCTGGCATGAAAGAAAGACATTCCATAATGTTGGTAATTCATAAAAAAACTTCAAAATCAAATCATTTTTAAAATGACACAATGAAATGATGAGAGAGAGATAATAATAATAATTACTACCTAGTTGAATCTCATGTTAGAATAAATAGGAATTGTTGGATTACCATCATTGCCCATTATATAGAGTGTCATGCAATCACCATAAAAAATGCTTATTTAATTAAGATCACAAAATTTTTTTCAAACACTCTAAGATAATGTGGGCCATTTAACTAGCAAGATAACAACATAAAACTCACGTAGTAGTAAAATGCAACTTATGAAAAACAATAAATGCTTTCAAATATATTTTAAAGCCATCATAAGAAGCACAATAAACTCCAATCGAACCAGTCTCCAACAAATAGCCACCCGCCCACCAAAACTCAAATCTCCAGCAAATAACAACTTTCCCAAAATGAAAAATATGCATGCAAATTGAAATTATCCTCTAATAGTCAGTCTTCCCAACTCTCTTTGCTTAGAAGTAAAAAATAAAGTTTAATAATCTTGCAATCTGCATTTCAGAAATGAAAAATAACCCATGTATAAATGATAATACATCAATACCAGAAAACCCATGAATTATTATTGATAATTGCCCATTGATGATTGAATGAATCCAATTTTTTTATGAGTCCATTCGACTTTTCATAAAGGAAATAGATGAATATAACTTCTTGCAACCCTATCTACTCACACTGTTCATACCTCCCAATATTTCTTCTTACATCAATATCATAAGTTATTAAGGTTAGCCAACAATTCAGAATTCATATTTCAGTTCTTAACCTCAAGACTTTAAAGTATAAAACTCATTTGACAATTGTATCAACACTCAGTCCCCCTATAACATACAAAGAACTAGTGTCATTAGAAAAATAAACCTATAATAACTTAAATTCAACAACTTTTTTCATCATAACAAAGCAACTGAACAGTATCATTCCCGGTCAAATATACTTACACGTTTGCAAAGAATGGAGAAATTGAACTTGGCAAAAAGAAACATAAACTAGATTTAACCTCAAGAATATTGAATCAGAGAAAAGAGATAAGCTCAAACATAAACTAGCCATTGGTGAACAAACATTCCTCCAAACCTCCGAGATTTGCCAAACATTCAGAATTTGTTTACGGAACAACAATAAATAAATGACATAATTGAAATAAACCAACCAAACTTCTCTAGAAAGAGTTGTCTCTCATTATTAAGAGTCCACGACAGGAAATGGAACGGAAGACGGTAGTGAATCAAATATTTGAGAGTTTGTTTCCTCTCATTCACCGAACTTTTTCAGAAACATAGAACCTTAAAATAGTAAATCACTTACCTTGGCCACACTATATAGCATGGTTGAACTCTCTGAAGTATCCAAGACCTTACTCTTCCGCGGTTCTAGGTTTTCTTTGCGGGGAAGAAGTATGAGACGAGCGAAAGAAAATAAATTGGAATTAGGAAATATCGAGGTATACGGCGGAATATAGGAGAATAAGGGCCTTAGCCTTAGGGTTAGAACTTAGAAGTTATAATATTAATTGTCCATCAATGAACAGATGGCTAATTAGTGAGCCTCCTTGGCCCAAGCATGTAGCATGATTAGCATTCGAGACTTGAGCGGATCGAGATGAGGCGGTCAGAATTAAAATGTCGAGGCGGTTGCAATTAATATTAAAATTTTAATAAAAAATTTACAATTTAAAATTAATTAATTTTTATTATATAATATTAAAATTAAAATTAATATAAATATATCTATATTTTAATTTAGTTAATGTTTACAAGTTTTTTCATAAATATTAAACATTTTTCCTAAAACTATTCAACGAGCTTGTTCGCGAGTTTGTTCTTGAATATTAAATGATATACTGTTTACGGTCATAATCGAGCTTTATCGCGTTTCTTAACGAGCTTGTTCATGAACAATAAATGATACTGTTCACGATCATAATCAAATCGAACTCTGGGTTGTTCAAGCTTGTTCATTTAGCGATCGAGTATTTACAAAAGTGTTAAACCTTGTTTGATTAATTAATTAAACGATCATGAACGATCTCTTAGCGGCGAGCTTGTAGCTTGTCGAATGCTCGGTTCGTTTGCAGCCCTAATGCCTAGGAGAGAGATACAAATAAAAAAAAGAAATAAAATAAATAATGACATAAAAGATCAATTATTTATGTCTATTTTCTACATATTTATATATAAAAAATTATTAAATATAGAATTCAAATATAATATATTTGGACTTCAATATCATGATTGTAAAATAATAATAATCAATATATAATTATTACATATTAATTATGAATTAATATATATTATTACATATTGATATATATATATATATATATAATATTATTATTAATATATAATGATTCATAACTATTATATAAAAGCTGAATATTAATTAAAAAAATATGTGAAATACTTCTTCAGAATGAATTATTTGTCGTTTCCAGAAACATGAATGACTGCTTTCCTCTAAACCAAACTCACGTGGACAAGTGAGAGAGTGAGGCGATGTGAATTTGCTATTTTTTGTTTTCACTTTAAGCCTTTTCACACCTTATCTTTATATAAATAATAACAGATTAAGCTTCCTCTTCACTTGGTGTAATTTTTAAACTAAACATCATTAGTGATTTAATTAGCTAATTAGGTTAAAAAAAATTAACAAATGCTAATAGCGGGTGAGGCCCTGGGATACTGATTGCGCCCGGCTTTTATTTAATTAAAAAAAAATTCTGATCCTTTTTTGAACATCGGGATCATGGTTCGAGTTAGCGTGGTTGGTGTCGTTGGAAAGATAATGAAAAATTTAGCAACTTTCATGTTGACAGCTTTCGACGAATCTGGCCCGTTGAGCCGCAGTGTTTGCAAATGTGTGAGATGTGAAGTTGCAAAAAATAAAACATGTGATGCAACCCTCGTTTTTTGGCCATATCAGGCTCATCAGTTATTGGATTTTGGCGTGTTTAGCATCGTTGGAAAGATAATAACAAATTTTACAACTTTTATGTTGATAACTTTTGACGGATCTCGCCCGATTTTTGCAAATGTATTTTTTTAAAAAATCTTTGGAGATGTAAAAATTTGGCGTTGCAAAAAAAATATTACGGATCTCTTTTTTGTGATCTTAACACAATGCTTGTTGAATACATATGATTTTTGATAATATTAAACATTGTTGTGTGTTAATTTTTTGGTATGAGTCTAAATAGTTGTAAGTTAACCAAAACTAAAATAACAAACAAAAAGTATAAGTGTATGTCAATTTGAATCAGAATAAGTGGACATAAAAAAAAAAAAAAGCAGAATCGACCGCGACATAAAGTGATAAAAAAAATACAACTATCGCCGATCGTGGTGGAATCGCATCACTACGAGTGTAATGAGATGGTGGTGTGGCGATCCATAAATGATCTGTGATCCTCCTCCTCGTCACTGCTCACCGGGTTGTTGCGAACATTCCAAGTCTGTAACATGTGGTATCTCGGCGAGATGATACCGAGTGGTACCTTGTATATGGCGGTGTCATGTGGAATGATTGGGAGCATATGTAGCGGGGATCGGTTCATATGCCGTTCATGACCATCACGATATGAATCTTTGTGGTGGGCGCATTGTGAATGGATAGGTAGGCGTACCACGGCGTATATGATGGACCCACATCCATCGACGGTGCATCCGTCTGGCGTCAAAGTGCAGAATGTCTATATCCTTGTATCTGTGATATGCATGTTCCTTCGATCCACAGTACTCATGTAATGGTCGATGGATTTACGAAATTCTATGTCACCTCTCACCAAAAAATAGCGAAATATATCTTGATGATTTAGGATGTGGTCACTGAAGAAAAGTAAATTTATATCGGGGTTTCTTTGTAACAAAGGAAAGCAAATTGTAATTTCACATATACTTACCCATTTCGAGCGCATGGGGTAGTATGTAGGGTGGAAGCTGTGGTGCCTTGATAAAGTGAAGCCCAATCGGTACCACCTCGTATAACGGATCGGCGGCTCCCGATCAGCACTGCGAATCCAGTCACAACCAACTCCGTCCGCTCCCCATGTGTGAGTGGTGGAACACACTCAATCAGCGTCGGCCTTTCCCATCATCCCACAAGCGATGGATCTCGGGTCAATCAATCATGGGAGGTATGCTGCGATCTACGCGTCGAGGAAGGTGCCACTCTACCCTCTTCCAACAAATCGGTACTTTTCGGCTAGCCATATCTCCATATATATCAGTGATCGCATGGATCGATGTCCATATGGCTCCCAGATGACCTGCACATGTACCATCAAGACACTCTGAAAATTAAAATTCCATAGCGGTAAAAGTAAAATGGCTATTTGCTATTTAGCGTGCGACTCTGCAGTCCATCCGGCTCATCTCACGATGTTGGATCTTTGGCATTTCTCGAACAAATCCTTCATTCCAGCGACATCCAACACTAAGACCATCAATGTTAGGATGAGAACACGTAAGGTAGGTGCCCGCATGAATGTGCTCCCGCACAATAAATGAATACATCTGTATGCGCTTGCTTGGTTGCCTCATGCAACTCTCTGTGTAAAGATCATGCCTGGTAGCCCCTGAAACCACGAAGAATGAATGTCCTCAAGTAATGGTAGATCTTTGCGGGTGGACTCTCACGATCAGTGTCGGGAAGAAAGAAAGAACCAATAGTATGTATCGATATGCATAATAAGCGGTGCTCAGATCTAAGTATGAATCTGTAAAAGTCCGCCATCGCAAAAGGTAAGCATGCGTGCGTACCATGCACTGCGATGTGACATGCGGATGGATGGGATCACGATACGGTATCTGGCTGGGATGGGCTCCAATCAACTCGTCACGATGATGCGGCCCATTAGCCGTCTCCCTCCACCAGCGACCGCGCTATGGAGGGCCATCTCAACGCCGGGATCATCGCAACATCTGAGTGTGATCGTCATCTCACCTATAAGTGGAATGTGTTTGTCTGCGGGCACCGCTCCACTAATGGCGTCGATAAGTGATGATCCAGCTTAATGCATGAGCATCCGCGGAAGCCGACATCTCGCATGCACCCATGAATGAGGGCATTCCATGAACATCAACAAGTGTCGGACCTCAGCAAAAACGCAATCAGAATAGAGCATGCGTAAACTACGTTAGTAAAATAAGCAGATACATTGGCACAGAAATAACATCAAAAAATAACATACCGAATCAGGATGTGCTGCTCTATGTCTACCACGCTATGCTGGGTGCACCTAGGTGGTGGACCGTAGTCCTGTTAGCCTCCTCTCCTCTAGAGGCGGGTGGCTTCACCGGACATCTTAACACAGGTTGCGTTGTATAAATAAAATAAATAAATTAAACCAATAAAATTTCATTCTTTTTTTGGCCTTCAGAAGGTTGGTTGAAAAAAAAAAAATCCAACAAGCGCTTAATTAATCAAAACCAGCTCAGTTTTGTTAGAAATAACAAGCTCAGTTTTGTTAAAAGGGAACAAAAGTATCTATTGAAAAAATGCAATACAAGGAAGAAATACTTTAAAAATATGCTGAAAATTAGAAATTGATTCAATAAGAGGTATGTTTATACTTAAAAGCGAAAACAAGATCACAGGGTTGACCCTATTTCAATTAAGGAATAAATACTTTAAAAGATGAGAATCTATAGTAGTATAGTAGACCTTCTTGGCATGTATTAAGCATCAAACATCATACAAAAGAGGAAGGAACTACAAGCGGATACAAAGATCTGGATGAGGTCAAGCCGTATAATGTGAAATAAATGGAAAAATCCCACTTGATACATATGTAAATTCACCTCTGAAGGTTCGATAAAACATGCCTTACGGATACATAACAACAATAGCATAAACACACATGACACAAATGACTCAAACATCACACTCTACACGCCAGTGGACTATATACTTATGGTCTTAGCACCTGCGCCGGAACTTTTGGAATGTTTTCATCCATGGTATTTTTAAACCTACTTGCCTTGGCCTTCCAGGACTTTAAGTAGGTGGGGTATAAGTTTAGTGCGCGCCGTGATGTAATCGCCCCTCCTCCACGTACAACATGAAACTCTCCACGGTAGGTACTACTATAATTATGCAAAATTGTAGAGACATATCTGCGTGGCTTGGTGGCGTTGGCTCAAAGCGCAATCCGCGTGGACAAGGTAGGTGATAAGGCGTGGTTGTCTACGCATCTGATTGCATAGTTTTGAAATTTCAACTTTGTAGGTTCGATTCGACATCACTACTCGGACATCTAATTCTGGGTTCGTGTCTTCCGTTCGCGTTCATTAGCAATAAGTGTAGCTTTAATGCGAGGGAAAATAAGTTTTCTTGTTGCCTTTCTAGAAGCTGACCTTTTCAAGGCGTTTTGTGAAAAATGAAACTATATTATAGTAAGCGCCATAATCGAGCTTGAATAGGTAAACCGCGTGCGTTTAAGCACCCGTTGAAGCACTCTGCGCATTTGTCATCATCGTTACCTGCGTTATCATGAGTTTGAGTCCACGTTGAACATCCCTTGACCAATCGTATGCCTCTTGCTTAATATTCTTAATGTCGACATGCCTTTTGAAAATTGGATGTCATCTCGTGTTTCTGCAACATACATTTTTTACATGAATTGACATCGGTATGCCAAGTTGACGTCTTGCTCTCTTGAAGTTCTCCGTAAATAACATGACAAGCGGTGAAAGCGGAAGATTTCTCGACGACCACAAGACACGCATGTCTGAGATGAAGCATAGGTCACCCCTAGACATAATGGGATCAAGTCACGAAGAGTTTGCAAAATCCAAGATTCGATGCTTTCATTCAACCATGCGAGGCCAATGGGAATAACCCATTGTTTAAACGACGTAGTAGAGTGCCTTACTACAGACACAAAGCTGGCGGCGATATCATATTATTGATGGCTCAAATGACGACGATTGAAATCTATTTGATTACTGAATTTTGCAGATATCTTGAACACATAGATTTTAGCTTCAATGATGCTCCTCCCAAGCCAAAAATAGCCTTGCTTTTCGTGCATCCCAAGCCTTCATATAAGATTTCATTATATTGAACTTGACTCTATATGGCCAATAATCTCCACAGGCTTGAGATCCAAGCCTTTGGCGAGTTGATGAAATAACTTATAAAGCGTGATGTGCATTGCACACATGTGGCATTAAGAATTGAATGGCTACAATGTGATAGAATGAACCAATTCTCCAAGTTCCCTCTTTGGCGGCGGCATGTAAGCATACAAACATGGTCTCGGGTTAGAATGGCGGTGCGGCATAAATCTTGATTTGCTTGAGGCATATATGACATTATTTATAATGACGCACAGATAATTGCAATCCTTCTTTACATACACAATTCATCAGGATGCAATTCGTCTTGAAGATTGAATCATCGATGGGCCATCAAATCAAGATCCCATTCTTTGGTGAATTACGAGCTGCGCATATAATCATTATTATGTATAAAATGCTCCTCAGTATGACTCGTTCTCCTTGAGTAATCGATAATCAAATCTCTATGAGATGGTTCTGCTTATCATCTGCTTCGAGTCAATATAATCATCATCATCCTCATCTTACTACTTAGGCATAGTTTAGGTATTCAACATTTACATCATGGTGGGTACATCATTATCTTGTGGGTTCAACATTTGGCGAGCTTGTCTTGGCATGATATTCATTTTCCCCTTTGCTTTTATATCTCGAGTACTTATCGAGGAGGTGGTGTTATGTCATCTGTCGATCCCACCACTTATGCTTTCACTACGTTACTAACCAATCTATCTCCACGTGGGAGTCGCTCAAATTCAACATACATCACAATAGACTGTGAACATGCTGCATTAATAATAGTCTCACAAACTTCATCATATCATGTATGTGTCACAACAAATCCAGTTCCAACAGGAAAATGACCCAGCAGATTAAGAGAATCTTGATGGATCTAACTTCAACGACCTCATAACTTTTCTCTGTAATTCCTCAAATTTAATCCGTCGTGAAACTTGGATTGGACGATTTCTCCCACCAATATATGTTGGAATGAACTCATCACTTACTCTGAGTTCACCATCATAATAAAGAACAATAAATACACTATCTGAACTCATCACTTGTCAAACCGGTATTGACCTATTATGCACAAAATTCGGCATTAATATATGACAAAGATGGTGAAATATATTCAAGCCATAACTTCGATCCATATTTCACTAAACAAAGCATCTGCACTCTCTTCATAAAATCCAAATCCAATCATTCTCTTTTGAAAGCAAAAATAAAACATCCTAAACTACACATACATACTTCCTAAATAAAAATAGAACATTGCACAAAATTAAGCTTTCCTACATAAAATTATGCAATTTGATGGATCCTAAACCTATAAATTAAACATACACATGCAATAAAAAAAAATAAAACATTGCAAAAATGAAGTTTTCCTACATAAAATTGCACAATTTGGTCGATCAGATCAACTAAACCCTAAATTAAACTACACATACACATTTCCTAAAAAAAAAAAAAGCGTTAAAAAATGAAGCTTTCCTAAATAAAATTACATTCTCGATCGATCCGATCTCATAAACCCTAAAATTAACTACACATACACATCCTAATTTGTTCTAGATCATAGTATAAAAAAATTTAGTTACTAGATCCACCATATTCAAGGAGAGACTATACTTTGTTCTATAATAACATAATATCATTCATATTCTCATAATGATGCTATTAACAAAAAAATGGCAAGAACAACTAGTGATTTGAAAACCCTAAATCAAAGCGTGCATAATTTCGGATCTATCATGATCTCTTATTAATATCATAACAATTAGCTAAACCAACCCGGATAAACTCATACAAAATACATTTCTTCTTCGTTTGGGGTTAGAAATACCTAAATCGGCGAAAATAAACCTTCCAAGCTTATTTTCTGGCGTGGCGACTTCTCGCCGGCGACCACCTTGGCGGCGGCACTGACGGGGTGGATCCGGGCAATAAAATTTGGATCGCGTAGATCGGCGGAAAACTGGCGGCAGACGAAGAGAAACAAAGAGCCAGCTTGCTCTCGTCTAAATTAAAGAGAGCCGGTCTGATCAGGGCGGCATCAGTCGGCGGTCGCCCTTCAACTATTAATTTTTTTTAGTCCTGCCTAATTAGCTAATTAAATTACTAATGAGGTTTAATTTAAAAATTTTGCCCCCTTCACTTCTCTCAACACAAGCTTCTTTCTCACCTATATTCGATGGAAGGTATACTGGAAAATTCATCCGTTGTGAGACGGAAGAGAACCAAGCGGCAAAGGCCTCTCTGCGGGAGAACCAAGCAAAAGGCTTTTTCATGTCGGCGGCTAGTGACATTTTCATCGACCTCCACGGAGTTCTCTCTGATCACAACCGGCTAATAGCCTTATACTTTTGCGATCATGGAGGCCCAGAGCCAGCGACAGAGGAAGCAACCGCCGAAATTACTGAGCGGCAATTCAGCGACCACCAGCCAAAAAGCTGGGTTAGGCGATCCGAATGCAAGACTTACAACAAATGTTTCCTTCCTTCGAGCACTCGGGCATTGCGACCAGAAAATCAAACTTTCGATCCCTTGGATGAAACGAAGGCGGTGGTGAGGATTCGATTCAGCTTGAACTCATTCTCTTCGAAAGTCACGGCAAAAGGCAAGAATCCACGATTGTTGTGCGGCTCCGTTCCCTTCGGTCGGCTCTCGGCGGCCACATGCGGACGCCCATCGCATCCACAGGGGGGAAGGAGAGGTCGACGGACTTTCTCTGGATCTCTATCTCCCTCCTCCCTGCGATGATGATGTCGATATCGCCAAGTCGTCTTTCTACGTTTCGCCGACAAAGACGCTGCCTTTCTTTTTGGCAGCAAAACACCGAATCTGGTGGTGTTGACATCTTCCCTCATTAATTGCCATTACTAATCAGATTCTAACTGAAATATGTCACGTTAATTTCTTTCTTCTCATTGGTTTTATTTTTATTTTTATTATTTTTTAATTTTATTCATCATTCATCATTAGTTTCCTCCGGGAGATAACTGACCTCTCTGAATTATATGAAGCTTTTCACCATTGTTTAATGATTTTTTGAAAAATTTTGGATTAAATTTAGTTTGATCCATCGTTTCTCCTACGAAAGCCGCTTTCCACTGGTGCATCTGCATTGTCAGAATTGTGACTTTTTCATTCAATATACTCCAATAAATAAATAAATCTTCGATTACTGAATCTTGAAGAACGTCATGACGTTCAGTACCTGATGAGGAAGAAGAGGAAGGCGATTCTAACTATGGGGAAGATCAAAGATCGGCGTTAGTCAAGATGTGACCAGAAATGTTGATTAAAATGCTTTGGCAGAAAATTAAATATAGTTAATATATTGTTCTTCTCCTTCTTTAATTACCGTCACTTACTGTGATTTGTGTAGTCTTTTGTCTTATGCTAATAGCGTACAGTAACATGTAATGATTGGGTGAGTGAATAGAAATGTGTTCGATGCTGCTACTTGTTTTTTATTAATAAATTTAAATTTTTTATGACCCGGCACTTAGATTTGTTCTTTTTAATAAAACAAGATTTTTTTTTTGAAGTAAGAGCTACTGCAGATGATAGTTATTGAGGATGGTTGAATAATTAATAAAACGAGTTCATTAAAAAAAATCTGTTCATTATATATATATATATATATATATATATATATATATATATATATATAATATGTATATTGGTGGAGGGAGAGGGTGAAATTTGAGTATTAAGAATAATGAGAGAGAGAGAGAGAGAGAGAGAGAGCGCTTTTTAAAAATATTAAATAAGAATGATCATAATTTTGATGAAGGTGCATTGAATTTTTTGAGATTTTTTTATTTTTTTATTTTTCTTCTTCTACAATGATTTGAAAAAAATTATCTTAAAATAAGAAAATATTATATTTTTTTATGAGTGTTATATAACTTTTGAAGTTATTTTTAAAAGTATTATTTTGATTTTTTTTGAAAAAATATTTAAAATATTCAGGCTCAATGTTCTTTACAATAGTCATAAAAAATTAGTAAATGATAATTTTTATGATATTTTTCTACTAATTATATTTAAATACCTTAACATTTTACTATTTTATTATATTTTTATATCAAATATCTTTATTATTTTTAAATTTATTTACAAATTGAAATCACAAAATTTCATCAATGCGTATTAATTTTTTTTAGAGTCATTCCAATCAAATTTTTAACATTAACCTAAAAAACTACAAAATGAAAAATTCTTTGTAATATAAATATGAATTAAACTTAAAATCTTCATCTTCATAAAAATTCCTAAAACGTCTACAAACAGGATTAGAGCATTCTACTTCTTCTTCTATAGCCCTTTAGATTAATATATTATAGATTAAGTATAATTTGAAAAATGAATCAAAACATTTCACCGTCAATGGAGCAATCAATCTCACAAGGGGAGCTTTCCTCCCTCTTGTAAAAAGTGGAGGGTTGCGTTAGGTAATCGTTAGCCAGCATAAAACTTGTCGAAATAATCATGACATAAATCCTTTAAATCATTGTGTTAATGCTTCCCCTCAAGTGACGTATGTGGAATACATGAAAAATAAAGAAAGCACGATGCTGCGATGTTAAATAAGAAAGGGTTCCCACATTATGGACGGATGCGGGCAAAGAAGTTAGTCCATGAAACTATAATTAGGTTAGGATCTTTGAATAGGTACTCTTAATGAATGGAATTAATAGATATTATGGTTCATAGAAAGATAAATATTTTATGTGTTCAAGAAACTAAATGGGTTGGGGAGAAGGCCAAGGAGATTGATAGTTTAGGTTTTAAACTTTGGTTTAAAGTAAAAGTTCAACTAGAAATGGTGTATGTGTGATTATAGATAAAAGTTTGCAGGATAATGTTATAAATATTAATAGATGTGGAGATAGAATTATAGCTTTAAAAATTATTATTGATACTAAGATTATCAATGTTATAAGTGTCTATGCTCCTCAAGTAGGTTTGGAGGTAAGAGCAAAAGAAAATTTTTGGAATGAATTAGAGGGATTAATGCAAAAGATTCCTCTTGAAGAAAAGTATTTATTGGAGGAGATTTAAATGGACATGTTGATAGAGTGATAGAAGATTTTAAAAGTATTCATGGTGGTTATGGATTTGGAGTGACTAATGAAGAAGGTAGGACTATATTAGATTTTTCTTTAGCTTATGATTTTATAGTTGCTAATACTTTATTTAAGAAAAGAGATGAACATATTATTACTTATAAAAATGGATCTAGTTAAACACAGATTGATTATTTTCTGATAAGAAAAATAGATCGTTTGGATTATAAAGATTGTAAAGTCATTCCAAGTGAAAATCTAAGTACCCAACATCGATTGCTAGTTTTAGATTTTAAGATGAAAGGTTGTAATAGAAAAAATAAACCAAATTGTTGTCCTAGAATTAGATGGGGATACTTAAAGGACACAAACAAAAATATTTTTAAGAGTGAGCTACACGAGATTAGAATTTGAGATGTTCATGAGGAAGCAAATATTATGTAGAAAAAAATAACAAATCAAATTAAGCAAGTTGCTAAAGATGTGCTTGGAGAATCAAAAGGAAAAGCTTCTTTTAATAAGAATAGTTGGTGGTGGAGTCAGTGCAAGAAAAGATAAAAAATAAGAAGTATTATTATAAAACTTGGTTTAGATGTAAAACTTCAGAATTGGGAAAGATATAAAGTGGCTATAGAGATTCTAAGAAAGTAGTATATGATGCAAAAAATTTAGCTTTTAGTGATTTATACAATAGATTAGATACTAAAGAAAGTGAAAGATGTATGTATAAGTTAGCCAACCAAAGAGATAGGAGAAGTAAAGACATAGTTCAAGTGAGGTGTATTAAGGATGAAAATAATAAAATGTTTTTTTTAGAAAAGGATATTGATAATAGGTGGATGAGGTATTTTGAAAAACTTTTCAATGAAGAATTTGAAAGTACGATTGATTTTAGCAACCTTAATACCCTAAACAAAAATAGAGAATTTCATTTTTATCATCGTATTAGTAAATCTGAAGTTAGTGAAGCTTTAAATAAAATGAAATGTGAAAAGCAGTAGAACCGGATAATATTCCAATAGAAGTGTGGAAATGTTTATGAGATCAAGGAATTTCTTGTCTTACAAATCTTTTTAATGTCATTTTAAAGACTAAAAATATGTCAGATTAGTGGAGAAAGAGTTTGTTGGTTCTTATATTTAAGAATAAAGGTGATGCATAAGAGTGTGCAAATTATAGAGGAATTAAGTTAATGTGTCATACATTAAAATTATGGGAGAAATTGAGCATAGGCTACAATGTGATACTGAAGTTTATCACTGTCGGTTTGGTTTCATGCCGTAGATCTACTATGGATACATTTGTTATGGGGTTTGATGGAGAAGCATAGAGAAAGTAAGGAGGATCTACATATGATATTTATTGATTTAGAAAGCTTATGATAAAATTTCAAGATATGTTCTTTGGAGAGTTCTAGAATAGAAAGGAGTTAATATTGGTTACATTCAAGTCGAAGGATATGTATACAATACAAACACAAGGAGGATTGACAAAATATTTTTGATTTCGCTTGGATTACATCAAAAAATCAGCTTTAAGCCCTTATCTTTTTACTTTAGTTATGGATGTACTTACTAGGCATTTACAAGAAGATGTACCTTGGTGTATGCTTTTTTGTTGATGACATTCTTCTTGTTGATAAGAGAGGAAGTCCAAGAAACTTGAATAATGGAGGTCAACTCTAGTGTCTAAAAGTTTTCATTTAAGTAGATCTAAAATTGAATATATGGAGTGTAATTTTAGTTGTAGAAGTTCTAGTGGTAGTGTTGTGACATTAGGTGAACAAGTCATTAATAAGAGTGAGCTTTTCAGATATTATGGCTCTATTGTTCAAAATGATGGTGAAATAGTTAGAGATGTTATTAGTAGAATTCAAGTTGGATGGTTAAAGTGCTGGAATGCATCTAGCCTATTATGTGATAGAAAAGTTCCGCTTAAACTTAAGGAAAAATTTTATAAGATGGTGGTAAGACCTGCAATGACTTATGGTGCAGGATGTTGGCCAATAAAAGAGAAGCATAAGACTAAGTTAAGTGTTACAGAGATGAGGATGCTTAGGTGGATGAGTGGCTTTACTCTTAGAGATAGAATGCAAAATGAGTATATTCGAAAAAGTTGGAGTAGCTCAGTGGTAGATAAGATTAGGGAGAGTCGCCTTGATGGTTTGGCCACATAAAGCGTCGATGACCATTAGGAGAGTAGATGCATTAGATTTGCCTTATGTTAAGAGAGGTAGAGGTAGACCTAAAAAGACTTGGTTAAGATGTATAAAAAATGATCTTAGTATACTTGATTTAAATGAGAATTTGACACATAATATGACACAATGGAGACAAAGAATTCATGTAGCCGAACCCACATAGTGGGATTAAGGCTTGTTGTTGTTCTTATTGTTGTGTGCTCGGACTCCCTCCTATTTTTCCAAAAACAAATTTTTGTATTAAGCAGACTCCCAAACCATTCAACGATGGGCTTGGTGTGGGACTTCGAGATTTCCTGATCAAATGAGCGTCAATGTCTATAGCCACTGTTCAGCGTGACCAGTGAGCAATGCAAACTTCCTCGACTTCTTCAGATGAAAGACAGGGAACACTCACAACCGTCCCTATAACCCTACCATAATTGATCGAACGTCCTTGGATCTTCGGCGTGGCGTAAATCGATGAATGGGAGGACGGAACCTAGCGAGGAGGTAGTAAAGGCTCAACATCGTTAGACAAATTCTGGCAAAAATTCTAGTGATGATGAGGAGAGAGAGGAGTTACCATGTTCAGGGGTGGACCTCCACTTCTCTGATTTAGGTTAGGAAGAATTTATAGATTAGTGAACGGATGCCGGCGATTAACTTTGCAAATGGTTATCTTTTTATCTAAATTTTAGCGTGTTATTGATGAAATAATAAAATTCTTTTATTTTTTAAAAATAATAATAAATTTATTATAATTATTACATTCTAATAATTTTTATTATTAAAAAAGAGAGCAATAGCTACGTATCATCTAAAAATTAAATAGTGAAAAATCATCCCAAATGATGCCTAAAAGTGTATTTGAGATCATTTTTATTTTGTTTTTTAAAATAAATTATTTAACGTGTTTTATGTTTTTAAAATAATTTTTAAGAAATAAATCAAGTTATCAATTAAAAAAACTTAAAATAAATATTAAATATTTTAAATAATTTTTTTAAAAAAAAGTATTATCGTTAAACATCACTATCTTCATTAATGTTAGCAATCATCCTCACTATTGATGGATCAATATATTACCTTTATCTTATCTATTTTTAATATGCCCAATCAAGATCATCATTATCATCACATAAAAATAAAATTAGTATATTTTTAAGATGTTAAATATATTTATATTTAATATTAAACTATAAATAACATAAATAAAAAAAGTAAAAATTAGCCAAAATAATCTCTCATTTCCCATAATATTCTCAAACCCATCCGAGAATCATTCTTTTATTTTAACAATTCAATTCAAACTTCAAAAATCATATATTTTTTTAAATAATAAATTCAAAATATCTAAATCCATCACACGTATCTGACAATACATTAAAACCTAACTATAATTCCATGCCTCATTTTTTTTTTTTTTTGGGAAAATTGAGGGCGTTCGCCCAATTTCATTCCAAAAGTAACATAGTAAAGTTAAATAAATACAAGATCATACAGCCTGAAAAATTGTAGAAAAACAGAAAGGGAATCATATAGTTTACTGGACTCAGAGATACATATTAGATAGACAAAAACCCCAGCAGCAATCAATCAAAACCGCCTCCAATCGGTAGAACAACGGCTGCCATCCAATGGAGAGTGGACTGGAAAATTCCAGCAGACATATTTCACACAGAAGGATCCAGAAACATAAGAGATAAAACTCCTGTAATGCAAAAGCTAAAAGAGAAGAGAAGCCAGTGTCATCATCAGGGATCTCATCTTCATCCATAATGGTTTAGAGGATAAAGGAAGAGTAGGGTCTCCAGTCCATTCCAGGTTTCAGCCGAGGATCTGCCAGGAAGGAGTAAGGTTCAATTTCGCAAGGAGACAAAGTAACTCCAGCATAATAAGACTCATCATCGTCCAGTTTGGACCAAGTCAGGTCCCAAAAGAGAGGAAAGCCACCAACAGAACCATAGTCGTCTTGGAGAGGAGCTCCAACGAAGGAGTGATCCAGCTCAGGAACCAGCAAAACAAACCAGAAAAACAACATTATAAACAGCATGGAGGCCGAACCAGAAAAGCAGAAGAAACAATTAAGGCATAGTAAAGGAGCAGAGAGTGCTAATAAAATGAGAAAACCAAGAAAACCGAAAATGGCAGCAGAAAGACTCCTAGGGAGGTTTTTCCGGAAGAGAAGAGATGCCAAAATTCATCCAAGAATAAATCGATCATGCACATTCACCATTTATCCTTAAGAGCCCAACGTGAGCTTAGTCAACTCAATTTGATGTTCATGCATAACGCTTCAGCAGTTTGATGCAGATTTGAGAATAATCTTTTATTTCTCTCACCCCAGATAACATACACCGCCACCGCCACAATGAGAAGATGTAGCCTCTTCAAAGCCGAGTGTTCATAAAGGGAGGAGGGTTGAGGGATGGTGGGTTGAAGAAGGAAAAGTTCAGTAGGTAAAAGGCCTCGAATAATTTTATATGGGAAAGAACAACCAAAAACAAATGATTATGATTCCTTTTCGAAATGAAGGGTAATTCATAATAGATCCAAGCCCTCTACATAACAAATCGATGTTTGCCCCATTTTAGCCATCCTAAAAACAGCATAGTTATATCCTTTGAACCAAACTTTCTTAAAACCTTCAGCTGGAGGTAAGTGATCATAGAGTGAGGTAATAATACTTTTGTTATTAATCTTCATAAGCCCATTCCAAAGAATTTTATCCGCACCCTGATGAATTACAATTTTCCTGATAGAGAGAGAGCAGGAAGGATAGAGATTGGTAAAAACTGCTGGAATACTCCAGCACCCATTCCTAATAAGTACTTCAAGTTTGGAGTTTTGGGGTTGGTTAATCAGGAGGAATACATCCAACCCCACATAATTCAACCAGGGAAGAGCCATTACACCAGGGGTCATAAAATAAGGAGAATTGGGAACCATCTCCCACCGAATAAACCAGTTTTCCTTTAAGTCTAGATGCGCAGCTTTGTAGTTCCTTCCATAAGGGGGAGACTTTTGTTTGTTTTTGCCAAATGCATCCATATTTATTTGTATTCCAGGCTGCAAGGGTTGAGGATTGATTGAGAATTTTCCATAAGATTTTTGTTTTGCAAATGATATTAAGTGTGCTAGCAGAAATCAGACCAGTACCACCTTTATCCCTTGGTAATGTAGTGGTATACCAAGAGATAAGATGCAGTTTTCGGGTCACTTCACCATGATAGAAGAAATTAGCCGTAATAGACTTGATTTTATTTATGATGCCTTTAGGGATAGCCATAGCTCTAAACCAGTAGGTTAGGAAACTGTTAATAGAAGATCTTATGAGCTGAAGTCTACCTCCATAAGAGAGCCACTTAGATTTCCAACCTGCAAGCCATCTATTTAGTTTGTCAAGTAGAGGAGAGTAGTGAGTGATCCTGAAATGCCCAGCCACAATGGGGAGGCCCAAATATTTGATAGGAAAATTACCCATTTGAATATTCAAATGGGAACTAATTGAGAGATATGCTTCAGAAATTTTGGAAAGACATAATATAGATTTTTTGAGCTAAGGAGGAGAATTCATTAACTCCATTCAAGGTTGAAATAGATAGAGGATCAGCTACACCTGTGACCAAGATATCATCAGCAAAAAGAAGGTGGGAGATGGAGTAGTTACAAGATTCGATCACTTTGAAAAGGTGGGCATTAGTCTCTTATTCCAACATACAAGAAAAAATATCCATGATGATTGTGAAGAGGAAAGGGGCGGCCTTGTCTGCCGCTCACGAGTTAAAATAGCCATCAATTTGTCTGTTGAGCACAATAGAGAATGGGATGTCAGAGATACATGCACTAACCCATTCCACAAATATCTTGGGAAAACCTTCTGAAGTTAACTGAAAGAAGAAGAAGTCATGAAGGCTTTATGGATGTCCAACTTAGCACAAAAGAGACTTTGAGAATTTTTCTTGTGGAATTCCAAGCTGATTTCTTGTGCTACAGAAATGCTGTCTGATATGTCTTTGTTTTTGATAAAAGCAGATTGAGCCGAGTGAATAATGGAAGGAAGGACAGCTTTTAATCTATTGGCCAAAATCTTGGCAATGACTTTGTAGAAAGTATTGCATAAAGAGATAGGTCTATAATCAAAAATACTATTGGCATGTTTTATTTTAGGGATCAAGGTGATGATGGTGTGCTTGAAAACTACTGGCAGGCATCTGGTTTTAAAAAAATGGTGAACGGCTAGTAAAAATTGGTCCCCAATAATACTCCAGCATGAAAGGTAGAATTTGGAGGTAAAACCATCGGGCCCTAGAGTTTTATCCTCATTGATACTCCTAAGAGCATCCAAGATTTCCCCATCAGATATTGGGGAGCATAATTCTTCGGACTGGCTTGCGGATAAAGTAGTGCCAATAGGAGCCTCATAAAGGGATGATTCCTGATTACTGTCCTTGTTAAAAAGGGAAGAATAATACTTACAGATTTTCTCTACAATCTCTGATCTATTGGTAAGGATTCTCCCATCTACTTGGAGGTCCTTAATAATATTGGTGTTCCGTCATTCCTTAATGGTGCAATACAAGAATTTCAGATCATCATCAGCATGAGATAGCCAGGAGACTTTGGCTCGTTGCTTGGCCCACAAGCTCTCTTTTTTAACAATATCCCCATACTGTGCATTAATTTCAGCTAGGTTAATGAGGAGAGTCTTGTTAAGAGGGTAATTTTCAAGCATTTTTAGATGACTCTCTTGTTCCCCTTTCAAGAATTTAATTTGGTGTTCAAGAGAGATTTGATCCGGCTTGTATTGTTTGAGATGTTCTTTGACCATCTTGAGTTTCTTGAATAACACCAATAGAGGGTCTCCAATAACATAATATTTCCATGCTCTCGATATTATATCTTGAAAGCCTGAATTAAGAACCCAATGATTCCTGAAAATGAATCTATGATTTATCTTTAGGCTTATGTGAAGAGACACCATCAATGGTAAGTGATCAGAGGTAAGAGGAGGGAGGGCTCTGTATGAGGAGCAGGGGAAAACATCTAGCCAGTAAGTGTTGCACAGCTCTGTCAATTCTGGTTTTGATGGGATTGTCCAATCTAAGGTTGGACCAAGTGAAAAATAAGCCAGAGCTAGGAAGATCCAGAATTCTCGATTCATTCACACATTCTTTGAAGTCAGAAAGTCTATTAGGAGGAATAGGGTTGCCGCCTGCTTTTTCATTTGAGTTTAGCACACAGTTGAAATCCCTAATTACCAACCAAGGGTCAGTCATGGAACTGGAAGTACAACAAATATGAGACCAGAGATCCTTTCTGTCTCTTGCATCATTATGGGCATAAACCCAGGTGATAAAGAATCTAGGACTTGTGGGAGAGGTAACCATGTATGAACTGGGATTTAGTACTGATAGGAGTAAATGTAAGTGAAGTGGAATTCCATTTCACCCATATTCTACCCCCCAGACAGACATCAAAGTTATTACAGTTTTCCTCATGAGGAAGAAGAGTGAGATTCTTGTTGAGAATAAGGTCATTGGAGTTTTCCAAGTTGATTTTGGTTTCAAGAAGACAAAGCATATCAAGGTGGTTTTCCTTAATGACAATCGGGTCCTTGACCATCAGCCTCCCAACACCACCCTTGGGAGGTTCATGGATAATTGGTTAATGATTTTTCCCCCTCTTCTTAGCCTTTTGGGCTAAGGAAGCTTGGGAATTGGGAGATTTGGTAGTCTCATTTTCTAGGGACTGCTTGTCAATTGAATTGGTGATGGAATCTTTGTGTCGAGAGGGTTACGGAGGGGAGGTTGCAGATGTATGAAGAGAGAGGTATGGATTGATTTTGGTTTCATCGGTATGCATGTTCGATCTTGAGTTTTAGGTGGGGGAGTGGAGAAGATTTAAGTCATTAAGAGAAGAGGTGGTAGGATGTTTATGAGTTATTTACTTGTGGTTGGTGCAGAGCCCAAAGGGATGGTTTGAGATCATAGGGGGAGGTGGTGAATTGGTGAGGTGATGAGGGTTGAGATGGTTGGTCTCCTGAAGAGCAATAGGGGGGTGCCCAGAGATGGCTGGTCCCGGGAGGGGTTTCCTACTCAGCCCTCAACAGGAGGCGCGGGGCAGCTAAGGGGTGGCTTCATGGGAGAAGGTAGCACATTTTGGGCAAGCACTCGGCTTCCAGTCATACTGCACCACTTGATCAATTTGATTCCATTAAGGTTCAAGGGAATAGTATCAGGAAGTAGAGATGAAGGACTTACCTGAACGCAAACCCTGGCAAAGGTTAACCTGGCTTTTGAAGCTGTAAGATTATCCACCGCAATTGGCACTCCAATTTTGCTAGCAACTTTCGACAACCCATCTTTGTTCCAACAGCAAAGTGGTAAGTTCGGAAATTTAACCCAAAGGGTATATCGGCAAAATTTTCTTTAATAGGATGGAAATCCCACGGCCACTCCCGGAAGATAAACGGTCTCCCATTCAGAAAACACAGGCCTTCATTCCACACAAGTTCATAATCTTCCTTACAGGAGAACTTAAACAGAAAGAAATCACCTTCTAATGTCAACAAATCTAACTGACCTTTAAAGCTCCATTTCCTCTTGAGCAGAAGTAAAATGGTCGCTTTCCGAAGCGTGTCAGTAGGGATAGTTCCCACTCACCGGAGTTCGCCTCAGAATGAAACCTCTCTGAGGATGGGATATGATAGGGACAAAGTGTTCGAATCTTTTGAGGAGGCTTTCCAATTCCAGGATAAAGCTGGGGCTGGAGGATGTGTCCCTCTAACCGGGGATTGAGTCGATCCGCCCTTTGGGGATCGAGGAATGTAGAAGTGGATGTCCATGGATGAAGAGTGGAGGGGAAGAAAATTGAGGAAGGTGAAGGCCCCAAGCACCGGCCGGTAACCGAAAGTGAAAACCGCCAACCGATTTGTATAAGGGATTCGACCACACACTAGGGAGAAGAGCGAACAAAGAAGCGGTTGGAGTAAGGCCATTCAGGCCGCCATGGAGAAAGGAGCCCTAGCGCCCGATAGCTTTTCGTCGTGCATTTTTTGATTTCCATGCCTCGTTTAATTACTTATATAATTAATTAATTAATTAGAATGTCAACATGAGCTGGTCGATTTATTTTATTTTATTAAAAAAAACTATAAATTGCCCAAGGCAAGAACAAGCCCTCAGGCATGACGCTACCGATACAAAAGAAAAAAAATATTAACATAACAAAACACACAATTCTCCCAAAAAAAATAATATTAGTGCAAAACTTTATCGTAATCATCCACATGACGCTTTTGTTCATCACTAATTGAACAAAAGCCTCATAAAAGATCGATTATTTATATCTATTTTTTATATATTTATTATTACATGCAAAAAAATTCAGATCAGTAGAATAAAAGAATTCGATATCTTAGCATTGCACAAAAGTTTCGCACATACAATAAAAGAATTTGAGACACCTCAAAATTTTTATACAGAAAACTCAAGCAAAGAAAAATCACGGGGCCTAGCCCACTTAGAAATAATTTTACTATATCAGCTTTTGTTCCAATTATTATCTTTTCTCTAAAGTTGGAGAATGATAGCTTATAAGAGTAAGTTTTGTGACAAGCTTAACTGGATTAGCACGAAGACCTTGCTTGAGGTGATAGTCTGATGATATGACAAAAACTATCGAAAGATGGTCGAGTGGGGGTTGGTAGCAGCTGGTGATGGTGAATGATGGTGATCCAGCCGTGTGGCAATGGTGACCCGATGGCGGTGGCAGCAGATCGGCGTTGACCCGGTGGTGATCCGGTGTATCGGTGGTGATCGGCCGGGCAGCCGGTATGTGGCCAACGGGCCCATGGTGATGACCGATGGTGGTAAATGTGGTGATGATCGCGATGGTGGGTGGCGTTATGCTTTGAGATTCTTCGAGTCTCTGAGCTCTCTCTTTTCTTTAGTCTTCGTCCCCTCATATGAAGAATGAGAGGCTATTTATATATAGATTATGGGGCTAACATTTCTGTAAATACAGGAAAAATCCAAACAACTCCATTAAACATCTCAAAATGATTCCTTCAATCATCTAATGTATTTTAAGTATTTGAATGCTCAAATGAAGTGAGAATTAAGAGATCTTAAGCTTGTTAGATCTAGTTCATCAAGACACTCAATTTGACTATAAATATTCTATATTTATGATCTATTTAGAGATCCGACTGATATCCCAAAGTTTTTAATTATATTTGAAGTGCTTGATATTGGCTAGTCTCGACTCACAATCAGATTGCTTTTGATGTCAAGATTCATGCATCAACTAGAAGAGTTTTGAGTGACATATTAGTTATCTCCCTATATTTGGATGATATCATCTCTATCATCCAAAAATACAGGTCAACTTGACAAATATTTTCTTAATAAATAATATTAAGAAAATTATTCACTTAACTTCCTTCATGTTAATAAAATTTGCAGGTTCATTAACCTTTGCATCAGATATAGTTTGAGAGAATAAATCTTCATAGGCGCACAAGACTATGATCATAAAAGCGGGCATAAAAGACCAGTCACATATGTGCATGAGGCCCAATGTAGAAGTGGCGTGTGAGGTCGATGGTAATGCAGTGTGCATTCACGAATGTACATGCGTGGAGACACCGTACATGCATGGCGTGGGCAAGCCATTGTGGGAGGCCATGGGCATAGGGATGTGGGTGTGGAAGGGTCACGAGTCTGGGGCTGGAACGGTCATGTGGCGCGACAGGCTATGGGGCCACACGAGCACTCACGGGGACGCAGGGCCATGGGTGCTCGAGCTGCATGCTTAACATCAACGTCGGAGCAAATGATGAAAATTTTAGATTTATTTTATAATTCCTCCAATTTTGTATTTTTTTCACTTTTCTAAAAGGAAGAATATATTTGAGGGTATAAATTTTGAAATCTATCTAAATATTTCATAATGTCTTTTCTTTTTGCCCATATTGTGGATCTATAAATACCCCCCTTGGGGTCAAGTAAGGAGACACATTTTTCTCCCATATGCTCTAATATTCTCTTGCATTGATGAGAAATTATCCAGTAGAAGTTCAAGGGTTAAGGGTAAACAATTTTTTTTCTTTTATCATCAATGCTCTAACTTTCTTTTAAAAAGAATGTTATTTCCTTTGTTGATTAAGACCCATAGTTCATACGAAGAGGCTCTGATTTTCCCGCAAGAGAGAACCGTCTCCTCATCGGACCGGCGGGTTTGGAGGTCATCTTGGCATAGTTCATATAGGCGATTTTCCCTCAATAGGAGAGTCAACTATTCTCGTTAGACCGACTGGATTTTGAGGTGATCAAGGTTCATAGTTCATACGACGAGACTCCAGTTTTCCATCAAAAGAGGTGTCAACTACCATCGTCGAACCGACCAGGTTTGGAGTTGATCAAAGCCCGTATCTTATACATTTTTTGTAGGAAACCAATTTTCTTGAAACTCCAATGGATGGTTTAATAGTTGACAATTGCCAATGTGGTGAGGAAGCATCAATTAAGAACCATTCTTTAAAAAACTCAGAAAATCTAGGAGGTAATTTCAGAGTATTATTAGAGAGAAATAGCTTCTTTTGTGAACTCATACGTATACATATATTTTTTATCAGATTTTAGATGAAAGATTATATCCAAAACTATATGTGAAAAATAAAGTCTGGGGAAGATGTGTCTAATTATTGAGGTAAGTGAGTTACTTTACACACTTCTCAGACCTTTGTCTTTTTCTCCTTTTTTGTTTCATACTTATTATGCATTTTTACAGGATGATAGCTAAAAGAAAACTAATAACATGATAGCTACAGATGATTTATCATCCACTATCATAGTTGATAGTTTAATGGCACTCTTTAAGGAACATCATTTCCCAAATGAGTTGGTGGCTCTTGTTGCCAAAAAGTTTGACCGGGCACATTTTCCATTGTAATGATACATTATTATTTCTGAGATGATTCTTCATGCGAGACTGCGATTCCCTTTGGCTCTCGAATTAATTTAAAATTTTAAAATATGTAGTGTTGCTTTATCAAAATTTTTATTTTCAGCTCTAGTGATCATTATTAGTTTGACCATCTTCTTTAGAGAGCATGGTGTGACTTTTAACATCAAGTACTTATGCATAATGTGTAGGTTCACATGTGATGCTCAAGGATGTGTTTCATATTGATGTATAAAAAATTGGATAGAGTTTTAAGCACGGGATGCATTTAGAAGTTGGTCTAATGGCTTCTTTTTCGTGAAAAAATGAGTGAGGTCTCCCTGAGAGATGGGAAAGATTGAACGACCATCCAGATACATTACTGATTAAAGAGAATCAAATCTTAAAAACTCTTAATGTTCCTAATGTAGGAAGCTTGCAGCATGAGTTACGTCACATTGGCAAGTATATAATTGAAGATAGAATGTTCAAGGTTGGCCTTTATATGAATGTTAGGGAGTCCCATTCCTTTATTGATGTTGAACTCATCGAGAGGCTTTCTCTTGAAGGGGAGGTTGTCGTTTACTATAAAGACAAAGAGCAAGATTAGAGGCAACTGTTCATAGACTATTTGAACACCTGCAAACTACCTTATGAAAAGTCACAAGCCCATCAGATAAAATAGAGAGCTCTCTCCTATGCTCTTGTTGATGACACTCTGTATCGACGGTCCTTTGATGAAATGTGGTTATATTATTTAGATAAACACGAAGCCCATGGAATTATAACTGAGGTACATTTAGGTCTATGCGGAGCACATCAATCCGATCCGAAGATGAAGACGGAGATCAATAGACTAGGATACTACTAGCCTTCGATGATTACAGACTGCATGGATGTAGCTAGGAGATGTCATCAATGTCAGGTACACAGTGTGGTCTTACATCAACCACCCAACATTCTATACCTGCCTCATGGCCATTCAGTGTTTGGGTATACGTATTAATGGATCCTATCATCCTTCTTCCAAGGGTCATCTTAGCTATCACCAACTAATTTTCTAAGTGGGCAAAGGCAATCCCACTCAGCGAGGTCCCATCTCAGCATGTACTTCAATTTTTCAGGAACTATATCATATATAGGTTCACGGTGCCTCGATGAAATTTATTCAATAATGGTACTGCATTTAAAAGCACCAAGATCAACAGCTTTGTCAGAAGACATGTTATAGATTGGAGACACTCCATGATCTACTATCCCATAGAAAATGGCTTAGCATAATCATTTAACAAAATTCTCATCTAAATACTAAAGAAGACTTTTGATGACAATAAGTGATAGTTGAATAAGCAGTTGGTCGAAGCCTTGTGGGCCTATCGCGAACTCCCTCAACTCACCCCATTTTCCTTTAGTATGGGTGGCCGTCTACCTTTAGAAGTTCAACTCCCATCACTAAGGATAACATTAGTAGTAAGATCACTGAAAAGAATGAAAATTCTGATTAGAAGAGCTCGAAGGTTTGAGGAGGAGAGTCCCGGGTGTCTAGAACTTGAGTTGTATAAGGATAAAATGATTCAAGCTCACGACAAGCTGTCCCACCCTTGGTCTTTCCAGTATGAGAACTTATGTTAGTCCTAAGGAGACCAATTTTGCCCGTCGAAGATGGGAGGCAAGTTTGATCCCACTTGGGAAATGTCATGTAGAAAAGGCCTACCAAGGAGAGAATCTTATCATCATTCATTGATTGTGAAGGGGAACACTGCTTCAATTAATGGGCTCTATTTGAAGAAATATTACTCATAAAAGTAATGTTTGAAAACAATTCTATCAATCAACAAAAATTTGATTCCATTTCATCAAAATCTCCTCTTCTTTCAAAGCATTTTTTGCTTGTCTTGCGAATCCTCCATTACATGTTTAGGTGTAAGAGTCTCCCAGTGGTATCCTATCCTTCTTCACAACATGAACACATTTCCAAGCACTACTAGAATAGGTGTGAGAGAACCCAAGTGGCATCCTTTCTTGGTAGGAATCTTGGCTGCCATCTATGACACCATTTCATCAAATTCCCTAGTGTGTTTAGGGTAGGTGTAAGAGAACCTGAGCGGCATTCTATTCCATTTAACACGAACATAAAAACAAACACATATCTTTTTTTTTTATTTTGCTATGAGCAAGCCCCACACTCATTATTGCTAGTTGCTCTAGGTCTACTTTGTAGTCCACAGTGGTCACTTATTTGGAAGATGTGAGTCCCTACACTTTCTTCCTAACTTGATCATCGTAAATCAATGAGTGCCTTATTAGTTTGACAGACTTCACTGCCCAGCCAGTAAGCCACCTCATGTTGATTTTATTTAAGAAAACGTGAGTCCTCGAGATTTCTTCTTGAACTAATCGTCATGATCTAACTAGGCCGAGTATATTCGAGGTTTAGGATAAGTCCCCCAGAGGCTCCTTTCCTCTTGACTACATTTAAGTTGATATAAGTCCTCTATTGACATTCACAGTAATTACAGGTGGTGGATTACACTTGCGAAAGGCCTATCCCAACAATTAGTTCATATGAGGATGTGAGTCAGCTTTCTTCTTGATTAGTGTGTGATGGGCACTTTAACTTGGTAGATGTTTACTATGTTGACAGTGACTCACCCGATGGATATACCACTCTTGACAGATGTGAGCCCCCGCGCTTTCTCTTTGAGTTGGCCACTGAATATCTATTTGATATATGACTAGTAATGACATCTTCTCCTGGGTTTTGAATTAAGCTCTCTAGTGGCCCCATCCCTACGGGCATTATTTTTGGATCACGTCCTTTGCAACCCCATTTAGACACTACCCGGGTTACTCTTGGATTGGATAGTCCCCCTTTCCTAGTAGTCACTCATGTGATTAGAGAATTTGTTGCGGATGTCATTCTCACTTGATAAATCAGAATAGGTAGGCGATATAAGCTCCTGTTTGATCCCTTGCAAACTAATAGGGTCCACGTTAAACAATTAAAATAAATAAACAAATTAATTCGCTCATGGATTAGGAATTCAAGCCCCCAAATGGCCCCTTTTCCTAAGCAAACATTCTATCTTTAGGGCAGTGCCAGCATAACTTCCTATAGGAATTTCACACTAGAGTTGAGATAAATCCGGGTGATTAGTTTTCAATCTATTTTTCCACAAGCAGGTTACCCCGACAATCATTCTTCTTGGAAGATGTAAGATTATGACGCATTCTTTCTAACATGAGTGTCACAAATTGACGGGTAGCCCTAGGTCGGGTTCAATTTGTTGCCTAAGGCAACCGATCACCCTAGTGGTCTTTTGTAGTAGAAGATGTGAGTCCCCGAGCTTTCTTCCCTCGAATTAATCATTGCAAACTAAAAGACACTCCTTTGTTTGGATAGTTTTCCCATCGGCCAGAAAGTTACTCTCTTTGGTTCAGTAAATCTGAGATAGGTCTAGGCTAATATAAGCTCCTTCTCAGTGTGATCCATCATAAACCAATGGAATCCATCAAAATAAATAAGTTTAAAATGAAATTAATCTTGACTATCCTTGAGTTGATCTAAGTCCCCCAGTGGCTTTCACTCAGTAGTCATCCCTAGGTCGGTTCAATTTGTTGCTTTGCCAACCAATCACCCCGGTGGTTTCTTGTTTCTAGAAGATGTGAGTTCTCGAGCTTTCTTGTTAAGACTTGACCATTGCAAACCGAAAGGCATCCCCTTCGTTGGATAGTCATAATGTTGACCTCACTTTTGGAGTGAGCTCTCAACCCCATCCTCTTAGACTTAGAAATTTTCTAGACACTAAGATTTCCTTAGTCATAAGACACATCTAGTGATTAGGTGAACACTAAGCCTGAGACTTAGAAGTGTTAATCATAAGATTAGACTTTGCCTTAGGTCTTAAGGAAGTTACCTATCTTATAGCCTAAACCCAATCTAGATACACTTTCTCAAATCAAACCCATATTTAATTGTCAAACCAAATCTTAAATTCAAATTCAAATTCCAAATATAATTTCAAATTTGACTCCAAATGATTGAAACCCAAAATCATAATCAAATCCTAAAACCCTTCCTAAGCCATATGAACCACATTCATAAGATTAGCTAAAACTCCTTTAGATCAAATCAAACTCAATTGATCTCTTTATAAATCAATTATTCCATCATTTATATTCATAAATATAAATGAAATCCAAATTCAAATGACCAAAACTATATCAAAATCAAACTCAATCTAAATCATTTAAGCCAATTCTTTGGACTTAGCCAAATTCTATTATCAAGTCAAAACTAATGATTTTCTTAAATCAATCATTCATTCAATTATCTACCCAAATATAAACAAAGTCTACAATCATCAAATCAAATCAAAAACCAACCAAGTCAAACCCCACTTTTGACTTAAAAATTTCAAATGAACCAAAATCCCTTAGACTCCAAACTGATTGCCATTGAATTTATATTCCAATATAGAGCTCATATTTAAGTTCAACTAAACTTGAATCAAACCAAAATCAAACCAATTGACCCACTTAGGTTCACTCGACCCAAAGTGACCTAAAGGACCCATTTGAGCCAACTTCCAATCTAACTCAAATTGGATTGAACTAAGCTCACCAAAACCTTCTACCATGATTATTGATCACCCTAGCATGACCAGTTACAATCAATTGGGCCAAACCAAGCCCAATTGGCCATTTGATCCAAATTGACCCAAATTGGCCTAAAGGACTAAATCAAGTCAAATCATGATCTAACCCAAATTGATTTCAACCAATGGATCAAGTTCATTCCATATTGATTGAACTGACCAAGCCATAATTAAATCCAATTTTATCAAATCGAATTGGTCAACTTGAACTAATTTGGCCTAAAAGGTTAATTTGGCCTAAATCTAAATTAAATCCAAATTAATTTAAACTAAAGACCACATTCATCTTCAATTATCCAACTGAACATGAATTAACCTATAACCCAAGCTAATTTGGCCAATTTTGGTCAAATGGGTCAATTTGACCCAATATGTCCCATATGACCCAAATTGGGCTAAATCCCTTGAAACAAAGCCAAGACCCATTGGGGGATGATCAAAGCTGACCCAAACCCATTTTGGATCAGCCCAAAATCAACTCAATCCATTTAAATCCCTCATGGATCTGCGCCCACATAGAATTCCACTAAACCTCATTTAATTCTCCCCCATCACATGCACTTAACTTTTCCCCAACATTTGCATTGAATAGAGCTGATCATATGGCAGTAAGAGAGGAATTTGGAGAAAAAAATCTAAAGTCCTAAATCAATCCATCATCCATCCCAACCTCCCAAGCAAGATGGCAATCAATTTGGAGCCAAAAAATTCAAAAAAAAGATTATATTTTTAGCCATTATAAAAGGAGGGGAAATGAAGCTTTAGATCTCTTGCTCCCACCACCATTCAGCTCCTAAAAGCTCCCCAAAGAAAAAAAAGGAATCATCCACCTCCATTTTTTTAGCTCAAAAATACAAATATTACTTTTTTCCGAAGGCGGTAAACATCGGAGAAGGACATTCAAGGAAGGGTCAAAGAGCATTCCAAAGCTTCCTCACATACTTAGGAGTTTGCTCGGATCTTCACCACCGCCGAAAACCATCCCCGACGAGGTAAATTTTTCCAAACTTTAGCTGTCCTTAGAATTGCTTGCATTTTGTGTTAATTTTCTTGCAATCGTAGGAATTTTCCTTAGATAATTCCGCAATTTTACTTTAAATCATCCCATTTAGAAAATATAGTTTTTTTCTATGTAAATTTATGTGAAAATGGGTCCATTTGGATAAGTTTTCACTTAGAAATCCTTTTTTCCCCAAAAGCACGCCCGCATTAATTCGGCGGGCTCCATCCATCCCGGTTGGGGTCGGATAATGGATCGTGGATTGTGCGTCGATCCTTGATGATCATCTAGACCATCCGATCACACGGTTTGCTGTCGGACCACCACGGATCGTGGATCACGCGGTGGTTGGTTGCGATGTTATCTGAACCATCCGATTGCACGGTTCGTGCGATCGGGAGATCGCAATGCGATCGCCCTCGGATTGTCGTCAATCCAGACCATCCAATCATAGATCGAATGGTCTAGAGTGAGCCGCGAGTCATTTTCTCTTTTCGCCTAATGGGTGACATCAGCGCCACCATATTTTCTTTTAAAAAAAATTTAAATCACTTGAAATTTCAAAAATTAAAAGAAAATAAAATATTTAACCAAAAATTGCAAACAATGGCTCGTTGGATTTATGTTTTTGAGAGAAATCCAACAAACCCAAAATCCCCAAATTTTACTAATTATTTTGAGCTTAATTTGAGTTTTAGTGTAAATCAAATTTCATTAAGTAAATTAAAAATATATATCAGATTAAGATGAAATTTTTAGTGATTGAAATTAAAGTTAAAACACACTACCATAAAAATTTCAAATAAAAAGGACTTATGGATTTGGAGAAATTAAATTTTGAAATTCAGATTATCCATTTTAATAAAATAAATCAAATAAAAATTCTGAAATTTACAAAAATTTTCAAAATGGCTTAAATCACTTCAATTGACATCTAGGACTCTTAACAAAATAATGTGATCTTATGAATCCTAATGAACCTTAAATAAACACTTAAGAGTAGAGTTTAAGCAATTAAGGAGTTAATTAAAATATAATTTAAAAATAATTGAAATATCAAATCAAAATGAGAAATGAAATAGCACTTAAGCAATCATTAATCAAACCAAATCAAATAATAATATCATCCTTAGAGGAAATTAAATTAAATATGATTAAACTATCTAGTTAATAAAACTCAATTAAATGATTAAATCTTAAATCAAACTCAAAATTCAACAAATTTAGGAAACTTTAATATGGGTCAAATGAATATAACTAAACATACACTAAGCATGGAGTCTTAATCATATGAAACTTTTTAATGAATATTAATAAAAAAAAATAATTAATTAAATAAACTAAAGATCAAATTGATTAATAAACCAATTCAACATAATTATTTGATAATAATTGAATTAAACCAAATAAAATTAAAGTAAACTTAATTAACATATGATTAAATCACATCCATTTGGAATAAGATAATTAATTAACCTAATAACTAAATCAAACATGTTAATGAAATCAAACAAACATATTAAATGAATCAAATCAAATAAAACTCTAATCATAAATAATCAAACTTAATTGAAATTAAATAAATGATTAATTCACTTAACAATAATAATGGTAATAACAATAACCCCTTAATTAAATCAAACTTAAGTAAAACACTTTACTAAATCAAATCACTCACATGTGATTAAGTCATTAATCTCATTAAACAAACCCTTAATTAATCTAATAATTTAAAATTTTAATTACCTTTAATTACCCTTAAACTAATCTAATTGAATAAGCACTAATTAATGCAAACTTAATAAATTAATCCATCATCTTATTTAATCAAATTAATTTAAATAAGTTATATTAAAGCTAACTCTAAAATTAAGCTTAAATCAAACCCCTAATTAAATTTAATAATCACACCTCCCAAGTAAATTGATTAAGTTCATCAAATTAATCATATTAAACCTAAGCTTAATCAAATATAATTGCAATTAAATATTAATCAAAACCTAAATTAAACCTAAATCATTAAAGTCATTAAAATTACAAACCCTTAATTATTTAATTTAAAATTTTAATACCCTTAATCAAACTTAATTAATCAAACATCTAATTAATGCAAACTTAATAAATTAACCCCTCATCTTAATAAACCAAATTAATTTTATAAATCACTTTAAAATTAATTCAAATCAAACTTAATTAATCTACTTAATTTAATCACATTAAATAAACTAATTAAGTCAATTAATTAATCATAGCTTAAGCTAAAAATGCAATTATATGCTAATAAAATCCTAATGTATTCTTAAATCATTAACTCATTAATTATATAATTAACCCAAATAAAATGTCAAATTAAAAAATTAAACAAATCTTTACTTAATTTACATACCTCTTAAACAAACTAATTAAGTTAATCAAATTAATCATATTAAACTTAAACATAATCAAAACCTAAATTAAACCTAAATTATTAGTCATTAATTACATCATTGATCTAAACAAATATGAAATCAAAATGAAAATTAAACAAATCTTTATAATTAACATAAATATACTTAATTAAACTAATTACATAATCATATTGAACCTAAGCAAACCCATAGACTAATAAAGCTAATCAAATCAAATTAAATCAAATTAAATTAAATTAAGAAAGACTCTCATCAATTTAATATGCAATCAAATCAAATCTCATTGAACCTACTTAAATAAGATAAACTAATTAACTATCGAATGTATGAAATTAAAATGCAAATCGAACTTTGATAAACATGACAAATGGATGAGATTAAAAAATAAAATCATAATTACAAGGAATCAAACTCAATTAACATCAAAATAAAATCTAATCTAATCGATCAAACTACAAATGAGTGAAACCATAATCAAAACAAATAACATAAAGTCAACATATAACCATAATCAAAGAAAAGAATTAAATATTTAAAAGATATTGAATTATCAAGATTTAATTAAACAAAACTAATGAAATTAATCAATCAAAAAACATGAATTTAAATAAACTTAAACTTTAATTCAGAGATGAATATTGAATTATCAAGATTTAATTAAACCAAAACATCTAATCAATTAATCAAAATACATGAATTTAAACAAACTTAAACTTCATTAGATCAAGGATATTGAATTATCAAGATTTAATTAAACCAAAATATCTAAAAATTAATCAATCAAAAATCATGAATTTAAACAAACTTAAACTTCATTAGATATCAAGGACAATGAATTATCAAGATGTAATTAAAACATATCTCAATATCAATCAATCAAATACTCAAATTCTAAGCTCTAAATCAAATTCTAAATCAAATCAAATTACACAAATTCAAATTTAATTAAGGACCTTAGTTATATTCTTTAGAGTTAGGATGTAGAATAGGGTGAGTTTAAATGGAATTCATTCTATTCTTCACTCTTGAAAACCTAAACATCATTTAACCAAATAAAAGTGAAATAAAAATGAAAATTAAATCATTAAATCATTTGAATTGAAATCACCCAAAGATAAAATTTAAACAAATTCAAACTCCAAATTAAAACTTAAAGTAAAGAAGCCTAGTAAAGTCTTTCCACACAAGCCTTAATCTCACACATTAGAATACTTGGTCACCACTTACTAAGTTAGGGTATGTATGATGTTGTATTTTGATGATGTAATATTTTAGACTGGATGTTAGGGTGTATGTTTCGTAGATTGGATGGTAGGCCGTTATTAGCCAAATCATGTTTTTTGCAGGGGGTTGTACTTAAGGGGCCGTTATAATAAAAATATAAATGTGTTTGATGTGCATGTTGCTTAGCCCCTGAGCATAACTCACGTTAGGATAGGTGGGCTTGCTTACCCATGTGTGGGGTGCTAAGCTCAAAATATTCATATAACTGCTTGGCTTATATAGCGTGTTTAGCTAATATTTGTTTTGCATCTATAGCTAGATTTATTATTCCTATTTTTAATGTAATTTTTCATTAGGAATTAGGATTAGTGTTATGGGGGATTAGTATGAGCAGTGGCCAGAAGGCTTAGTTCCTGAAGTGCCCTGTCATGCCTTTAGAGCAAATCAAATCAAAAAGAAGAGAAGGATGAAATGAAAAAAAAGAAGACCCTCATAGCATGTATTATTTTTTGTAATCCAGGTTGTATAAGGGAAGCCTTAGCTTTTTTCTTTTCTTTCTTTTGGGATGTACTGGTGATAGTGCCCTTTTATTCTTTTTAGTAGTCTATAAAATTATTTGATGTTGTGTTTAGATTGCACAATAGAACAACATGATTTTCATAGTTTCTTTATGAGTGATGCTTGAATGTGTAGCCTGGATGCAATAGGCTCTTAGGATAAAATTAATTTTTCTACCCCAATTAACAACTCATAACTAAAATTTTAAAATAACTCATAACCTCACATAAAAGCCTAGAAATTAAATCAAGATAATAAAATTTTTTAACCCTTAGATGAATGAATGTATAATATCATGCTTGTCATATTATTCCACTCATGTTAAGAGGGGGCTTCCATCTTTGCTAGAGAATCAAAGCTTAACCTGTGAGAGCCTTTAGTGGAAGAACACCCCTTTCTCCCTTGATTTGGCCCATAATCAAATTCTCATGCATTTAGGCAAACAAAATCCCATAGCTCGTGTCAAAACAAAGAGTCCAAAAGGATTAAATAAATTTGATAAAATTTTCTTTAGATTAAGTCATGGTTTCATACCACTCATGCTCTAGTCACTTAGGGAGTGAGTTTAAGGACTTAGTCTCCTTTCTAAATGAATAATAGCCTAGCCATCTGGCAAAGCATAAAGACTTACCTATATGGATTTAAAGTGTAGGAAGAGTTAGCTGGCTACCACTCCAAGCGATAATAAGTCCAACAATCAGGTGGTTTATTCTCTCTATACCCATTTTTAGCATGCTTGTGCCCTCGCCAAAGCTCCTAGCTTAGAATCGAGGTAGTTGTTTCCTTCTCTACAAGCATAAATCCTCACCTCTCTTCCATAATCTTATGTTGTGGAATTATAAGCCCATTAAATGTCAACTCAAATAATTAACTCTCTTCAATTTTAAAATATATAAATCCCAATTATAGGTAGATTGGAATGTTCACTAGGCATCCCTAATATCATGAGCATTCCTACTTTTTGGATTCCAAAAATAAGTCTTCTCCTTGATCTATCCCATTTGATTTTCTAAAATAGTCAATCCTTTGATATTGAAATCTTGGAGACCCTAATCTTTGGAGACCCTAATTCTACTTTAATCAAGAGTATTCTTATGGAATTCTTGCTTTGGATGTAATTAACTATAGGAACTTAACTTGTGGCTTAAAATAAACCCTACTTTACTTTTCCATAAAGTAGGGAAAGATCTCATTTCAAGATCATGCCTTAGTCCTTATTAGGATTAGGTCCATTTATGGTGATTTTCTTTCAGATAGTACATCATTAATGTCATACCCGATCACTTCAATAAGTACCCCTAAGATCTGTGTCTCCCACATCCCAAAAAATAAACACCACAGATTTTTTCTAGCACTCCATTGAGGATGGTTCCTCTCTCCATCTTTAGTAATCATTGTCTCCAAAGTACTTATATTTTATATTTTATAGACTATCATTCTTTCTATTTGCACTTAGCTTATTTCATCCATCCTTAAGGCAACATCCATTTTTTCCTCACTTGTAGGTCTTAAAATCCTTATTGGTTTCCCCAATAAGGTGAAAATTAAAATTAATCAAACAAAGGAGATGACCAAAATTAAGAATCTCTCTTCGATGATGAGGTAAAGTTCATCCCATGAACAATAAGAAAATAAAACCCTTCTACAAAATAACATGTCTTTCAAATCCATATAATAAAATATCTTTACACAAAAATTTATAAGAAATTTTTAGAAAAGGCACAAAACACATATAACCAAACCTTGCTCAACAAATCCTATGATTGTTACAAGGATGTTCCTTTTTAAAAATCAAAATCAACAACTTTTAATGTATTTTTCAAAAGCATATTTTCTTTGGAAATGGCTATCCCCATCCCACACACTCAAATTTGTTGGATGGAGATTCTATTTTTGAATTAAATTATAATATAAAATTGAAACTCCACTTAGCATACTTCACATGTGCTAGAGTTCAAGTTTTCCCCCTTTTTTTGAAAAGCAATAAATTATACACACATAAAAGAGAAGTCAAGACATATTTGAATCCCCCACTTGACATACCCAAATTTGTCAAATGGGAGTTCCCCATCCCTTGGAGAAGTTAGAGCAAATTCAATTCTATTTGTATTTGTCTCTTCTTCCAAAGTCTTGGACTTCAAAACACATTGGGAGCTCATTTGACATGTCCAAGTATTTCAAATGAGAATTTTGAAAATCATAAGAACAAATTGAACTCCATTTAACATACCTAAGTTTTGTTAAGTTTGTTCTTTCATATAAAATCTTTAAACACATTTGACTTTCACTTAACATATTGAATTGTTAAGTGAGAGTTTCATTTTCAAAAATCATAAACACATTTAACTTTCACTTAACATACAAATTTGTTAGAGACTTTCATTTTCAAAAAAATCACATTTAACTTTCACTTAACATACCAAATTTATTAAGTGAGAGTTTCATTTTCAAAATCATAAACACATGACTTTAACATACCAAAGTTTGCTAAGTGAGTTTCATTTTCAAAAAATCATGAACACACTTGACTTTCACTTAACATACCAAATTTATTAAGTGAGAGTTTCATTTTCAAAATTCATAAACACACTTGACTTTCACTTAACATACCAAATTTGTTAAGTGAGAGTTTCATTTTCAAAAAATCATAAGTTAAATTTGACTCTCACTTAACAAATATGTTAGTGAGAGTTTAATTTTCAAAAAATTATAAACACATCTGATTTTCACATACCAAATTGGTTAAGTGAGAGTTTCATTTTCAAAAATCATAAACACATTTGACTTTTACTTAACATACCAAATATGTTAAGTGAGAGTTTTATTTTCAAAATCACAATCACATTTTACTTTCACTTAGCATACCAAATTTGTTAAGTGAGAGTTTCATTTTCAAAAATCATAAGCACATTTGACTTTCACTTAACATACCAAAATTTTTTAAGTGAAAGTTTCATTTTTAAAATCATAAACACATTTGACTTTCACTTTACATACCAAATTTGTTAAGTGAGGGTCTCTTTTCAACACGCTTTTGATCCATATTTTATCATACCAAATTTGTTAAATAAGGAAACAATTTTTCATGTCAATTCAATCACACAGCTTTCACCAAATTTGTTAAGTGAGAGTCTCATTCTCAAATAAAACAAATATATCTCAAACATTTAGATTTCACTTAACATATGAAATTTGTTAAGTGGAACTCTCATCTTCAAATAAAAGCAAATCTATCTCACAATCACATTTGACATTCACTTAATATACCAAATTTGTTAAGTGAAAGTGTCATCATCAAAGACAAATCAAACAAATATGGAATCTACTTAACATACCAAATTTGTTAAGTAAGAAGCCCCATTTTCAAATCAAAATATCACACAATCAAATCTTAACAAACAAAAAAATTTTAAAGACACAATCACAACCTCTTTGTTAAGATACCCAGATTTGCTAAGAATAGTCTTTCAAACTATCATTATTTTCAAACAAGCTACATAAATATCTCCAAGAAAATCTCTCTCAAATTTTAAAACCCCACCCAACCTAAATCGGTTGAGTATGGGTTCTAAATCAAAATCAAATGGCAAAGACTCTCATCAATATCCAAATCTCCAATGAACCCCACTCAACACATTTGAATCGAGTATGGGTTCAAAACTCAAATTTCTTACTGTGTGGAACAAATATCATAGAAATCGATATGAGTTATATTTCCACAAATGCAGACATACAACTCAGATCAGCTAGTGTAGTCTTTTACGTTTTCACACATGGTAGCTCAAAAGTACGTGTTTACTTTTTCTTTTGGGATGGATTTGGCCTTGGATCAGGCCAACCTCCCGCAGACCAACTTTGCCCACCTCATTCATTTTGGCCAAGGTTTCGAGGGGCTAGGATCACTTGTGAGGGGACCACCATCACAACCATTAGCAGAAGTGTGGTGACCGGGCAGAAGCCGGTCATCCAAATTGAGATGCAGTCTGACTCATAGTTTTCCTCATTGAAGAGGAAGGTTGTGGTAGTTCCCACCAGTTCAGTATCGTGCACTCAATGGTTCCCCTTTCTAAAGCAAAGCAACACCCACTTGTTGGCTCCTTCCAAGGGAAGGCTACCCTATCTTCGTGAGATAGTCTCCCCACCACGAGGTTGGGTCTAGTTCCTCATCGCCTCATAAGACTCATCAGAACCGTGCCGCAAGATCAAACATAATGACATAGCCAAGGAGCTAAAGCTTCCTAATGTAGAGAGGAGTTACCAGGATAGTGTCTCCTCTTATCATGGAGAAGTTTCACCCCTCTCACGGAGAGGAAGACATTAGGAGGATCTCGCCACCTCTCACAAGTTCATTTTGAGGCTCTATGATAGGAGAAGGTCGTATGCAAACTTAGATCATTTCTATGCTAATCAAGGGACGGCCAAAGTATGCTCAATTTGACATTATGTCATCCTCGAGTGTGTGACACATCGCGAGAGGGCTGAGGCCCGTGTATCAATAGATTACTACCAGAGATATCAGGTATGGGCAAGCCCTCATTAGACTTTCCCGACGGTGGTACCCACCGATCATACTAATAGCATTCTAGTGATGTACTACCCACCAAAGGAGAGAACCTCCTGCCTAGAAAGCCGATTGCCTCCACCACACATCCACTTTTCCCACCATCACTTGTTCAGTCCATATCCACCGTGCATAAAGAAGAAGACAACATCCGGGAGAAGAAAGCCTCATTGGTGATCCGATGGACAAAGGGTCACTTCATCTACTCCACTGACTAAGGTGAGGACGAGTTCCCCTACTCGACCTCCTACTTCAGTCTTGGTGAAGAAGGAGTGGCGACCCCTCAGCATCGTTGTCACACCACCACAACCACCACCATCAGAGGTAGTTACTGCATAAGCCGTAGAAGGAGAAGGGGATAGTTCTGCAGCCCCCATGGCAATGGATCTCTCTAGGGACACTAGTCCACCCATGAGTAACCACGAGCATGTCTCTTCCAACAGTCATGATCCTCCCACAGTCAGTGTTCAGCTAGTGGGTAGTGATCAGCATATACCTATCAGTGAGCACAGTCATCCTAGAGATAGTAGCACAACAATAAGCAATACCCGATGTATTTTTGTCGGAATAACACACCGGCCAAGGAGTGTTTGTCCCTGCACGATTAGACCGCTCTTTAGATGAGATCATCGCTCACTACTTCACTGAGAAGAGGAAACTCTTCGGGGGCAATTGCTCTGATGAAGAGGATGCTATGACAAGTTTTATCCATATGAGGATTATCTCTTAGAGGACTTGGCGGAAGTCCATATGGTCGACACTAGGGATTCCCTCCTTAGGGATCAACATAGCCAAAAGGTTGTTGTAGTCAAGGAAGAAGACACAGCTCATTCAACCCAACACCTTCATCAACAACTAAGGCAGAGAGATGAGCATATCAAGAAGATGGAGAAAAGAGTTGAAGACTTGTTAGTAGTAGTCCTAACACTTCAAGGCCAAACTCCATCAGTACAACCTACTCCCTTAGAGGCCGACCACCCTGGGTTGTTGCATGTTCTGGATCAGCCCAAGAGTACATCTCCCGTGGACCAGGATGTGGTAGTCTACATAGGAAGGCCACAGATAGTACCTCCATGCCTAAAAGAGATATAAAGTATATGGTGGAACAACAAGTGAAGAAAGTGTTGGCGTAAGCCTGAAATGGCTCATCTATTCCAAAGGGTAGACCCAACCCAGAGGAATTCGATGTAGTCCAATATCCCAAAGGTTTTGTGCCACCATCCTTCAAGATCTTTGATGGCAGTGGAAACCATCAGCATCATATAACATACTTTAGAGCTAGCTGTTGGTAAGTCTGAGATAGGCCTAAGCCTCCATGGTCCCTACTCAGTGCAATCCATCACAAACTAATGGGATCCATCATAATCAAAATAAACCTAAAAATGAAATTAATCTTGACTATCCTTCAACTGATCTAAGTCCCATAGTGGCACTCACTCAATAGTCAGCCCTAGGTTGGATTCAATCTATTATCTTGCCAATAGATCACCCCAGCAACTGGTCCATACTTTAGAGAATGTAAGTCTACTACGCTTTCTTCCTAGTACAGCTGTTGCACATCAAAAGATACCCCCTTGGTCGGTTAGTCCTACTATGTGGTAGACTACCCTTTGGATTGTAACTAGTTACCCATGGCCTCCATACTCGATCCATCCATAAACCAACAGAGTCCTTTCAATATCCAAAATTAAAAATCTAAAACAAATTCAACCTTCCTCCCTTAATGGAGTAAAACAAATAAAATAAAAACAATCAATCAATCCAAATCAAACCTTTTGCTCCTCCTCAGTGAGATGCAAATCTTTCTACCTTAGAGACTTAGAATTCTAATTTCAAGCTTTTCCTCCCTTGTAGATGACTTGAACTTGCCTACCCAATGGAAAGTTCACTTGTCTATCCCAAGTGGAGTAAAAAAAACATAATTAAATAAACAACAAATTGAAACAAATTCAACCCTCTTCCCCAACAAAACTTATTTAAATAAATCAAATTTCTCATCAATGAGACTTAAATCAAACCTCTCATCCTCTTGTGGATGACTTGAACCTACTTCCATAGTGGAAGGTTCACATACTCTATCCCTAATGGATTTCTCCTTCCCTCTCTTATGTCCTTAACATAAGTAGAGCCACATTGTACTAAGCTCTAGATTCCTTCTACACCTCGAGTTAGGAGTAGATCGTCTCTGTTAGTGCTTGTGATCATTTCATATTTTTGATCATTTCGATCAACACCAATATGTGCGATGTTCCTTGTTAGTCACACCACACCTATTGGGCGCCCTTTGTTGACCTCATTTTTAGGATGAGCTCTCCCTCCATCTTAGACATATGACTCTTAGACATTAAGAGATCCTTAGTCTTAAGACACATCTAGTGATTAGTAAACACTCAACCTAGAGACTTAGAAGAGTTAGTCATAGGAATAGGTCATGCCTTAGGGGTGTAGGAAAATTTCCCACCCATTGCTTGAACCAACTTCTTACTTTCTTCCTTCAAGTAAAACTCAAATCAACTCCAAACTCATATCAACTTCAACTCCAAATCAAACCTTGAATCAATTTCAATGGATTTTCTCAAATCATGAATCAATTCCAAAATTCAAACCCATGATTGAAATCCAAATTAAATTCAAAAAATCTTTCAAGCCCATTGATTCAATCTTATGGACATTAGCTCAAATCAAATCCAAATCAATTCAAATTCAAAAAAAAATTTCACAACCCATTTATATTCTTATTTATATTTACATATAAAAATAAAATATAAATTCAAATCAGTCAAACTTAATCCAAATCCAAATCAAAAATATTTCCTAAGCCCTTTGATTCTATCTTATGGACTTAGCTCAAATCAAATCCAAATCAATTCAAATTCAAAAAATTTTCTCATAACCCATTTATATTCTCAAATATAAATGAATTATAAATTCAAATATCCAAGAATCAATTCAAAAATCAAATCCAAATTCAATCAAAATCCAACCTAAGCCTTTCAAGTCAAAATCTTGAACTTAGCCAAATCAAACTCAAATCAAGCCAAACTCTTGATTTTTCTTCATGATTTAATCAATCCTTCAATCATGAATCCAAATATAAACATAAACTTCAATCCTCAAACCAAAACTAAATTCAAAAAATCAAACCCAAGTCAAACTTATGTTCATCCTTTGAACTTGAAATTGTCAAATGAATCAAAACCCATTTGACTCCAAATCACTTGCAAATAGATTTATATTTCAATCACAAGTCCATATGAGAGTTCAGCCAAACTTGAATCAAGTATTGATCATGCCAACTAAACCCAATTGGCTCACTTGACCCAAAGTGGCCAATTTGACCTACATGAACCAAAATTCAATTCAATCCAAATCAAAGTGAATTAAGCCAATCCAAACTTCATGTCATGTTTTTTGATCATCATAGATTAATCAATTATCATGAATTAGGTCAAACCAAGTCAACCTAGCCTATTGACCAAGTCAACCCTTTAACCCACAAGAATCCAAACTAGCTAAATTGCAACCTAAACCAAATTGATTGTAACCAATGGCTCAAGTTCACTCTAAATTTCTTATTGAACTTGACTGAAGCCTTATTTAAACCCAATTTGACCAATTAGCTAACTAGACCCAACCTAGCCCAATTAACCATGAACCCAACTTGACCTAAAAGGTCAAATCAACTTGAAATCAAACCAAACCAAAATTAATTAAACCAAAGCTACAATATATTCCAAATGATTAACCAACCAAAAACAAGCTATGATTCAAGCCAATTTGGTTAATTAGGGTCAAATCGATCAGCTTAGCCCAAATTGACCTAAAAGATCAAATTTGCCAAAATCCAAATTAATTCCAAATTAAACCAAATTAATTGAAACTAATTGAACCAATATACTCCAAATAGTCATTTGAACTTGACCTAACTCTTAGTTTGACCCAATTTGATCAATTGGTAAACCTAACCCATTTTGACCCGATTTGACCAAAATGGGTCAAATTAACCCAAATTGAACTAAATGAACTTCAAATGACATAAAATTTGGTCCAACTTACTTTTCAACTCATTCAAATTGTCAAATCTCAAATTTAATATTAAATGACCACTTCTCCCTTGGGTCAAGGGCATCCCATGAGAAAAGACCAAGTGGTCATTTATCTTCCTTGGCTACTTGACACTCATCCATTGGTCCACATAGGCACCAAGGACACTGATTTTTTGACCCAAGGAGTTTTTGGGGAAGCCATGACTCATGGGGAGGAGAAATCACCTCACCTCTCCCATTAGAACACTTGGCATGAAGGAAACTCACTCTCCCTTGGCTAGACACCCATTTGTCCTTCATGGAAACCACTTTTCATGCCTTGCCAACCATGTGGAGCCACCTAGGATGATTCCTTTCATTTTAAGCACATGTAACTGAACGATGACATGCTTGGAGCCAAAATTTCAAGTCAAAATGACCTATGGATTAAAAGATATTGAATTTTGAGTATTCAAATTCAAAATTTTTTCTCATAACCCATTTATATTCTCATTTATATTCTCAAATATAAATGAATTATAAATTCAAATATCCAAGAATCAATTCAAAAATCAAATCCAAATTCAATCAAAATCCAACCTAAGCCTTTCAAGTCAAAATCTTGAACTTAGCCAAATCAAACTCAAATCAAACCAAACTCTTGATTTTTCTTCATGATTTAATCAATCCTTCAATCATGAATCCAAATATAAACATAAACTTCAATCCTCAAACCAAAACTAAATTAAAAAAATCAAACCCAAGTCAAACTCATGTTCATCCTTTGAACTTGAAAGTGTCAAATGAATCAAAACCCATTTGAATCCAAATCACTTGAAAATAGATTTATATTTCAATCACAAGTCCATATGTGAGTTCAGCCAAACTTGAATCAAGTATTGATCAAGCCAACTAAACCTAATTAGCTCACTTGACCCAAAGTGGCCAATTTGACCTACATGAACCAAATTCAATTCAATCCAAATCAAAGTGAATTAAGCCAATCCAAACTTCATGTCATGTTTTTTGATCATCATAGATTAATCAATTATCATGAATTAGGTCAAACCAAGTCAACCTAGCTCATTGACCAAGTCCAACCCTTTAACCCACATGAACCCAAACTAAATTGCAACCTAAACCAAATTGAAACCAATGGCTCAAGTTCACTCTAAATTTCTTATTGAACTTGACTAAGCCTTATTTAAACTTTGACCAATTGCTAACTAACCCCCAGCCTACCAATTGAACCCAACTTGACCTAAAAGGTCAAATCAACTTGAAATCAAACCAAACCAAAATTAATTGAAACCAAAGCCTACAATATATTCCAAATGATTAACCAAACCAAAACCAAGCTATGATTCAAGCCAATTTGGTCAATTAGGTCAAATTGGTCAACTTAGCCCAAATTAACCTAAAAGATCAAATTGGCCAAAATCCAAATTAATTCCAAATTAAACCAAATTAATTGAAACTAATTGAACCAATATACTCAAATAGTCATTTGAACTTGACCCAACTTAGTTTGACCCAATTTGACAATTGGTTAATAACCCATTTTGACCCGATTTGACCAAAATGGGTCAAATTAACCCAAATTAAACTAAATGAACTTCAAATGACATAAAATTTGGTCCAACTTACTTTCAACTCATTTCAAATCTGCCCAAATCAAATTTAATGTCAAATGACCACTTTTTCCTTGGGTCAAGGACATCCCATGAGAAAAGACACTTTTCCAAGTGGTCATTTATCTTCCTTAGCCACTTGGCACTCATCCATTGGTCCACATAGGCACCAAGGACATTGATTTTGACCTAAGGAGTGGTTGGGGCAGCCATGACTCATGGGGAGGTGAAATCACCTCACCTCTCCTATTGGAACACTTGGCATGAAGGACACTCACCTCTAGGACACCCATTTGTCCTTCATGGAAACCACTTTTCATGCCTTGGCCAACCATAGAAAGCCACCTAGGATGATTCTCTTCCATTCCCAATGACCCCAAGCCAAATGACATGAGTTTAGAGCCAAAATTTTAAACAAAAGGTTCATTTTCGTTCACTTTGATTCCAAGGCATTAGTGGCTAAAGAAAACTCACATTTCTCTCATTCTCCTCCTCCTAGCTCCCAAAGCCATTGGAAATCACCCCACTTCATTTTGGAGAGAAATACAAAACTAAGTGGATTTGGAGAAATGATGCTCACTAGAGGAAACTTCATTTCAACCGAAGGAGAAGATCAAAGCTCATTCCAAGGCCTTCCCTCACTCAACAAGCGAGTCATCACCATCGCCAAAAATCATCCATGAGGTAACCTTCAAAACCATACCTTAGATCCCTCATTTTGTGATAGTTTTGCAATTTTAGAAATCTACCCTAGATAACCTCACATTTTTTACTTTAAATCATCCCAATTAGAAAATAGAATTTTTCCAGTGCGAATCGGCATGAAAATGAGTCCATTTGGACAAAGTTTTCACTTAGAAATTCTCTATTTTCCAAAAAAAATAGTATTTGCTCACCATCGGTGAGCAAGCCGTTCGATCCCATAATTCGCAAGATCGGATCTGGATGCGGCATTCGCATCGACGCTGATGATGATGACCATCCCATCAGGTTCGTGATCGGATGGCTCGAGACGCACGCATCATGCGATCGCTGGATCATGAATCTTATTTGACCGCTGATCGCGATCGTGATCCGGAAGCGATGTCACTCTTTCTTGACTGGTCTTCCCACTCAAAAGGCTAATGCGACACCATGCATGAATCGCTCGACGCCACGTGGTGTGCGCGTGTAATGCCACACCGCGCGTCCAATCATGCAGTGCCACGTGGCACCGCATTGCCACATCAACGCCGTGCGGATTTTCTGATTTAAAAAATTAATTTAAATCATGTTAAACTTCAAAAATTCATAGAAAATAAAATACTTAAACCAAAAATTGCAAACAATGGCTCGTTGGATTTGTCTTTTCGAGAGAAATCTAACAAACCTAAAATCCCTAAATTTTACTAAATATTTTGAGCTTAATTTGACTTTTAGTAAAAACAAAATTTCTTTAATTAAACCAAAAATACATGTGATTAATTGAAATTTTCAGATTAAATTGATGTTAAAATACATACCATATTTCAAGTCAAAATGACCTATGATTAAAAATATTGAATTTTGAGTATAAATGATTTATTTAATAAAATAAATTAGCAAAATTCATAAAAATCACTTAAATCAATTGAAATTTCCTAAATTCATAACTAATTATAAAAAAATCTAAAAAATACAAACTCGAGTTCATTTTAAAGATAATGGAGAGGAGAATCCAATAAAATTATTTTTAATTGAATTTGAATAATAGATTTTCTTTACTTAGGATTTATTTGAAAACTTAATAACCTTGATTACTCCCTAATGACTTCATTAATTAATTACAAACTTCTCAGGCATGTTTAGTGGGATGACTTCTGCCTCCCCTAATTTTCTTGGAATTTATTAATGAGTTAATCAAAGAAATTAATTAATGAACTCCTAATCACTCTCCTAATGTAATTAAGGTTAATTAAGCCTATGAATAGTGATTTAATTTCTTGATTAAGATAATTAAACATTGTTAAGTGATTAGGAGGTTTATGGAATGATTTTAGGATATTTTCCTTAAGCTATTCCCTAAAACCCCTTTCTTCCTTAAATCCAAATCTAATTAAAGGTTAATCCACTAATGATCAACTTAATTAATCAAATCAAATTCTCAAAACAAAAATTAATCTAGAAACTTAATCAATCCTTTTTGGGTAGATACTTAGGTGTTTAATAACCTAAGTAAACATAAGAAAGTCATACCTAACTCATATGTGTGGGAGGGGTTATGAAAGTACTTAAAATTAAACTTTTAAATTAATTAATCATTGTGAGCCAATTAAGTACCTTTCTTTCCTAGGATGCATTGTTGATTTAAATTCCTTGTGATTTTATGTCATACATTGGCTCATAATTATTTGATTAAATATGTTAAAGTGGTATAGGTAAGGGGTAATTAATGAACTTAATCTACACCTTAACCTAACCAAAGCATAAAATTAATCTAATCACCTAAAATTAAACTAAAATAATACACACATGTGAGAATGGGTAAGGACCAGCAAACCTTCTCATGCTTTTCAAATTCAAATCAAACTCAAAGCAAAATGAAAGTCTCTTTAAATAACTTTTGATTCTCTTTAAATGATCTTACTTCATAAGATTATCTTTAAGAATTAATTAGAGTGAATGAAATTACATGCTTACATCACTTTATTTCTTTCCTAGCATGCTAAATGTGTATGTCATATGAAAATCATACATTCATGCTTTTCAAAAAATCAAATTCAAAATGAAATATTTTCTTTATGTCAAATTACATGTTTTGGCTAAAGTAAAAAATATGAGTGGCTATTATCACTATTAAATTCAAAACTATTTTCAAAATCTTAAATCAAATACCTAAAACTAAAAGTGTGCTACTTATAATTATTTATAAGCTTGTATGTGGATATAAATATGAAGATGTGCATAGTGTAACCTTCCTTCTCTTTTCTTTTAGTATGGTTTTGAATAGGATTTGATAAAGTGTATAGTTAATTTGAAAAGAACATAACACTTGCCTACTTTCTCTATTCATTCCTATACTATTATTTAAGAAGGACATCTACATTTGCACATATAAATTGCATAAAAAAATAAATCAACCAACATAAACTTTTGTATGATTCTCTTTCCATGCATTTCTTTTCATGCACATGTATTTAAGAAAAGTGGTATATTAATTACAACCCTGTGGTTCAGGGCTTTAAGTAGCCCTAAATAGGTCATATACCTTGCACCCCTGGTTAACAATTGCACCATATTCACTTGTGTCTTTTATACTTGTAAATTTGCATATGAAAAATGGATAAAAGAGACACCCTATTCTACTTAACAAACAAACATAAACTTTTTTGCATGATTCGCTTTCCATGCATTTCTTTTTGTACATGCACATATATTTAAGAAAAATGGTATATTAGTCTGGACAACTCCGGGGTTGCGAGGCTTTAAGTAGCCCTAAGTAGGTCTTGTGCCTTACACCCCTGGTTAACAATGGTGTCGTACTCACTTATGTCTTTTATACTTGTAGATGTGCATATGAAAAATGGATAAAAGAATTACTCTTTTCTACTTAACAAAATCATGCATACATGGAACATTCCAAGTTCCTTAAGCAACCTCTCTTAGCATTCATTATTAAGGTGCTAAATACTTGCATCGCATGTATAGATATGCTTAGATTCATTCATGTGCATGATACACATGTGGGAAAGAAATAAAATGTTGTATATTTTGTGATATAAATTCACTACTTAATCTCAAAATGCCTTTCTTAATAGGTTTGTTTAAAACCTAAACTTAGGATTAATTAAAATACATAATAAAATATTCACTAAACAAAAAATCATTAATGAATCTACCTTAGAAATCACTTAAGGTAGGAGGAAAGAAGTTCTCTCTTTTTCCTCTTTACAACCTTTAATAATTAAGTAGGTTCATTCAAACCAAATCAAATCATCAAATAAAATCAATCCAAATCAACTAAACAACTTAAATGAGACCACCCTTCTAAGTTGAACCTTTTCTCACTTAGAAAATCTTAACCTTAATGCCTAGCTAAGCATACCACACAAACCTTACATGGCACACACCTTACACTAAGTCACCACTTCTAGTCCTATGTTAGGGTCGTGCATGGTTTGATGTTTGCTTTTATTTTATGATGTGATATTTTAGTTTGGATGTTAGGGTGTATGTGCACAGAATGAATGGTAGGATGATTTAGTCTATTCATTATCTTCTGTAGGGGATTATGCTTAAGGGGTGTTGTAATAAAAATGTAACTACTTTTATTATCCAAGTTGCTTATACCATTAAGTATAATCTAAAATAGGCCAGGTGGACTTAGTTACCCATGTGTGTGGTGCTAAGTCTGATTTGTTAATATACATGATTGGGATTTGTATGGTTTTGTTTAGCTAATCTCTATTTTGCAGGTGTGTTAGATTTACTTTTCCTTTTCATGTATTTTTGCAATTAAGATTTTGGAATGATTGTTATGGGGATTAGGATGAGCATTGGTTATAAGGTCATGCCTTATATACCATGTGAAGCCTTTGGAGCATCCACCTTCCAACCATCCAAAAGAAGGAACCAAAGAAGAAAGAAGAAAAGAAGAAAAGAAGAATGATGAAATGAAGAAAGAAGACCCCCATAACATGAATTCCTTACTTAATTGTAATAAATTTGTATCTTGTATAAGGTTAGAGCTACACCCAATTTATTTTCAGCGTGGTGCCCCACCATGGCATTTTAATCTTTTGCGTTAGCTTCATAAAATGTTTAATGTTTTGTTTAGCTTGTGCTTTAGAAATGGCATACTTTTTCTAGTTTCTTCCTTGCTTTGATGTATGATTTGGATGATGATTAGGCTCTTAGGAAAAAGTAAATCTTCTACCAAATTAATCAATTCAAAAATTAAAATAAATAGTTCATAACCTCATTTAAAGCCTAAGTTAAAATCAAGATAAAAGAATTAGCAACTCATTAGCTGGATGAGTATTTCTTCTATAACATCATGCACAAAAGCATCTTGTTTTACTCTTGATTGGAGAGCTTTCACCTTTGCTAGAGAAACTTAGCTTGACCTTTGAGAGCCATGGTGGAAACACACCTCCTCCCTTCTGATTTTAGCCAATAATCTTACTTTCATGCATTAGGCATATAAACTATAAGCTGAGTCAAATGATTTTCCCAAAATGAAAATAACATGTAATATGATTTTCATTAGATTTAGGTCATTTGAAGCATGCCCTTACATGATCTAATCTCTTTAGGGAGTGAGTTTAAGGACTTGGTCTCTTTCTAAATAATTAATAGCCTAGCTATCTTGCATAAAGCATAAGACTTACCTACATGAATTTAAAACTGTAGGAGGAGTTAGTTGGAGGCCACCTCTAGGCGGTTGTAAGTCTAAGTAGTCGGGTGGTTTGTCCTCTTTTATGGAGGTAAACCAAATACCCATTTTTGCCTTAGATTTAGGTCGTGCTTTTGTCCCTTGCCAAAGCTCCCTAGATTTAGGTTCTGAGATTGCTTCTCCCTTCTATGGGCCATAAGCATAAATCCTCACTTCTTAGACATTTCCATAACCTTGTATTATGGAATCATAAGCCCTAAAACTTTTAATAAAAATTCAACTCAAATAAGTAATTCAATTTAAAAAATGTAAAGTCCAACCATAGGATAGTTTGGGATGTTTACTGGGCTTCTTAGTATCCTAAACATCCTATACTCACCTCCATTTGGCTTCGATAAGAACTCCCTCCTCTTGATCGATCCCACTTGATTTACCAAAAATAAAAAAAATAAACTAATCGATTGATAGTCCTACCTATTGAAATCTTTGGAGACAATGATCATTTACCTTAATCAGAGTATTTCTAAGGAATCCCTTCTTTATGATGTAATTAACTATGTGGGCTTGCCTCATAGGGAACTTAATGAACTCGGTTTAAAATAAATCTTACTTTACTTTTCCATGTAAAGTAGGGGAAGAATCTCTGGTACATATGCATACTCATTATCCTTATGAGTCTTTATTAAGGTGATTAGGTCCATTGTAAGGTGATGACTTCTACTTTGAGATTGTACACCTCTCTCAATGTACCCAATCACCTAATAAGAACATCTACAATCTATGTGTCCCAACTAAAAGTATATATTTCTATTTTCATTTATCCTCTTCAAAAGGAGATGAAAAAATATTTCACCATAATAATTTATTTGTTGCTCTCTGATAGTGCCACGACATCAATAAGTATAGGTTCTTCTTCATTCTCTATTTCTTGTTGTTGTTCTGCTCCCTGCTCATCTTTAGAGGAAGAACTTACTATCCTTCTCCTTGTGTATTTGTAGGGACAATTGTAACGGCATGTGTGCGTACCAAGTTGATCATTTCTTGGTTCAACCATATAAACAGCTTCAACTCCCATGATCTCTTTCTCATTTTGAACTTCTTCTTCTTCCACTTCATTAGAGATTGAAGATCCATCTTCTACTTTCTTTTGTGAAGACTCTCCTTCATAAACATCAAATTCAGGTCGAGGTTCCCTGGATTCATTTTATTGGTGATGCTGAGTAGAAAGTTCACCTATATCTGTTACCATATAAATGACTTCCACTTCTATAGTGTCCTCTTCATCATCTTCTTTTTGCACACAAACTTTTGATTGGCGCTTCTAATGAATCTCTGGTTTATTATAAGGAACATAGATTTCTTCCATTAGGGACCACATCATAATCAACTTTCTCCCAGGGTGAATCTAATTGATGATGGATCCCTAGGATTCTCGTGGTGTCAACCATCATAAGTTGTATCAGTGATATTCCTTCTTTTACGTATCCACTTATGATGAGTTATTTTTTAGGTGAATTTTTTAATATGTGTATGAGATGTCACACCTCTTTCTTTCTTTAGAATTTTATCATGAGACATTGGCCCCCATACCTGCTTATCCTTTCACTGGGACCTTTCGGTAGCAAATTCTTAGATACACGATCTAAGTGTCATGCTCCGATGCTCACCATGAGAAGCATACTTAGCTTGATGCCTTGGTTTCAGTATTTCCAATCTCTGTAGGCCTTTGAAACTTTCTTTTCATTAATCCTTTGTCCTTGGCTACTTTAAGGATGTTGTGTATTCTAGCGAATAGTATTTCAGGTTGTCTTCTCTATGGTGGTGGAGCTTGTCATTGTTGAGTCTAGAAAGACTGCTTCACCTCACCAGTAGAGCTATTCCTTTTTACCCATTTTAGATTATCAAAGTTATTATGGGTAGGAATACTCACTCCTAGCGGAAATATTATTTGTTCACTGGGTCATTCAAGTGGGTTTTGTTGAGCCCTCAGCTCAGTATTTCTTCTTCTTCTTTGCCTTCTAGTTAATTTTCTTCCTGATGAGGAAGCTTCAAAGTCATGTATTCCAAGTACAAATGTTTCAGTTGCTGAAGCAATTGTACCATTAGGCATCAAAGACACAATTTATCCACTGATGACTCTTTTCATTATAGGGTCTTCAGATTGACCCAATCTTTCAAAAATTGAAGTTCTCTGTTGAGAGAACTCCTTAACAGCAGTTGGTTGCTACATTGATTGGTGAGCATGATGAGTAGGAGCTTCAGTAAACTAAGGCCATCTAGCATGACCTCCGATGAGTGCACCATGGGTGGGTACTTCAGGAGTTGCAGCTATGATAGTTGGGAAAGCCACGCTACCAAATTGAATGGTAGCTCCAACATCTCCTGTGTTGATGATGACATTAGCTAAGCAGATATTTGCACCACATCATAACATAACAGTGAAAGGAGTGCTTTGTAGATCTATTCTACGAAAGTGAAAGATAGGGGTTAGTGATTAGTAATTATTATTTCACCCCATACTAAAGATTCTGGGTTCGATCCCCAGCAGAGTCGCCAGAAATCTTTGTGGTCCAAAATTCACCACCAACCTCTAGACAATGAAGAGAGTATGATTTATGTATGGTGTACTTTTCAGGAGGCAGGTGGAATAGCAGATAAGATATTACCCAGAGATTTCATCCTCATTTGGTGAGGACATTAGATCTGGTTCAAGGTTTCCTATAGGTGCAAGCTTTTATAGTTAATTATCCCTCTCAATACTAAGAGAGAACTTTCGATTAAGGCTACTCATTAGATCGCTTAATGTGTAGCATGTAATAGCAGCATATAGAGTTTAGAATTTAGAATTTATGAAATTCATCTGCATTTACTTAATCTAGATGGTTGGGGGGAACAATGACATACTCGTTCTAGATCCCATGGTTCCATCATCCCAGGCTGTTGTGGTTCCTAGTCTACTTAGTCAAATGAGATAGTCCAACTTCACCAAAAGGATCTTATCTAGCCATTGATCATGTTAATCATTATGAATTGGGTGGTGTTTGTTTAAGGAGACAAGCTTAAGTCTTCTTAACGAGGATTTTTTCCTATCGTGTAATTCTATGATTCATAACTCAAAGTGAGAGCCATTAGATATACGCATACGCGTGATCGTAATATAATGGTTCCATTTGGCAGCAACCACCCGATCAGAGGACTAATTACATCATATGTGAAGTCTACTGGTCAAGTCACGTAGTCAGAGGACACGGGTCACGTCCTTACTAACATGAGATTGATTGAGAGTGAACATAGTAGAACACTTGATTTGACATTGGCTTCTTTATGAGCTAAAGTTTTCTTAATTTATCTCACACAAAAGCGTGGGTTAGATTTTAGCTTTAGAATTTTAGATTGAGTTTCATTTAAGCATTTAACTCTTAGTGACATGTTAGATTTTGTATTTATATTGAAACTTAGTTTGAGTTAATTTGATTTGAAATTAGAATCACATTTTGATGAAAGTATCCTCTCCGATTGAAATCATCATTCAACACAATCATCATCGGGGTGATTTATTATTTCAGATCCTGTCAACTCTATTAATTTAATAATAGAGGATAAGATCTATTATCATATGACAGAATTAACTTCTTAAATGTTTCACTAAGTTGAATTTCTTATAATATTATTATTAATTTTAGGTTTTGTTAACCCACAACATCCTCAAACACTTGAATCTAGACATTCAACATTATGTCGGGGCCCATGCGGGTTTTTAAGAATACTTGCATAATCTTAAGACATTTAATTTGAGTTTTAATCTTACTTCATAATATATGCAATGGCTCAATTGAAGCCTTAATTAATGTCTTATGTTCTCTTGTATGAAGTGTTGCAAATCTAGTGGTGTTGAAGGTGTTTCATATTTTTGATTGAAAATATTGCAGCTTTGCTTGTATTTAATTTATTTATTGCATTCTTCAAGTATCAATGATTATTTAGCTTGTGATCATTAACAATCTTTTAAATATTTATCAACTTATCATATTCAACTTTGCTCTTGCACAGATAGTTTATTATGCATACTTTAAGCAAGCTTATTTGAATTCAAGCTTCTTTTGAATACAAGCCAATTATTCATTAAGAAGTCTTGCCTATACTTGCTAATAGGCCATTCAATTATAGTGAAAACCTCTTATGAATTTCATCTAGATCCTATTAGTTTTGAAGATAGACACTTAGATATATCACAAATCTCATTGTGTTTCAAATTTAATTTTAAATGCAAGAGCCAAATGGTTCTTTTAAAGGTTACATTCATGAATGATCATGAGTTGTCTAACTGAATTTGTGCTTATAAAAAAGCTACCAAATTTCTTACACATTTTATTCTCAATTTGGAATTGGACATTTAGACTTACCACCAATCATTTGTCCTTTGGTATTCAATTGAAATCCTTACTCACTTGATGTCGAATGTGATTATTTAAACATTCAATTGATTTTATTCATATTGATTACTTGTTAACGAATTTAACATTTCAAATGTTTAAAGAGAAGCTTTACTTACATGAAAAGGCATCAAATCTAATATAGATTTATCCTCAACTCCACATCAAATTTCATGCTTGTTAAAAATCAAACTTCAAACTTATTATGTGTCTTTTGTGAGTTTAGTATTGGCCTCCTCAAATTTTACTTGCATTTTAAATAACTTTTCTATTCTTTCAAAATTTTTCTTTAAGTGCTCTCTCTCTATTTCTCTTTGATTTAATATTTATCTTCATATTTATCGTATATCTCTTTATTTAACTTAAGTTTAGATAATTTTCATTTGAATTTGTTTAAGTCTTGAATTTCAGTCTAAATTTCAATAGCCTTTCGGTAATACTCAAATCATCATGAAATTTATTTTGGCCACACAGTATGCTCTAATGAGCATAGTGAGTGATGTCTTGTGACACCAGGGCCGTATTTCAATCTCATTATGCCCTAATGAGCATAACGAGTCCTTCAATTCATAAAAGTAAATACATAATATTTCATACACATTCAACCCCTTTGTTGTTTAAGTCTAAAATTTAGTCTAAATTTTGTTAATATTTCAGCATAGGGGTGTCACATCTAACGAATATTATTTGGTATACTAATGGCGTATGGCAATGTCTTACACAAGGTTTCATCTCGTCACGTCCTATTGAGCATGATGAGGTCTTCAAACCTGCATAAAGACAAGCATATGCATATATAATTTCTACATTCACATCACACATCCACAACTGTTATTTCCACACATCCACAAATTACTTCGTGCAATCTCAATTCCTATTCCGGATGAGGGAAAGAGAGGAAGAGAGAGAATAGGGGAAAGGTTAATGAAAGAAAATCTTCTTGTTCAGAGAGATACTACAACAAGAGAGGCGAAAGATGGCAATTAAAGGGATCAGTTGCAGCTTCTCACATGAATTTTTTTAATAACCAATAGGATGGGAAGATAATTAAGTGTTATATGCTACGGTGAGTGTAACTCGGCTTGCATTGTGTTACAAGAGATCCAAATGGAAGATGGTGTGTTTAGATGCCCCCTTAGCTAAGTTTGGTTGGTGATTTGTGTTTCGGCACATAAAATAGAGAAGTAAAGTGGCAGCGAGAAAGGTTGTGGGAAAGATATAACAGTGTTTAGTAAAGGGAAGTGGCATTTGGCCGTGAGAGATGGTGAAGAAGAGACGATCTGCATTCTAGTCTTAGGGGGTGTTTGGTAATGGATTTGATTTATTTCAAGTAGGATTTAGTAAATCTTGAGCTGTTAAATTCTGAAAAGTGTGGTAAAAGATTAGTTAAATCTTACTAAATCCTGAGAGATGTTTGGTAAGTTATTTGAATATTTAAGTTTGTTAAGATTTAAAAAAGTTTTTTAAATTAATAAATCATTAGTAGTACATAATTAAAATTAACTTAAATATATATTAATTAATCAATTAATAGTATTAATATTAATTTAAAGTACTATGTATTAATATTAACTATTAATTAATTAAAGTTAATAGCTATTAAATTATATTAGTAGATTAATATCTTAGGAATTAAACTATATTAAGGCATGTGAAGGGATAAAATCATACAAACTCATCCAAATTTTTAATTAGTTAACTATCAAACTTATAACAATTATAATTATAATTTAATTTTAATAACTTATAAGTTAATCTTAAATAATATTTTATTAAATTAGTTTAATTCAAGTTAAATTAAATTAAAAACTTGAACTATTACATTAGCTAAAATTACTTAAATCTAATTAATAATTACAATTAATAAATTATAATTAACTTATAATTACATATTAATAAATAGTTAATAATATTAAATTAAAATTAATTTTATCATAATATTTTGATTAAGAAAAAATTAGTAATTAAATGAATTTTTTAAAATTAAGATTTTTTAAAAGGATTAAAGAAAAAGGGAATTTACATACATAGCACATAATTCTTCTATATTTACATATCTAATACCTAAATATAAATATTTACATATATAGCACTTAAATCTTTATTATTACAATAAAAATAAATTTTTTTATTTTTTGAAGTAAAATTTAACTTTTGAAGCAAAGGAAATGTGTTATATTTATAAATATCAAATTTTAGGTATTAGATATATAAATGTATAAGATTTGTGTGCTATATATGTAAATTTTCCTTCTCTCTAAATCCACCTAAATTCGAGATTTAAGAGGATTTATTGGATTTGTTGGATTTAGGATTTACTAAATTCGGGATTTAGTAAATCTATTTTTTATATTTTGCAAAATTTACTAGATTTAGCACTAAATAAATTCGTTGCCAAACACTTCTTAATGTGAAGAATGTCATATTTAGGGAACTGTTGGTAGCTTATAGATTTAGGCGACGAAAAAGAAGCCGGAGAATCATATCACTTCCACGGACAAACCAAGGAAAAGGAGAGCTTTGGTGTCGGCTGATGAACGATTTTAGGGGACGAGAGCGGTGGCTTGTGGCTTGAAGGGAGACGGGGCTCGGTTTTTGGAATGGAGAACGAACCGAGGGAGACAAGGAGTTTGGCCAAGGAGGAAGTTCAAGAGAGAAAGGGGCTTACGGGAATGAAGGGATCGAGTGAGGTTGCTTGACGTTCGGAGAGACCAAACAAAGAGAGGAGGATCTTCTCGTGCAATTGAGGGAGACGAGCGAAGGGAGGGAAGTTTCGATCTTGCGGTTGATGGAAAATCCCGAACGAGCCTGCGTTTTTCTGTCTAGAGGATCGCGAGCGAGCGGGAGTGGTTGCTCGGCTGGCTTGCGGTTCCTCAACCGAACGAAGAGAGGGAGGGAAGATCGTGCGAGCCTTTGCAGTTGCTTGCGGAGGATCAGGAGGAGCCGAGCGCGAACGGTTTAGAACTCGAGCGGGATCGGTTGCTTGCATGCGTAAGAGACGAAACTGAGAGTCAACAAAAATATTTAGGCTCAATCTTCTTTACAGTAGTCATAAAAAAAATTAGTAAATGACAATTTTATATTATTTTTCTTCTAATCATATTTAAATACCTTGACATTTTAGTATTTTATTGTATTTTTTATCAAATATCTGTATTATTTTTAAATTTATTTATAAATTGAAATCACAAAATTTCATGAACGCCTATTAAATTTTTTTAAAATCATTCCAATTAAATTGTTTAACATCAACCCTAAAATATACAAAATGAGAAATTCTTTGTAATATAAATATGAACTAGCTTAAAATCTTCATCTTCATAAAAATTCTTAAAACGTCTACAAACAGGATTAGAGCATTCTACTTCATCTTCTATAGCCTTTTAGATTAATATATTACAGATTAGGTATAATTTGAAAAAAAATCAAAACATTTCACCATTAATGGAGTAATCAATTTCACAAAAGGGAGCTTTCCTCAAGAGGACTCACCTCCACCGTTCGATACATCTCTCAATGATGACTGTCCTTCCCTGTTTTGCCAAAAATCAATTTTTTGTGACTCCTCAAACCAGTCAATGATTCCCGCCTCGGGGTTGGTGTCGAAGACTTACGGAGATTTCATCGGCGATGAGCTCCGTGTCCATAGCCACTCGTTGATATCATCATTGGAAGCCATGACCACGGTCGGCAAGAACTTTCTTGACTTCTTCAATAGATGAAAGACGACGGAACACGCGAACCCCCTCGCTATAACATACCATCAATTGATCGAGAATGTCCTTGATCTTCGAGGAGTGTGGTGAAATTGATGGAGGAGAACCAAGCGAGGAGATAGTAAAGGTTCAACATTGTTAGACAAACTCCGACAAAAACTCTGGCGGTGATGAGGAGAGGAGTCAGGACCATGTTCGTCAGCGCCGGTACTGGACCTCCACTTCTCTGATTTCGGTTTGGAAGAATTTATAGATTAGTGGACGGATGCCCGCGATTAACTCTATTAATAGACAAGTTTGCAACTGATTATCTTTTTTATCTAAATTTTAGCGTGTTATGATTTTATCTTTATTTATTTATTTATTTTCTATATTCAAATAATTTAAGTTCACCATAAATCATTTTTTTTTTAAATATAAGTCCATTTTTAAAACATAATTACTACATAATTTATTTATTTTATTTATTCTGATGCTTATCATTCTTATTTTTATCACATTCAACTTAAATATTAATATTTTTCTTACAAGGCAATATTATAAATTATGCAACATCACTAATTTAACTTTAATTTTATAAAATATATTTATCTTTTGTCGGAAAGTGCCTAGTTAAGATAATTATAACTATTTATAAAAAAAAAAATAATGTAACTTATTATGAGAAAATAATTTTTTAAAGTTATTGAAGAAATCATAAAAATCTTTTATTTTTTAAAAAATAATAATAAATTTATTATAAATATTACATTCTAATAAATTTTATTATTAAAAAAGAGAGCAATAGTTACGTATCATCTAAAAATTAAATAGTGAAAAATCACCTTAAATAGTGCCTAAAAGTCTATGTCAGAACATTTTTATTTTATTGTTTTAAACAAATTATTTAATATGTTTTATGTTTTAAATAATTTTTAAGAAATAAATCAAGTTATCAATTAAAAAACTTAAAATAAATTTTAAATATTTTAATTAAATTTTTTTTAAAAAAATTATCATCATCAAACATCATTACCATCTTCATTGATATTAATAATCATTAAAAAAATAAAATTAACATATTTTTAAGATGTCAAATATATTTATATTTAATATTAAAATATAAATAAATAAAAAAGTAAAAGTTAGTCAAAATAATCTCTCATTCTCCATAATACTCTCAAATTCATCTGAGAATCATTCTTTTATTTTAACAATTCAATTCAAACTTCAAAAATCATATATATATTTTTAATAATAAATTCAAAATATCTAAATCCATCGAACGTATCTGACAATACATTAAAATCTAACTATAATTCCATTGCCTCGTTTAATCACTTATATTATTAATTAATTTGTTAATTAGAATGTCCCAATGGGCTGGAAAGATTTATTTTATTTTATATAAAAAAAAGGCTCTATAAGGCAGTTGCCCAAGACAAGAACAAGCCCTCAGCCATGACGCTACCGATACAAAAGAAAAAAATATATATTAACATAACAAAACACACAATTCTCCCAAAATAATAATAATAATAATAATAATAATAATATCAGTACAAAACTTCATCGTAATCAACCACATGACGCTTTTGTTCATCACTAATTGAACAAAAGCCTCATAAAAGATTGATTATTTATATCTATTTTTTATATATTTATTATTACATGCAGAAAACTTCGAGTCAGTAGAATAAAATAATTCAATATATTAGTATTATATAAAAGTTCTGCATACAAAAGAGAGAGATTTTTATAACCCAAGAAGAGAGAAAATCGTCTTAGTCCACTTAAAAACTAATTTTACTATATCAGCCTCTGTTCCAATTATTATCCTTTCTCTAAAGTTTGAGAATAATAGCTTACAAGGGTAAGTTTTGTGACAAGCTTAATTAGATTAGCGACGAAGACCTTACTTGAGGTGATTGTTTGATGTTTTGACGAAAACTATCTAAAGATGTCAGTGGTTGTAGCATTAATGGTGAATGGTGCGGATTAACATGGTAGCGCGATGTGCGGTGATGGTAGTGACCACAATAGTAGCCGATGGCGGCCTACATAATTAATCCGTGGTATCGATAGTGGCGGCGGTGGTGGGTGAAGCCGGTAGCGATGATCCGTGGTATCGCAGCGGTGTCGTGTAATTGGTGATGGTGGCGTGGCGGCCGGTGGTGGTCAGTGGCGGTTGGCGGTTGTTGGTGGTTCGGCAGATGGCCGCGGTGGTAACGCGGCACCGATGAGTGGTGGCCAGACGGTGGTCGGCGATGGTCGATGATGATCTGACGACGGTTTGCCGGAGGCCTGATTATGTTTTGAGATTCTTCGAGTCTCAGAGATCTCTCCTTTTTTTAGCCTCCGTCCTCATGTAAAATGAGAAATTACTATTTATATTTCTTTAAATACATGCAAAATCCAAACCACTCCATCTGACAGCTCAAAATGATTCATTCGATCATCTAATATATTTTAAGTATTTGAATGCTCAAATGAAATCAAAATTAAGAGATCTTAGGCTTGTTAGATCCAGCTCATCAAGACGTTCAATTTGACTATAAACATTCCATATTTATGAGCTATTTAGAGATCCGACTGATATCCCAAAATTTTTAATTATATTTGAAGTACTTGATATTGGCTAGTCTCGACTCATAATCAGATTGTTTTCGATATCAAGATTCACGCATCAACTAAGAGTGTTTTCAGTGACATATCAGTTGCCTCTCTATTTTTAGATGATATCGTCTCTATCATCTAAAAATACAAGTCAAGTTGACAAATAATTTTTTAATAACTGCTTTTATTTTTAAGAAAATTATTCAGCTAATAACTTCTTCTATGTTAATGAAATTTGCAGGTTCATTAACCTTTGCGTCATATGTACTTTGAGAGAATAGATCTTTATAGGCGCACAAGGCTACGATCACAGAAGAATGCACAAGAGACCAGTCACATAGGTGCATGAGGCCATGAATGTATGGGCAAGCAGAGCGGCGGACGCGTGAGGTCGTGGCCAACTTAGTTACGCACATCTGGACTGAGGGGTTAGGGGGGGACGAGGCGCATGGCCATGGGCATTTGCGGGAGCTGGGTGTGAGGCCAGGATGTGGTATGAAGGTGTGGGTGTCTGCCCTTGTGCCTAATCGCAGTGCAGGCCGTGACCACCTAGCTCGCAGTGTCGCTAGGCGCCCAGCGTCTGCTACCACGCACCATGTGTGCAAACACGTGCAGTGAGTGCAAATGATGAAAATTTTGGATTTTATTTTATAATTCCTCTGATTTTTATTATTTTCTTCATTTTTTCACTTTTCTAAAAGAAAGAATATATTTGAGGGTATAAATTTTGAAATCTATCTAAATATTTCTAAATGTCTTTTCTTTTTGCCCATATTGTAGATCTATAAATACCCCCCTTAGGGTCAAGTAAGAAAAAAACAATTTTCTCTCATATGCTATAATGTTCTCCTGCGTTAGATGATAAATTATCCAGCAAAAGTTCAAAGGCTAAGGATAATTAAATTTTTTTTCTTTTGTTAGCAAAGCTATAACTTTCTTCTGAAAAAAATGTTATTTGCTTTGTTGATTAAGACCCGTAGTTCATATTGAGAGGCTTCGATTTTCCCTCGAAAGAGGCATCAACTGTCCTTGTCAGACAGACTGAGTTTGGAGGCGATCTTGGCCTGTAGTTTATATGGGCTCGATTTTCCCTCAGAGTCAAGCTCCTCTTGGATCGACTAGATTTGGAGGTGATGAAGACATTCATTATAGGTTGAAGGTGATCAAAGCCCGTATCTTCTACTTTTTTGTAGGAAATTGATTTTCTTGAAACTCCAACGGATGGTTTAATAGTTGACAACTACTAATGTGGCAAGGAAGCATCGATTAAGAACCATTCTTTAAAAAACTCAAAAAATTTAGCAGGTAATTTCAGATTATCATTAGAGAGAAATAGTTTCTTTTGTGAACTCATACATATACATATATTTTTCATCAGATTGTAAGTGAAAGATTATATCCAAAACTATCTGTGAAAAATAAAGTCAGGAGAAGATGTGCCTAATTATTGAGGTAAGTCAGTTACTTTACACACACCTTAGACATTTGATTTCTCGCCTCTTTTTTTTGTTTCATACGTATTATGCATTTTCACAATATGATAGCCAAAAGAAAACTAATAACATGACAGTTACAGATGATATATCATTCACTATTACAGCTAATAACTTAATAGTACTCCTTAAGGAATTTTATTTTTCAAATGAGTTGGTGGCTTTTATTGCCAAAAAATTTGATCGTGCATATTTTCCATTGTAATGATACATTACTATTTCTGAGATAATTTTTCATGCGGCACTGCGATTCCCTTTGGCTCCTGAATTGATTGAGATTTTTAAAATATATGGTGTAGCTTTATCATAATTTTTATTTTGAGCTCTAGTGATCATTATTGGTTTGACCGTCTTCTTTAGAGTGTGGTGTGACTTTGAACATCAAGTACTTATGCATAATGTGTAGGTTTACATGTGATGCTCAGGGACGTGTTTCATATCGAGGTATTAAAAAATAAATAGAATTTTTAGCACGGGATCCATCTAGAAGTTGGTCTAATGGGTTCTTTTTCGTGAAAAATTAGTGGGGTCTCCATGAGAGATGTGGAAGATTGAATGATCTTCTAGATCCATTATTGATTAAAGAGAATCAAATCTTAAAAATTCTCAATTTTCCTGATGTAGAAAGTTTGCAGCATGAGTTACGTCACATTGGTAAGTATATAATTGAAGATAGAATGTTCAAGGTTGGCAAAGCTATTCATGCAAGGAGGTCTCATGATCTTCCACTAAAGAGATCAAGTAAAGGTGATGAAAGGTCTCCTCATATTCACAGAATTCTTTCAAAAATCCCATTACAAAGTCATGGTGACAACAATGCTTCTTCTCTAAAGAAAAAGAAGACATGTGCTAGAGTAATTATGTCAAATAATTTTGGAGGTTGCGAAGAAGATGTTCTCCCTTAGTGGACCTCTCAGAGTTTAGCTATCTCAACTCATAATGGGGGGATTTGTGTCTCGAAGCCGCATATTCCTGAGGAGGTGTTAAAGCACGTGTGCATTGGACGTTAACGAGCAAATGAATTAATATGTTATCTTCTCTTTCTCTCTCTTTTTCTTCCCTTTTTTAAGTATAATATTTGTGATTTTTTTATTATAGGTAACCCAAATATTAGGGATTATGCCTCATTTGGGTGTCACTCTAGATGGGTGGAATACTAAATTTGTTAAGATAAAATACTTGCAAGGAAAGTGGCGAAGAATGTGTTTGGCCAAAGTGGTGACTTTGGAGGATCAACTAACTAGGTGGAACTGAGCTGGCAAACATGTCAACTTCTCTTTCTCTCCAGCGTCAGGAGATGGAGTGTACTTATTATGAGTTGATTGAGGTGAGGGCAGAGACTCTCCAGAAAGAGGAAAGACTTAAGACATTTGCATCAGAGAAGAAGGCCCTTGAATTAGAGAAGAAAGCATTACAGGATCGTCTTTCTAAGAAGGAGCTTACTATGTCAGAAGCGGAAGAAAATTTCATATCCTTGAAGGTAGTGGAAGAATTTAAAAACTCCCTAGCTTATCGTGATGTTATTGAGGATCATATTCAAGAAGCTCGTAATCATATTCTTGATGTAGAAGTGAAAGACTTGGAGCACCAATGTTTAGAAGAAGGCTTTATTCGAGGATTCCTAAAAGGAATTTACTTAGTACATCACAAAACTAGGGTTAGTATTGAGAATCTATCTCCTAGCTAAGTATTTGAAGACTCTTCATCAGATTCAAGAGATGAAGGGGTTGAATGTGAGTTTAAGGGAGCATCTTCCAGTGGTGAGGATGATATTGATATCATGTAGTATCAATTGAGAATACATTTTTTCCCTTTTATTTTTTATTTTTCTTGAATTCAAAATTTTAATTCTTTCTTATGTCATCATATTAGAGCTATTAATGACATCAGTAAACTAAAAATTTTGAATGATTTGCTCTTTTTTTTACCTATTCGAAGTGATTGGTCAGAATATTATTCGATGACACTAACCTGTACATAAGAGATCTTGGGAAGCCCACCAAAGACTTTTTGACTTATCCTAGGTATTAGTCAAAATATTATTTGACATCTTACTTGTATGGAAGAGGTCATGGGATGTCCACCAAGGACTTTTTGACCTACTCTAGGTATTAATCAAAGTGTTACTTGACTTCTTAGTTGTATGGAAGAGGTCCGATCAAATCCCCTTGGGATTGATCATTGTGGTGTTTTTTATTTTCTTCTAATGAGTAAATGAAAATAAAATACACTACTTGGATACCACGCAGATTCTCATATGTACTTATTAGGGTGATTGGATATGACATTGAGGAATGATGTACTATCTCGAGAGACAAAAGTCAACATCCTACAATAGATCTAATAACCTAATAAGGACTCCTAAGGACAATGAGTCTTCGAATGTACCAGAGATTCTTCTCCTACTTTACATGAAAAAGTAAAGTAAGGTTTTTTTTAAACTCAGTTCATTAAGTTCCCTATGGAGGCAAGCCTCCATAGTTAATTACATCATAAGGAATAAGATTCCTTAAGAACACTATCGATTAAGGTAAATGATCATTGACTCCAAAGATTCCAAAGATAGGACTATCAATCAATTGATTATTTTTAGAAGATCAAATAGGATTGATCAAAAGGAGGGAGTTATTATTGAAACTAAGGAGAGATGAGTAGGCGATGCCCACGATGCTAGGAAACCTAGCAAACATCCCAAACTATCTTATGGTTGGGCTTTATATTTTTGAATTTGAGAGCAATTATATGTTTGAATTGAATTTTTATTAGAAATCTAAGACTTATAATTCCTTGATATAAGATAATGGAAATGCCTAAGAGGTGAGGTTATATGCTTGTAGCCGCAAAGGGAAACAACAACCTCGGATCCTAAATCTAGGGAGCTTTGGCAGGGGCCAAAGAAGGACCTAAATCTAAACCAAAAATGGGCATATGGTTTACCTCTACAAAGGAGGATAAATCACCCGACTATTGGACTTACAACTGCCTAGAGGTGGCCGCCAACTAACTCCTCCTATGATTTTAAATACATGTAGGCAAGCCTTATGATTTTACAAGATAGCTAAGCTAATGTTTATTTAGAAAAGAGATAAAGTCTTTAAACACACTCCTTAAGAGACTAGATCATTTAGGGCATGAATAATGACTTAAATCTAATGCAAATTTTGTTAAGTTTTTATTTTGATTTTTGGATAATTTATTTGACACAGGCTATGAGATTCATATGCCTAATGCATGAGAAATTGGTTATGGGCCAAAATCAGCAAGAAGGAGGTGTATTTCCACCATGGCTTTCAAAGGTGAAGCCATGTTCTCTGGGAAAGGTGGAAGCCCTCCATAAGCAAGAGTGAAACAAGATGATTTTTATGCATGATGTGAGACATACAACATCCAGCTAAGGGGTTGTTAAATCTTTTATCTTGATTTATGTCTTAGGCTTTAGGTGAGGTTATGAGTTATTTAATTTTAAATTTTGAGTTGATTAATTGGATAGAAAATTTATTTTTCCCCAGGCGTCGAATCGCATCCAGGTCATTCATCAAATAATGAAGAAACTAGAAAAATCATGTCATCTTAATGTACAAGTTAAACAAACATCAAATAATTTTATAAATCTAGCATAAAAGAATAAAAGGCCTTTGTGATTAGGCTCCACTACACAAATCAAAAAAGAAATAGGTAGCCGAGCTCTACCTTTATACAACTCAGAATACAAATGAATGATTACAATTAAAATGAATTCATGTTATGGGGTCTTCATTCTTCATTCTTCATTCTTCTTTCATCATTTCTTTTTTCCTTTCTTTTCTTTCCTTCTTTTCTTTCTTCCTTCTTTTGGTTGGTTGGGATGTGAGTGCTCCAAGGCTTCACTTGGCTTTATGATCAATGTTCATCCTAATCCCCCATAACATTCATTCCAAATCTTAATTACAAAAATTACATAAAAATGGGAAAAGTAAATCTAACTAAAACCTACAAAATAGAGATTAGCTAAGCACACCACACATCACAAGCATGTATATGAATAATTTAGACTTAGCACCCCACATATAGGTAGCAAAGTCCACCTGACCTATTTTGGATCATGCTTAGGGGTATAAGCAACCTGCATAGCAAAAGCAATAATATTTTTATTATAGCACCCCTTAAGCACAATCCTCTGCAAAAGACATGGTTAGACTAAGATTGTCCTACCATCCAGTCTACGAATATACACCCTAACATCCAGTCTAAAAATATTATATCACAAAAAAAAATTAGGCATCAAACCATGCATCTCCCTAACATAGAGCTAGAAATGGTGACTTAGCCTAATGTGTGTGCCATTTAAGGCTTGTGTGGCATGTCTTAGTTAGGCTTTAAGGTTGAAATTTTCTAAGTGTGAAAAAATTCAACTTAGAGGGGTGGTTTCATTTTAAGTGATTTAGTTGATTTGTTAATTTTATTTGATGATTTGATTTGATTTGAATGAACCTATATTTAATTACTAAGTGTTGTAAAGAGAAGAAAAGAGAAGAGAACTTCTTTTTCATCCCTACCTTAAGTAATTTCCAAGGTAGATTCATTAATGATTTTCTTTTAGTGAATGTTTTATTATATATTTTAATTAACTCTAAATTTATATTTGCTCTAAATAAACCTATTCAATAAGAAAGGCATCTTAGGAATAATTAAAGTGAATGACTATAACATAACACACAACTATTTATTTCTTTCCAACATATATACCATACATATGAATGATCCTAAGCATATCTATACATGTAATGCAAAATCTTAGCACACTTTAATGATGAATGCAAAGAGATGTTGTTTAAGGAAATTTGGATGTTTCATGAATGCATGGTTTTGTTAAGTAGAAAAGGGGGATTCTTTTATCCATTGATCAAATGCACATTTACATGTATGAAAGATATAAGTGAATACAACGCCATTATTTTCTATACCAGGGGTGTAAAGTACAAGACCTACTTGGGGCTACTTAAAGCCTCGCAATTCCGGGATGTCCAGATTAATATACCACTTTTCTTAAATACATGTGCATGTACAAAAAGAAAACAAATGGATGAAGAATCATGCAAAGAATTTTTGTTTGATTTGGTTATGAAATTTACATGTGTAAATGTGAAGATCCTTCTTAAGTCATAACATGGAAATGCATAGGAATAGGTTTAAGCAAGTGTTATGTTCATTTCAAATGAACTATACACTTTACAAATCCTATACAAGTCCATGTTAAGAGAAGCGAAGGAAAACAACACCAAATACACATCTTGTACTTATAATCACATGCAAGCTTATAAGTATTTATAAGTAGCATCATCTCATTTATAATCTTTGATTTATGAGTTTTGAAAATAGTTTTGAGTTAATAATGATAATAGCCACTCATATTCTTACTTTAGCCAAAACATACAATTTGACATAAAGAAAACATTTTGATTTAATTGATTTTTTAAAAGACATGAATGCATGATTTCATATGGTAAACAACATTTAACAAGCTTGGAGAGAGATAAAGTGATGTAAGCATATAACTTCATTCACCCTAATTAATTCCTAAGGACAATCCTATAAGATGAGATTATTCAAAGTGAATCAAGATTCTTTGAAGGGATTTTTAGTTTTGAATTTGATTTTGATTTAGAAAATATGAAAAATGTTTACTGGTCCTAACCCAATTCCCGCATGCATGAATTGATTTAGTTTAACTTTAAGATAATTAGATTGATTTTATGTTTTGTTTAGGTTAAGGTGTTAATTAAATTCATTAATTACCCCTTACTTACACCATTTTAATATAATTATTCAAACTATTGTGAGCCAACATATGATATATAACCACATGGAATTTAAATCAGCAATGCACCTTAAGAAAGAAAAGGGGTCTAATGCAATTGGCTCACAATTATTGATTAATTAAACTAAAGGGTTTTAATTAAGTACTTTCATAACCATCCTACACATGTGAGATGGATTATAATTTTCTTAAACTTACTTTAGGCTTTTGAACACCTAAGGATCTACCTAAAAAGAGATTGATTAATTTTAGATTAGTTTTGAAATTTTGATTAGATTAATTAAGTAGATCATTAGTGGATTAATCTTAAATTAGGTTTGATTAAGGAAGAAATGGGGGTTTACGAAATAACTTAGGGAATATATCCCAAAACCATTCCATAAACCTCCTCTACACTTAAATAATGTTTAATTATTTTAATTAAGGGCTTAAATCACTATTTGCATGCTTAATTACTCCTAATTACATTAACAGGGTGATTAGGGGTTCATTAATTAATTTCCCTAATTAACGCATTAATAAATCCCAAAAAAATTAAGAGAGGTAGAAGTCATCCCACTAAACATGTTTAAGAAACTTGGAATTAATTAATGAAGTAATTAGGGAGTAATTAAAGTTATTAAGTTTTTAATTAAACCCTAATTAAGATGAATTCACTATTCAAAATCAATTAGAATTAGTTTTATTGGATTCCCCTCTGAATTATCTTTAAAATGAACTTGAGTTTGTATTTTTTGGATTTTTTCATATTTAGTTATGAATTTATGAGGTTTTTATGATTAATGGATAATCAAATAACTTAATTAATTAACTAATCTCGTCGGTGCCACGTGGGTTGCTAGTGCGGTGCGCACTTTCCATGTGATGCGATGAGATTATTTATTTAAGTTGTCACATCGTATGCATCGCTGGTGCGTGATCGCTTTCCCCAAGCCATCCGATCAAGGATGGATGAGGATCAAACCCGTAGTTATAAAAGATTAAATCAAAGATCTAGCATGTTTTAATCAGGGCTATCCATCCAAAACACATGGATGGATGACTCATGATTCATCCCTAAGCCGGGAGATGAAGGTCGCCATCCTCCATGGCTTGATCAGCTCACTTGAGCTCGGATCATTCAACCCACACCATCTAGAAGCATAGGAAGAACAATCTGATTGAATTTTAATGGAATTATAATTCCCTTCACAAAGGACCAAGCAATTTTCAAATTAAGGTTGATTTTGAGCCATACCTCGCCGGAGGCTATCACCAGCACTTCCAATGGAGGAGGTAGCTTCGTCTAGTGGAGACAGAACTCTATTGAAGGTTTCAAGCTTCAATTTTAAGTAGATATCTCAATTGACCAAGGCTCTCTCTCCAATGGCTTGCGGCTTTGGTCTAGGTCTCTCTTCTCGTGGCTTGGATGTTAGAGAAATTCTTTGGGTGAGCTCAACTTGCCTCCTTGATGGTGCTTGCCAAGTGAATTAGGATTTGAAAGAGGGTTGAGCAAGTTGGAATTTCCTCCCACCTCCCCTATTTTTGGCTTAAGCAAAACCGAGAATGAAGAAATGGAATGAGCTTAGGAATGCTTAGGAAACTTGGAGAAGCTTGCCTTTGATCCTCTGAGCTCAATCGAATGCCACGAAGTTGGTTTGAGTGGAAATGAGGGGGAGTATATCACCCCTACTTGGATCGGATGGTCAAAGTTTTCTCTTCCATTTTTGATCAATTTCTATGACTAAATGCGTTGTTTAGGTTGTTAGGGAATGTGCTTGTTTTGGTTGGAATGGAGGAAGTGCACATGTGCTAGGTGAGTGTGGGAGGTGATCCAAGTGGAGAATTTTCAATGGAGAGGTTGGTTTGGCCTTGGGTTGGGTCATGGATGACCCAAACCCACTGGGTCATGTACACCACCCTCCTTGGTGTCCAAATGGTCCACTAGAAGGATGCCAAGTGGCCAAGAAAAGGAATTGGTCAAATTCTAAGTAAATTTGGCCATAGGTTACCCTTTGACCTAGGGGTAGAATGGTCATTCGGCCTTGATTTTGATTTATGCATATTTGGAATAATTGAAAAATGGGTTATGCCAATTTTCAATGAATTTGAAGTTTATTTGATATGATTTGGCTCAAATTAACCCATTTAGGTCAAAATGGGTCAACTTAGTCAAGTTGACCAATTGGTCAAATTGGGTCAAACCATGGGTTAGTCAAGTTCAAATGATCATTTTGCCTATGGGTATCATTAGTTTGGTTCAATTTGATTTATATTTGGTTTTGGTTCATTTGAGTTCACTTAGGTTCAAATGGGTCAAGTTGACCAATTTGAACCATTTGACCCAATTGGGTTAGGTCATGGGTTGGTTTAGGCTTGGTTGATCATTTCAAATATATTACAATCTTTGGTTTCAATCAATTTTGGTTCAATTTGATTTCAAGTTTATTTGACCTTTTAGGTCAAGTTGGGTTCATGGTCAATTGGGCTAGGTTGGGTTTAGTTGGCCAATTGAAGCTTTGGTCAAGTTCAACAAGTGATTTAGAATGAATTTGACCCATTGGTTGCAATCAATTTAGCTTAGATCAAGATTTGACCCATTTTGACTTTTAGGTCAACTTAGGTCAACTTGGGTCAAGTGGCCAATTTGGCTAGGTTTGACTAAATTGATGGCTTGATCATGTTCAATCATTGTTGATAAATTGATTTAGATCATGGTTTCAATCAATTTGGCCTATGGCAAATTTTGGCTAGTTTGGGTTTCATTTGGGCTAAGTGTTGACTTGGTCAAAGGCTAGGTTTGACTTGGTTTGACCCAATTTGAGTGATTGATAATCCTAGGATGATTGGCTTAGTTCAATCCAATTTGGGTTGGATTAGAATTTGGCTCAAAAGGTGCTTTAGGTCACTTTGGGTCAAGTGAGCCTAAGTGAGTCAATCGGCTTGATCAAGGCTTGATTCAAGTTTGGTTGAACTCACATATGGACTTATGATTGAAATATAAATCTATTTGCAAGTGATTTGGGGTCAAATGGGTTTTGATTCATTTGATAATTTCAAGTCAAAAGGGTGAATATGGGTTTGACTTGGGTTAGTTTGATTTTGGTTTGATGATTGAAGTTTGTGTTTATATTTGATTTATAATTAAAGGATTGATTGTTTGGAGAGAAAATCCAAAGGTTTGAATTGATTTGAATGATTTGGTTAAGTTCAAGAATTTGACCTGAAAGGGTATATGTTAAATTTAGGTTATATTTGGGCTTGAGTTTTGAATTTAGTTTTGGTCATTTGAATTCATATTTCATTTATATTTATGAACATAAATGAGAATATAAATGGGTTGAAAGAAAATCTTTTGAGTTTGAATTGAATTGAATTTGGTTTGGCTAAGTCCATAATAAGAAATGAAAATATCTTAAGAAAGATTTTGGATTTAGAATTGAGTTTTGAGTTTAGTTTTGGTTATTTGAATTTATATTTCATTTATATACGTGAATATAAATGAAGATATAAATGGGTTGTGATAAAATCTTTTGAGTTTGAATTGATTTAGATTTGGTTTGGCTAAGTCCATAAGATAAAATCAAAGGCTTAGGAAAGATTTTGGATTTAGAATTAATTTTTGAATTTAGTTTTAGTTATTTGAATTTATATTTTATTTATATTTATGAATATAAATAAAGATATAAATAGGTTGAAAGAAAATCTTTTGAGTTTGAGTTGATTTGGATTTGGTTTGGCTAAGTCCATAAGATGAAATCTAAATGGCTTAGCAAAGATTTTGGATTTAGAATTGATCATGGATTTCAATCAATTGGAATTGATTCATGATTTGGATTTTGGTATTGATTTGAGTTTGAGAAAATCAATTAAGTTGGAATTGATTTGAGATTTGGTTTGAATTTGAAGTCGATTTGAATTTGAGGTTGATTTGAATTTGAGGTTGACTTGGAAGAACGAAGTAAGGATTTGGTTCAAACTAAAGGGTAGGCAAGTTTTCCTAATACACCCTGAGGCATAACTTATTCCTATGGTTAACTCTTCTAAGTCTCTAGGGTTAGGTTAAGTGTTCACCTAATCACTAGAAGTGTCTTAAGACTAGGAACTCTTAATGTCTAGAGGAATCCTTATGCTAAGATGAAGAAGTTGAAAGCTCACTCCAAAAGTGAGGTCAACAAAGGGCCTATGTGTGGTGTGGTGACAAGGTACATCTGGTGTGGTGATGATCAACTTGAATGATCACAAGCACTAACAAAAATGATATACTCTTAAACTCGAGGTGTAGAAGGGATCAAGATCTTAGTGCAATGTGACTCTACACATGTCAAAGACATAAGAGAGTGAAAGAGGAATCCACTAGGGATTGAGTATGTGAACCTTCCACTAGGGAAGCAAGTTCAAGTCATCTACTAAGGGATGAGAGGTTTAATTTGATTTGCATCTCACTGGAGAGAAATTTGATTTGATTTATTGATTTATGATTTGGTGCTCCACTGGGGATGAAAATGTGAACTCTCCACTAGGGAGCAAGTTCAATCCATAGGATAAAGGTTATGAAATCCACTAGGGGATTAGATGATGGGGATAAAAGTGTGAACTCTCCACTAAGGGAGCAAGTTTTGGGTTAGATTGAGTTGATTCCACTGGGGGAATTAGAAAGATTTGCATCTCAGGAGAGAAGATTGATTTGATTTATTTAATTTGGTTTGACTCCACTAGAGGTTGATTGGGTTTGTTTTTTTATTTAGTTTGACTCCATTGGGAGGAGGGTTGAATTTGTTTTATTTGATTAGAAATTTATTTTTAGATGGACCACCGGTTTGACCATGGTAGAGCCATGTTGGCCTTGGTCAGATTTACCAATCCAAAGGGTAGTCTACTAACCACATAGTAGGACTATCCAACCAAAGGGTTGCCTTTGGTTTGCAAGTTAATTGGGGAAAAAGCAGGACTCACATCTTTCAATAGAGGACCGTTGGGTGACACATTAGCAAGGTAACATGTTAACCCGACTTAGGCCTGAATACTGAGTGAATGTCACTCAGGGACTCAAATTAGCTTAAATATAGTCAAAGTTAATTTTTTTAATTATATTTGATGGATCCCATCAGTTTGTGATGGACTGCATTGAGTAGGGGCCGTGTTAACCTTGGTATAACACAATTTTACCAATCTAAAGGGAGTAGCTTCCCGGCTGAGGGAAAAACTATCCAACCAAAGGGTGCCTTTGGTTTCAATGGTTTTCGGAAGAAAGCATGGGGACTCACATCTATTCTGAATAAAAGACCACTAGGGGAACATATTAGCAAGGTAATATGTTAACCCAACCTAAGGCTGCCCATCGATTTTTGATGATCATGGTAGATAGAATGCGTAGACTTACATCTTTGCAATGATGTCAGGTATTTGGTGATTGAACTGGGGTGACTATTAGAGTCTTGACGGGGACTTATCTCTACTCAAGAGTAGTTCAGAGAGTTCTGTGACTAAAGATAGGATGCTTGGGAATGGGGCCTTTGGGCTTGAATTCTAATCCACAAGCAATTAATTTGTTTATTTTGTTTGTTTATTTCATGGACCTGTTGGTTTGTGGGATCATACTAGAAGGAGCTCATATTAGTATCTGATTCTTGAACAAGAGAAATTTTCTGAACAAATTCTCCAATCACAGGGGTGGCTACTAGGAAAGAGGGACTATCTAATCCAAGAGTAACCTGGGTAGTGTCTAAATGGGGTTGCAAAGGACGTGATCCAAGTATAGTGCCCATAGGGAAAGGGGCCACTAAGGGATTTATTTAAAACCTTGAAGAAGATAATGTCTATGGTGTGGTAAAGGAGAAAGCATGGGGACTCACATCAGAGTGGTGTTATCCACCTGAGTCATCAACATCAATCAACCAAACTAAAGTGCCCCTAGATTTGCAACAAGTATAGGAAAGAAAGCATGGACTCACATCCTTATGGAATTGATTATCGGGATAGTCTCTTCTGACAAGTGCTATCCAACCTAGACTCTTGGTGAATGCCAGGGGACTTATATCAACTCAAAAGTATTCAAGAGGAAAGGAGCCTAGGGACTTATCCTAAACCTCTCAAATGGTGTATGAAGAGAGGCCATCCTCTTGTCAGATGAGGTACTTAACTGACGCAGTGAGGTCTACCAAACTAACAAGGTGCTTGTTGGTTTTAAATGGTCAAATCAGAAAGAAAGCATGGGGGCTCACATCACAGACAAGTGACCATGGGGGTTAGTAGGATAGCATGTCCGGTCGACCAGAAGCGACTAATGAGTGAGTGACATAAGGGGCTTGCTCCCACATTAAAGTAGCTCGAGATAAAAGATATGTGTTTATTTTTATGTTTGTGCTTGAGGGAATAGGATGCCACTTGGGTTCTCTTATATCTATCCTAAAACATGTTGGGGGAATTTGATGGAATGGTTCCATGAATGATAATTGGGATTCCACCAAGAAAGGATGTGCAGGTTATCTTACACCTAATTTAATTATGCTAGTAAATATGCCTCTTGGGTTCTCTCACACCTATTCTAGTAGCCTCGAGGAATTGTGTTTAACTTGTGTTTGTGTTATGAAAGAAGGATAAGATGCCTCTTGGGTTCTCTTACACCTACCCTAAATACGTCGTGGAAGATTCCCAAACAAGTAAATAATATTTCGAAAGATGAGAATATTTTGATGAATTGGAATGAAAATTTTGAAGATAGAATTTTTATTTTCAAACATGATTTTATGTGTAATATTTCTTCAAATAGAGTCCATTAATTGGAAGCATCAGGTGTTCCCCTTTATAATCAATAAGATAAGATCCTCCTTGGTAGGCCTTTCTATGACAAAAGGGCCTTCCCAAGTGGGTTCAAACTTACCTCCCATCTGATGGGCAATAATTGGTCTCCTTAGAACTAAAATAAGCTCTCTACTTGAAAAGTTCTAGAGGAGCTTGTTGTGAGCTTGAATCATTTTGGCCTTGTACAACTCGAGATTCCATGCCCGTAGGCGTCTCTCCTCAAACCTTGAGCTCTTCTAATCTTGGCATTCTTTCTGTAGTGATTTTACACTAATGTTATTCTTAGTGATGAGAGTTGAACTTCTAATGGTAGAACAGATTCAAACCCATACACTAAGGAGAATGGGGTAGATCTGGTTGGAGTTCTATAGGTGGTGTGGTATGCCATCTTCAACTAGCTCATGCTCATTTATTATCATCAGTCTTCTTTAGTATATGGATGAGAGTTTTGTTGAATGCTTCTTTAGGCCATTTATAGGGTAGTAGATGGTGGATTATCTCCTATCTATCATGTCTTCTGAAGTTGATCTTGGTGCTCTTGAATGTAGTACCATTATCGATATAATTCATCGAGGCACCCCAAACTATATATATGGTTTGAAAAAAATTGGAGCACATCTTGAGCCATGACCTCTTGGGATTGCCTTTGCCCACTTGGAAAAGTAGTGGTGGTATGAACATGACCCTTGGAAGAAGGAGAATCAAGACCCACAATGTCGAAAACTCAAATGGCCATGAGGATGTAGGATGTAGAATGTTGTGGTTGATGGATCACATGTGTACGATGGTATCTCTAGCTACATCCATGCGATCGTGATCTTGAAGGCGTATCCTAGTCTCTTGATCTTTCTTTCATCTTGACTGATTGATGTGTCCATATCATGATGCTATAGGCTTTGTGTTTATCTAAACAATGTAACCACATTTGATAGAAAGACCATCGGATAAGGTGCCATCCATGAGATCATAGAAGAGAGCTTTTTGTTTCACCTGATGAACTTGTGACTCCTCTTGAGGTAGTTTTTCTCTAGTCAAGTAATCCATGAATGGTTGCCTCTAATCCAGCTCCTTGTCCTTTTCAGCAATAACCTCCCCTTCAAGAGAAAGTCTCTCGATGAGTTCAACGTCAATAAAGGAAAGGACTTGTCTATTTTGGACCTTTATTGGAATGGACTCATCTTCAAACATGCCAATTTCTTGGCAAGTTTTGCCAAAGCATATGCTACTACATTCTCTCCTTGAGGGACCTTATAGATGGTGACCTCAGGGATTTGGGCCAAAAACTTCATGGTGTACTCATGCTAATGATAAAGCTTAGATTTTAGAACCTTGTAGACCCATCAAACTAGTTGATGACCAACTGAGATGTTGATGCTTTTGACACATATTGTAACAAACTCGGCAATCAAAGCCTCATACTCATTGTTGGTGCATGGATTGGAGATAGTATGAGAATCACATCATGATGCAGTTAAGAGAACTATTCTACCTCCTTTCTTGGAAGAGCAGATCATGTTTATTCTCCTTTATGAAAGGAAGCCGCACCATCAAAATACATCTCCCAATGGTGATTGTCAACCTCCCCTAAGCTCATGACTTTTTTCATCAAGGAGATCATCACTAAGCGAGAATCGGTGGGGGTGTCTTTTAAAAAAATATGCTTGTCCTTTCACCACAGGAGGTATGAATGTGATATCAAACTACGAGAGAATCATGGACCAATGTGCCATCATAACGTATCATGTGAGATACTACGTGGATTGATTCTTGAAATCAAGTTCACCTTATGAGAAAGTATGTCATAGCTTTTGGGATGCAAAGATTAAAGCTAGGCAATATTTCTCAATAGGTGGTAGTTTCTTAAGCGAGATAGACAATGGTAGTAGAGTGTTCTCCTTCCCTTCATCATTGGTTTGAGCCAACAAAGCACCAAGGGAGTCATGCAGTGTAGAGGATCAAGACTTGCCGGATAGGCGGAGGCTTCACCAAATCTTGCTTGATATCTTCAAAGGCATGCTAACACTTATCATCCCACTTGAACTTTGCATCCTTTTGACAAGTGCTAAAATGGCTTGCATCTCCCGATAGATTGGATATAAAGCATCTTAGATACGCCACCCTTAGAAAGATCGAGTTGAGTTAGACTTTTAGGGGTGTCATTTCTAAGATAGCTTTGATCTTTTAAATCTATTTTGTTCCCCGTGTCGGACAACAAACCAAAGGAACTTCCTGAAGCTACTCAAATGCACTTAGGTTCATTTTGAGGTTGAATTATCTTAACCATCCGAAAATTACTCTCAAGTCAAAGAGATGGTCTTCCTTTTCATTATTTTTGACTACTAGATCATCAACATAGCATTCAACTTGATGATGAATGAGTTCATTCAAGATCTGAGTCATGGCATTGGTATGTAGCACCGCATTTTAAGGCCAAAAGGCATGACCTTATAATAATCGATTATCGGGTTGAAAAAATGTTTCTTTCATCCCGGCCATCTTGATTTGGTTATATCGATGACCCATCCATAATGGAGAATACTGCATGAGATGAGGCGATGTCCACCATTAATTCTAATATAGGAAGTGGAAATTCATCCTTAGGACATGCCTTATTTAAGTCTTTGAAATCATCGTATATGCGAATTTGGCCATATTTTTCTTAACTAACATGCCACTAGCTAACTAGGTAGGATACTTTTCTTTCTTGATGAAGCTAGCATCAATCGGTTTCTTGACTTTTGTTGATTTCATATATAGAGCTTTCTTGATAGGGTTAGCGTTAGGGTTGCTAGTTTTTGGACTGTTGGGAGATAATGCATCTCTTTAGCTCCATGCAAAGCAGTCCTTAAACTCAGTCAATAGCCTAACTAAGTCATTGGTTTCTTCTTCATCTAGCAGAGAACTGATGTATGTATGGCATGAATCTTCTTTCATCCTGAGGTTGATTCCTTTAAGCTTGTCGATTGTTGAATGGATTTCTTCTTCAAAATTTGGTGGTGCATCTTTGATTTGAAGGTCATCTGGATCATCTGAAGTTTCTAAACACACTTCCTCATAAGAGTTACTATGGTTTGAGAAGAATCTATCAAACTCCAAGTGATTGGTGACAACTAAGCAGTAATCATCATCATCGACTGGACCCATTGTATCGAATCCTAGTTCTAATCTTGATTGTGCATCCCTGCCTTTATTATTCCATGGGTTTTTGAAGTACTCTAACTTGTACTTGGACCATGCATAAGGAATCAACCCTTTCTTCGCAAGATTAAGAACATAAGGCGAGTACCAATCAAAAGGAAATTCCATTAAATATTTATATGAATTATTCTCAAGTTCTACATCACTTGGACTTGAGGATGATGATCCCAATAAGAATCTCTTTGGCTTGTCATTAATGGAAGACTAGGGCTTTAACTACTAAACAACTTTTTAAGAAGAATTGCCTGATAGTCTTACATAAACCTAATTCAAATACATTCATGCTTTGCTTGGAGGCCTCATCTTCATCATCATCTTGAGTCTCACCTCAATGAAAACGAGAGGGGTTGGTATACTAATCACATGAGACTCATCCTCATTTGGATTCCAAGTTTATGTGAATGGAACATAACACATTGGTTGGCAACCAGGGGTCTTCCACTGGAATTGCCTTTGTATCTCTCTCCTCGGTGGTGAGTCATCCCATATGTCCATATGATGGAATGAACTATGGGTGGAATGTGACATGACTCTACTTCTTCCTTGATGTCCTTTTCTCGTTCACTTGCATTTTTTTCTTTTCTTCTTTTCTTTTCTTTCTCTTTTCTTTCTTCTTTTCTTTTCTTTTGTATTTGAATTTTGACCAAGTTCATGAAAAGTGTTTGAGGAAGATAGTAGGTGCATCTTCATATATCTCAACCTCTCTAAAATGACTTTTCATCTCCTTTGACAGTATTGATTCCATCCTTTTCAAAACTTGATGCGATGAAGGAGGATGGAATCATCTTCTAGGTATCCTACCAAGAAAGTAGTGAATATTGAATCGATTATAAAAATTTTGGCTTCAATCTTCCAGTGGCCTATCTCTAAAGGTAATACTATAGAACCTAAAACCCTCTTGCGCTGTTCATTGAATCCTCTTAAGATCATTCGATCTCCTTGAAGTGTAGAGATATTGATTTTCAAATAGGCAAGGGTCTTTAGACTCATAATGTTCATCGATGCACCTGGATTAACAAAAACCCTAGAAAGTCTAAATCTATCCATGTCCACTATAATCTAGAGGGGACGATTGTGCTCTATGTCCCCCATAAGAAGGTCTTCAACGATGAAGGTAACTCCCTGGGCTTCTCTTGAATAATGTGACTCCTCTCCAATAACGGTCATTTGAGCTAAGCAAATCTCTGGATCAAGAAGGGCCTTGATTAATGACTCCCTCATCTCTTTGGTTAAGACAAGGCATCATATATGCTTAACTTAGTTGGCAACTTTCTTAGGTGAGTGAGGACATTATGTCCACTTTGGGCTGATCCTCCACAAGCATATCCATGGATGGAGTATCCTGTGGAGGGCTTCTTGTCATTTACCAATGACTTATTTTCCCTTATCTTGAGGTGTTATCCAGGAGTAGAACTTTGCCACTGAGGTTAACTTCATGATCTCTTGTGGCAATTTAGTGGAAGATTATCACTCGCGCTCATCTACAACTTCTAGGGTCCTCAAAATCGAGATGATTCCAAGTCTATCTCAAGAGGTGAACCCATATTATTCAGAGAAGGAAAGTCCATCTCTGAATCAGAAAGAGGAAGATTAGAGTTGTTATAATTATTATTTAGACTTGAAGAGTTTTCTATAAGAGTAGAATCAGACAACCCATCAGAAGTGACACAGATGTAATTCAAACTAGCTTTATTCCTTGATTTCTTGGATTTGGAAGGAGGTACATTGTAGAAATCTAGTAAAGTAAGTGGGGTGAGGGATTTGATGCCCTCATCCCTCTGATGCATATTAGAAGAAGATGAAGTAGAGTGCTCATTGGTAGTAGTATGATGGTGGTGGAGGTTGGGCTGGTTGGTGGTTTGCACTTGGCTATCCAGCTGGTATGGGCATCTTCTGAGCTCCCACTTTTTTCAGGTTATCTTTGACAACTTGCAAACCTTCCTTCATGTTGGAGGTTCGAGCTACCTCAGGCAGCTGCAAGGAAAGTTTCTTGATTTTTGAAATAATCTTTTTAGTGGTTCGGGATAAGGAGATATCCCAACCTTTTTTTGTTTTGAGAGGATCACATGTATCCCCAAGGATTACACTAACAAAATTGGATGGTTATTCCACTATGTATTCTTTGGGATAACTATGGCAGTTATGCTCAAGTGTCAATGTAAACCAATCTCCAAAACATGGCCTAGCATGTGGTGGTAGGGAAAAAGTTAGATCATTTTCCCCATTTTCTCCTTTCTAGGCGAAAGTTAGGTTTCTTTAAGAAGTTTTAAAAGATTTTCCTAACTACCTCCCTCTTAAATACATAAGGTTTATTTATTTTATCCAAAAAGTAGATAAATGGTAGCTACCTGAGGGTGGGTATGTGTACCGTTGCTATGAGTATGGTTGAAGAGGAGGCAACGAAGGTTGTGGTGATAGATGGATGCGGGTGGTGGTAAAGGAGGTAAATGAGTATGGTGGGCTGAGGTCTCTCTCTCTCTTCTGGTGCTTCTCTTTGTCCACTATTGTTATCGCCCCTTGGCTTCTTCTCATATACTTTTTGTGGCTTTGGCTTTATTGATTGATCTTAAAAAGGAAATTGTTTGGCCTTTCTTTATAGACAAGCTGACTTATTGATTAGTTTCTCAAATGTCTTGATGGTAAAACCTTTGGGCATGAAGGCAATCGGGCCACGAATATTCTTTAGTAGAATTTCAATGACGTGTTGTTCAGACAACTATGATTTGCATTTCATACTCAAATTATGCCATTTGAGAATATAGTCAATGAGGGACTCACCGGGGTGTTATTGTGCTATAACGAGATTGCCCATAGTCACCTTTTATTGAGCTCCAGCAAACCTCTTGATAAATATTTGCTCCAACTCAATAAAAGTCTTCACTGAACTGTTGGGGAGTTCATGGTATCAATCAAAGGTTATGCCTATTAAGCTGTTGACAAAAAAAATGGAATAGTAATCGCCATTAGCATTACTTGAAATACTTTATGTCTGGTGTGGGTTCACGTCATCAAATCTCTTGAAAGAAGGTGGCACAAAACCCTTAGGATACTGGATGACATCAAATTCCTCTGGGTAGGGTCTACCCTTTGGAACAGATGATCCTTTTCAGGATTGCACCAATGCATCTCTCACTTGCTGCTTAACCATGAGTTTAAAATTATTTTCTTGTATGGAGGTACTATCCACTACCTTTCTATACAAGCTAGTGGTGCCCTGTTCTACTAGAGGTGAAGTATTGGCTTGATCCAAGACAAGCAACAACTCAGGCTAACCAGCCTCTGCAATAGTAGGATGCATTGTTGGGGCTTGATTACAGTGCCAAAATTCTAGAAAATCTTCAATCTTTCCCATCTATCAATTTGTTCATCCTTATTTGAGTTGAAGGAGGTGTTGGGTTGGTAGGTCATCATCCTTTTGCATCACCTTCCAAACTCTACTGATCACGAAGGAGGGAACCCCTGGTGTCAACCATATGTACTCCCACTGAATCCCCCAATAAATCATCTTCATTAGGATCAAAACCCTTCTCCCTAAGTCGGACCAATTGTACCTTGGATTTCTTTTCTCAACTTAATATTGTGCTACAATATCATCTAGGGAGTGGTCCAACTACGCAGGCAAAAATGATCTTGACTGATCGGTGGTGGGATCATTGTCATGAACAAAAATACATCTAACCTCCCCTGTTGTTGGAGAGCTAATCTTGTGAGGACTATGCTCACTGGAGGATACATGCTCCTAACTGTCACTAGATCTGGGTGGAGTGGTACTCCTGGGAGGATCTATTGTCATGGGGGCAACTAAACTGTCTCTTTCTCCCTCAACTACTACTAACTCCATGATCTGCTGCAATGGTGGTGGTGATGGCACGACTACTATACTTCAAGGTCGCCACTTAATCTTCACCACAACTGGAGCAGGAGGTCGAGCAGGAGAGCTTGGCCTCGCCTCAATCGCTTGTGTAGATGAAATGGGATCTCTTGGTCATAGCTAGATCACCAGTGGGGCTCTCTTTTCTACAGATGCTGCCTTCATGGCTTTTGATGGAATTATGGAAGATGGGACCTGCACTGGAGATGGTGGATGTGGAGTAGAGCGGTGTGATGGAGGCACCACTGACTCTCTCTATGCAGGAGCCCTCCTCCCATGGTGAGTAGTACCACTCAATACAATGTTGTTAGTATGATCGGTAAGGGTAGCGCACTGATGGAGAAATCCATGAGGATTGAGGCTCTTGGCCCTTTCTTCCCTCTCTCTTAGTAACTATATCGATACATGCCTCCCCCTAGAATGTGCTCAATGATGTGATCAAATTAAATTGATCCCGACTTTGATCATAAGCCCACCAACTTCGGTGCATAATTGATCTAAGTTTTCCTCCTCTCTAGATGCCTCATCTTTATCGTGGGTGGAGGTGAGATCCTCCTAACATCTTCCTCTCCGTCATATCTAGTAAGAGGGTGAAACTAGTTTTGTGTGATTAGAGGATAAACTATCATGGGTAACTCCTCTACTACAAGCTGAGAAACTTCCTCCAACTCCTCTCTATCATGACTTGATCTTGCGGCTTTTGTTGTGATCTTTGAGTCTAGGAGGAGAAGTATGGGAACTGTAGGTAGGGTGACAATCTCAAGATAGGAGCCTTCCCCTTGGAAGAAGCCAGTGGGTCTTGCACATGCTTAAGATAATGGTAACCAGAACCTGCGGTCTTTGGCTTGAAGCGCCACAACCTTCTCTTGGTGAGAAATTCTGAATCAGATGGCATCTCAATATGGATGATGGTTTCGACCCGCCTCTCTGGATTTAGGGTTGCCCCTCACAAGTGATCTTGGCCCCCTGATCCTCGGTAAATAAGATGGGCAAAGTCGTCATGGAGGCTGATCAAGGTCAAAACCAAAAGAAAAGTGAAGATGTACTTCTTGGCATCCATTACTGAACTTTGAGAGGCCCTGAGTTAAAATCAATTTTGAAAAAAATAAACTCACGATTTGCTTTGATATTTTGCTATCTTTTTGAATTTTGATTTAAAATTTGAACCCACACTCAAAAATTTGAATATGTTAAGTCGGGCTCTTTGAATTTAGAATTCGAGAGGATATTTTTGAGTTTAGAATCCATTTTCAACAAATTTGTGTATGTTGAAAATGTGTTCAAATATTTTGAGGAGATTTTGATGCTTTTATTGGCTCATATTTGAATTTGATTTTTATGTTTGGAGACCCTTCATTTAACAAATTTGAGTATGTCATAATAAAGGGTAAATTGATTTTGTTTGGGGATTACTCACTTAGAAAATTTGGGCATGCTAAAAGAGTTGTTTGAAAAAATTTTCTTCTTTTGTTTGTTTGCTCATGATGTGAATCATGTGTGAATTTGAAAGTGGAATCTTACTTAGCAAATTTGTGTATGCTAAATAAAGAGTCCAAATGTTTTTGTTTTGATGTTTTGAAAAGAGGATCCTTACTTAACAAATTTGGGTATGCTAAATAAAGAATCCAAATGTGTTTGATTTTTATGATTTTTGAGAAGAGGAACTTTATTTAGCAAATTTGGATGTGCTAAATGAAGGATCTAAATGTGTTTGATTTTTATGATTTTTTGAAAAGAGGATCTTCACTTAGCAAATTTGGATGTGCTAAATGAAGGATCCAAATGTGTTTTATTTTTATGATTTTTGAAAAGAGGATCTTCATTTAACAAATTTGGATGTGCTAAATGAAGGATCCAAATGTGTCTGATTTTTATGATTTTTGAAAAGAGGATCTTCACTTAGCAATTTTGAATGTGCTAAATGAAGGAGACAAATGTGTTTGATTTTTATGATCTTTTTGAAATGAGGATCTTCAATTAGCAAATTTGGATGTGCTAAATGAAGGATCGAAAATGATTTTTGAAAAGAGGATTTCCATTTACAAATTTAGGTATGTAAAATGAAAGTCAATTTTGTTTCATGTTTCAAAGATGAGGTTTTTGTGTGTGATTTATTGCTTTTGAAGAGATGGAAATTACAACTTAACACATGTGGAATGTGTTGAGTGGAGTTTCAAATGGTATGATTTTGTTTGGAGATAAAGCCTCCATCCAACAAGTTTCGACATATGGAATGAAGAAGTCTTATCTTCAAATTTGTATTTTTTTTAAAAGGGAAGAACTCCAACTTCAACATATGTAAGATATATTGAAATGGAGTTTCAATTCTATGATGTGATTCCATTTGGAAATAAAATCTTCATTCAATAGATTTGGGTATATTGAATGAGGGTATTCATTTTCAATATTTTGAGATAATTGGGGATTTGCGGTCTTGGCAGAGCAACCTAAACTATCTATGGTTGGGCTTTATATTTTTTGAATTTGAGAGGAATTATATGTTTGAGTTGAATTTTTTTATTAGAAATCTAGGACTTAATTCCATGATACAAGATCATGGAAATGCCTTGAGGTGAGGATTTATGCTTGAAGCATGGGAAAAACAACCTGATCCTAAATCAGAGCTTTGGTGAGGGCCAAATCTTAGGCAAAAATGGGCATATGGTTTACCTCCACAAGAGATGATAAACCACATTGGATTTACAACTCAGGGTGTGACTAACTCCTCCTACAATTTTAAATACATGTAGGCAAATCTTATGCTTTGCAATATATCTAAGATGTTGTCTATTTAGAAAAGAGACTAAGTCATTAAACACACTCCCTAAGAGACTAGATCATGTAGGGCATGAAAAATGACTTAGATCTAATGCAAATTTATTTAAGTTTTTATTTTGATTTATTGGACAATTTATTTGACACGGGCTATGGGATTCATATGCCTATTGCATGAGAAATTGGTTAGTGGCCAAAATCAACAAGAAGGAGGTGTATTTTCACCATGGCTCTCAAAGGTCAAAACCATGTTCTCTAAAGGTGGAAGCAATGAAGCAATTGATTTTATGCATGATGTGAGACATACAACATCCAACTAAGGGGTTGCTAAATCTTTTATCTTGATTTATGTCCTTGACTTTAGGTGAGGTTATGATTTGTTTATATTTAAATTTTGAGTTGATTAAATGGATAGAAAATTTATTTTTCCCTAGGAGCCTAATCGCATCGAAGCCATTCATCAATGAAGAAACTAAGAAAATCATGCGATCTTAATGCACAAGCTAAACGAACATCAAACAATTTTATAAAGCTAGCGCAAAAGAATAAAAGGCCTTTGTGGTCTGGCTTCACTGCACAAACCCAAAAAGAAATAGGTAGTCACGCTCTACCCTCATACAACCCGAATTATAAATGAATGATTACAATTAAAATGAATTCATGTTATGGGGGTCTTCATTCTTCATTCTTCTTTCTTCATTTCTTCATTTCTTTCTTTCTTTCTTTTCTTTCTGTCTCTTCTTTCTTCTTTTGGTTGGTTGGGATGTGGTTGCTCCAAGGCTTCACATGGTACATAAGACTTGGTCTTATGACCAATGTTCATCCTATTCCCCCCATAACATTCATTCCAAATCTTAATTGCAAAAATTACATGAAAATGAGTAGAGTAAAAAACCTACAAAATAGAGATTAGCTAAACACACCACACATCCCAAGCTTGTATATGAATAATTTGGACTTAGCACCCTACACATGGGTAACCTAGTCCACCTGGCCTATTTTGGATCATGCTTAGGGGTATAAGCAACACAGCATTTATATTTTTTATATATGCCCTTAAGCACAATCCCCATAAGACATATAGATCACATCATCCGGTCTAAAACATTATATCACAAAAATAAATCAGGTATCAAACCATGCATCACCCAAACATAGAGCTAGAAATGGTGACATAGCCTATGTGTGTGCCATTTAAGGGTTGTGTGGCTTGTCTTAATTAGGCTTCAAGGTTAGAATTTTCTAAGTGTGAAAGGATTCAACTTAGAGGGGTGGTTTCATTTTAAGTGATTTAGTTGATTTGTCAATTTTATTTGATGATTTAATTTTATTTGAATGAACTTATATTTAATTACTAAGTATTATAAAGAGAAGAAAAGATAAGAGAACTTCTCTTTCATCCATACCTTAAGTAATTCCTAAGGTAGATTCATTAATGATTGATCTATAGTTAATATTTTATTATGTGTTTTAATTAACCCTAAATTAAAATTTGCTCTAAATAATCCTATTCAATAAGAAAGGCATCTTAGGAATAATTAAGGTGAACTACTATCACATAACACACAACCATTTGTTTCTTTCCAACATGTATACCATACATATGAATGATCCTAAGCATATCTATACATGTAATGAAAAATCTTAGCACACCTTAATGATGAATGCAAAGAGATGTTATTTAAGGAAATTTGGATGTTTCTTGAATGCATGATTTTATTAAGTAGAAAAGGTGGATTCTTTTATCCATTGATCAAATGCAAATTTACATGTATGAAAGACATAGGTGAGTACGATGCTATTATTTTCTACACCAAGGGTGTAAAGTACATGACCAACTTGGGGCTACTTAAAGCCCCTGAGATGTCTAGAGTAATATATCACTTTTCTTAAATACATGTGCATGTACAAAAAAAAAAAAAAAACAAATGGATGAAGAATCATGCAAAGAATTTTTGTTTGATTTGGTTATGCAATTTACATGTGTAAATGTGAAGATCCTTCTTAAGTCATAACACGGAAATGTATAGGAATATATTTAAGAAAGTGTTATTTTCTTTTCAAATGAACTATACACTTTGCAAATCCTATACAAGTCCATGTTAAGAGAAGAGAAGGAAAATAACACCAAATATACATCTTGTATTTATAATCACATGCAAGCTTATGAGTATTTATAAGTAGCATCACCTCATTTATAATCTTTGATTTATGAGTTTTAAAAATAGTTTTTAATTTAATAATGATAGCCAATATATATATTCTTACTTTAGCCAAAACATGCAATTTGCTTTAAAGAAAATATTTTGATTTAATTGATTTTTTAAAAGACATGCATGCATGATTTCATATAGCAAACAACATTTAACATGCTTGGAAAGAGATAAAGTGATGTAAGCATATAACTTCACTCACCCTAATTAATTCCTAAGGACAATCCTATAAGATAAGATTATTCAAAGTGAATCAAGATTCTTTAAAGGGATTTTTAGTTTTGAATTTGATTTTGATTTAGAAAATGTGAAAAGAGTTTGCTGGTCCTAACCCATTTCCCACATGTGTGAATTGCTTTTGTTTAATTTTAGAATAGTTAGATTGATCTTATGTTTTGTTTAGGTTAAGGTGTGAATTAAATTCATTAACTACCCCTTACCTACACCACTTTAACATAATTATTCAAATAATTATGAGCCAACATATGATATGCAACCACATGGAATTTATATTAGAAATGCACCTTAAGAAAGAAAAGGGGCTTAATGCAATTGGCTCACAATTATTGATTAATTAAACTAAAGGGTTTTAATTAAGTACTTTCATAACCATCCTACACATGTGAGATGGATTATAATTTCCTTAAACTTACCTTAGGCTTTTGAACACCTAAGGATCAACCTAGAAAGAGATTGATTAATTTTAGATTAGTTTTGAAAATTTGATTGGATTAATTAAGTAGATCATTAGTGGATTAATCCTTATTTAGGTTTAGATTAAGGAAGAAAGGGGGGTTTAGGGAATAACTTAAGAAAAATATTCCAAACCCATTCCATAAACCTCCTCTTCACTTAAATAAATCTTAATTATCTCAATTAAGGGCTTAAATAACTATTCACATGCTTAATTACTCCTAATTATTTTAAGAGGGTGATTAAGGGTTCATTAATTAATTTCTCTAATTAACTCTTTAATAAATCCCAAGAAAATTAAGGGAGGTAGAAGTCATCCCACTAAACATGTCTAAGAAACTTGTAATTAATTAATGAAATAATTAGGGAGTAATTAAGGTTATTAAGTTTTCAATTAAACCCTAATTAAGGTGAATCTATAGTTCAAAATCAATTAGAAATAATTTTATTGGATTCCTCTCTGAATTATCTTTAAAATGAACTTGAGTTTGCATTTTTTTGGATTTCTCTACATTTAGTTATGAATTTATGAAGTTTTTATGATTAATGGGTAATTATATAACTTAATTAATTAACTTAATTAATTAGGTCAGTTTTGAACCATACCTCACTGAGGCAGGTGCTTCCAGCGAGGAGGTAGCGCTAGTGGAGCAGATCCACGTTGAAGGTTTCAAGCTTCAATTTGAAGTAGATCTCTTAATTGACCAAGGCTCCCTCCAATCACTTGCGGCTTTGGTCTAGGTCTCCCTTCCTATGGCTTAAATGCTTAGGAAATGCTTTGGGTGAGCTCGACTTGCCTCCTTGAAGGTGCTTGCCAAGTAAATTGGGATTTAGTTAAGGATTAAGCAAGTTGGAATTTCCTCCCACCTCCCCTATTTTTGGCTTAAGCAAAATTGAGAAGGAAGAAATGGAATGAGCTTAGAAATGCTTATGAAACTTGGAGAAGCTTGCCTTTGATCCTCTGAGCTCAATCGAATGCTAGGAAGTTAGTTTGAGTGAAAATGAGGGGGAGTATATCTCCCCCCTACTTAGATCGGATGGTCAAAGCTTGTTCTTCCATTTTTCATCAATTACTCTGATTGAATGGGTTGTTTAGGTTATTAGGAGCTCATGTGCTTCAATTTTGGCATAGGAGTGGAATGGAGGAAGTGCACATGTGCTAGGTGAGTGTGGGAGGTGATCCAAGTAGAGAATTTCCTTTGGAGGGGTCAGTCAAACCCATTGGGTCTTGTGCACCACCCTCATTGGTCTCCAAATGATCTACTAAAAGGATGCCAAGTGGCTTTGAAAAGGAATTGGCCAAATTCCAAGTGAATTTGGCCATATGTTTCCCTTTGACCTAGGGGTAGAATGGTCATTTGGCCTTGATTTTGATTTGGGCATATTTGGAATAATTGAAAATTAGGTTGTGCCAATTTTTAATGAATTTAGAGTTTATTTGATATGATTTGGCTCAAGTTGACCCATTAGGTAAAAATGTGTCAACTTGGGTCAAGTTGACCAATTGGTCAAATTGGGTCAAACCATGGGTTAGGTCAAGTTCAAATGATCATTTGTAGCTTATGGGTATCGTTGGTTTGGTTCAATTTGATTTACATTTGGTTTTAGTTCAATTGAGTTCACCTAGGTCAAATGGGTCAAGTTGACCAATTTGACCCAATTGGGTTAGGTCATGGGTTGGTTTAGGCTTTGTTGATCATTTTAAATGTATTGCAATCTTTGGTTTCAATTAATTTTGGTTTGGTTTGATTTCAAGTTCATTTGACCTTTTAGGTCAAGTTGGGTTCATGGTTAATTGGGCTAGGTTGGGTCTAGTTGGCCAATTGAAGCTTTGGTCAAGTTCAACAAGAGATTTAGAATGAATTTGACCCTTTGGTTATAATCAATCTATCTTTGATCAAGATTTGACCCATTTTGACTTTTTAGGTAAACTTGGGCCAACTTGGGTTAAGTGGCCGATTTGGCTAGATTTGGCTCAATTGATGACTTGATCATGTTTAATCATTGACGATGGATTGGTTTAGATCAATTGTTTCAATCAATTTGGTCTATGGCAGACTTTGGCTAGTTTGGGTTTCATTTGGGCTAAGTGTTGACTTGGTCAAAGGATAAGTTTGACTTGGTTTGACCCAATTTGAGCGATTGATCATCCTAGGATGATTGTTGCTAACAATGTGAGGCTTATGTGAGCTTAGTTCAATCTAATTTAGGTTGGTTAGAATTTGGCTCAAAGGTACTTTTAGG